>JAOXJM010000071.1:9981885-9996201 GCA_026413425.1 Tringa solitaria
ACAGGAGGATTCTTACACAGCTTGTCGGCACAGAGCAAATGGACTACGTGCTTCTGCTGCTATTGAATCATATCCATCCCTGAAAATGACTGTAGTTCCTCTATTTGCAGTGTGATTGAGACAGAGAGGGAAAAAGATCAGGTTAGTACTCCCAGCATGGATTGACAAAACAGTATTACAACAATACAAAAATTATTAATATGATACAGCACTAGAAAGCACGATGTAACCACTCACATCACCGCCTGTTGTGCTATACCATAATGGAGACAGGTCAACAGCTTCATTTGGCCAAACAGATCAATCCATGATGATGAGGCAATTTGTATTGCAATATTCTACCTGTATTATGTCTTCTATAAGTTGGTCATGACTTTATTTGAAAATTGGGTCTACATCTCTATAACAGTACCTCTATGCAGCAATTTGTTTTATATTGTACAACATTTGTGGAATGTCTCTCATTCCACAATTCTGCATTGAAATCAGATTAGTCACTTTTCTACCCTGAACCTACAGATTTTCCTATCAGTGCCTCTGCTTTCAAAACTGAATTTCTGCCTCTGAACCACATTTCAGAAGAAGGTTACTTTTGCCAGCAATTTATATCATCTTATTGTTATTAAGAAATGGGCTTAAAAGAGAACTATTTCAAATACATTTAGTTTTAAAAAGCTGAAGAGCTGATGGGAAAACAGACATCCCATTTCTAACCCAGAACTACACGCTTAAATTGACACAGAGAGCATGTTAGCAAAACAAAACATTTCAGGAGAATAGAGATTAGAGAACAAAACAGATAGAAAGAATTGATTAATTCTATTGATTCAGAGCAGCACTATGTGCATTTAACATTACTCCAGGAATAAGACTCTTCCTGGTTTAGAATTTACATGTCTAATGGAAATGCCATTACCCTAAGAACCAACATAAACTGGGAAACAGAGTGCCACCATCCTCATTTCCAAACAGAATGAAAAACTTTCCAATTTGAAGCCTGAGTCACTTTAGACCACATATCAGAGCAGCTCTTTCTGATATAGGAGAATAATAACCTTATTTGTATTCTGATATCAGACTTGCTGGGAATAACAGCCTGATTTACAAGAGAACAGGTATCTTCACCATGCAGCTCTACTTTTTCTCCTTCATAAAGTGTTGGTGGGCAAGGTGGCAAAATGCATATCCCCAGGAAGGAAGAACATTAAACACTGCTTGCCAAATAAAAAAAAAAACACCTGCAGACACTAACATACACCCACAATGATCATCTGATCCTTAGAGTATTCTTTTCTCAGGGTCATCATCTTCATCCACATCCTCTTCACAATGCCTCTGAGATAGCCATACATCCAAGGCAAGTTTCTGACTACAGACAGCAATCATTATTTGCGTAGAAACAGTGGACATTCAGTGCAGATAAGGACAGAGTAAGTTCAGTGTTTGGTCTGAAGTTGCAAGGAGAAAAGGGAAAACAGGATTCCAGAAGACTAACTGAATTTTAATCTGCTATCACATTCAGGTAACTTTCCTATGGGCCCATTCCTCAGTCACTCTAATTCATGGCCTAGGATTTTTAAACTGTCATTTACATTAAAATGTCAGGCTATGAATTGTAGGAGCAAGGCAGAATCATAGATTTGCCTCCTCTGCTACGCAGGCTGTAACCTCTGGCAACAGGGCAGAGCAGGCACCTGGGAGCAGCAGCGGCTGAGTCACTGCTGCTCTTTGCTTCAGCACCCACACGTCATTGCCATAAGAGAATTTTAACTAGGTCAAAAAACATACCTGGAATCACAACTGGTGTCATGCAAGGGTCATCTGGATAGAGATACCAAAATTTAAGACAACAGGTATTTAAAGAAATAGAACTGAAACCGCAGCAGCAATTGTCAACTAAATCTCTTGCTGTGAATAAAAATCAATTATAATCTTGTCTCTAACTTTTTAGGATGTCTTTAACAGATATATTATAGAGACTCTGAAAGCTAATGGAGCCTGGAACATGAGCTTCATCTTTAAAATGATATGTAATATAATTACACATAATGTTCTTCTACTCTGTTACAAATTTACAGAAGTTTGACTTCTGTATAATTGCTTATTTGACATTAGTATCTGTGTAACTGAAATCATATTGAGCTTTCAGCTTGTCAAATATTTTGTGGTTTTCCACCTGTGAAACATTAGAATTGGCCTGACTTTTTCACAGTAATCCAGCCCAAGTAAAATGTCCCTTCTGATCTTCTTGGCTTTAGGTATTGCTCTCAGCCACCCACAGGGGCTGCAAGTACCAGAACCCAGACTTTCAGCATGAGAAGTAACTGCCCTTCTCAAAGACATGAGGCACCATCAGTACACCAAATCCAGAACAGAGGGAAACATATTCCTCATCACTTCCTGTCAGTAGAGGAAACCCCATTGCACGTGGACAGTATTTACCCATTTCAAAGGTAAAATACAAGGTAAGAAAGGAACCAAAGTCCCACTTCTAGGACAAAACTTCATCACTTGCACACATGCAATCAGTGTTCCATCACACTGTGCTCAGGATTTCCTCTCTTACATAGTCTACTTTCATCACATTGGTGATTATTTGTATTCAGACAGCACAAAAAACCTGCAAAGGAATGGTGCTATGTTGAAGCTTGAAGGAAGCTAAAAGTGCTTCCTCAACCACCCAGTAGCTCCTTCTCACCAAGGGGGTCTCCACATAATTGAGCTGAAGATCAAATAGACTGGCATTTTTACCTGTAGTCAAAGATGAACATATCCTCAGCACCCACTATGAGTTTGCAGGACTCTTTTCCCTCCCAGTAACAAGTATTATAGCCAAGAGGCTCTGAGGATTGGTATATCAGAACACTATATCATCAAAATAATCAGGCTGTAAGTATTCTGAGTCCTTATTTGAATGCGCTGCTACATTCGTAAGAGATTTCTGTTTTAAATTAAAAACAAGGACAATATGAATAAAGATGATTTTGAATTCATAAAGATGAATTTGGTTGGATTAAGGGAACAAGGATGCAAACATCAGACATCGCTAAGCTTCAGCTGTCTCACAGCAAAAACAAAGCCAGCACCACGAAATCACTAAAAACTATGTTAAAAAAAGACAGTGGAAAGGGAAGATTGAAAAAGGTGAAAACCAATAGCGATGAAGGTTAAAACCCAATCCACATACTCTGCCTTTTCATGCACATAACTCACTGTGCAGAAAAAAGATTATCTCCCACCACTGGAATGGCTCAGTGCCTCAAGGAAATGCAAAACAATTACTGTTACAGAATAAAAAAGACCACAGGATATGAGGAGGAATACTCCTTCAACAACAAAAAAAATTAAAGAGGAGAACAAGGGGGAAAAGCCTCACTGCATACAAATGAAAACATGCAGCAAAAGGGCATCACATCAATAGGGAGAAAGACATAAACACAGCCACGCAGACCTGGGCTGGAAGCAGAATAATACAAAGACTTATAGATCCAAGTTCTCCCAAGAAACACTGAAAGTATTCTTCCGAACTAAAACTTTGCCCACACGAGCAAATGGCCCCTGCAAAAAGGGGAACATCTCATTAAGCTGTACCTGTACCTCACACAAAAGAAATGAGTTTCATAACACACGGCAACAAAGGAAAGGCTGATCCTGGTTTTTCATTGTTATTATAAGTAAGGAACTATTTCACAGCAGCCATTGAAATTACTGCACAGAGATAACAAAAACTCTGCAAATATAAAATGAAGTCCAGGCTCAAGAGGAAACGCAGACACCCTATTTTTAATCCTCCTGCAGCAGAAGGCCTTTTGTTATTGACACAAGGAAGGAAAATAAAAACAGCAAATCAATTTTGTCAATTTTTCAGGTTATGATTAACATAAAGCAATTTCCACATTTTTTTTTTCCTTTTTTGTCATCACTGTTTTGGTTCTTATAGCACTTACACCACTGATCTAACATCATGGGATGAATATTTTAAGGAAGAAACAACACATGAGTGGCACCACAAAGTTTGTTTCTCAGGCAGGCAAGCTGCCATCCCTCAGAAGGCAGCTGAGTCACAAAGTGTATAAATAACTCTGTCAAGAGAATAACTTAAGTCTCGCTGTGAAATCACTCAGCAGGGCCAGAAAGGTGGGGAATGTAGCAGCCATCACCACTGCGCCAGCGGTTCCCTTTCCCCCCACATCACCTGTAACAGCACTGCCTCTTCCAAACAGCAAAGCTATGCATGAAGGCAGACAAGAATGTCCTGTTCCCAACTGCAGACATCAGGCTTTGTGAGAATTCATTAACTCTATCATGATTTCCAAATCTTAGCAGAGCTGCGAGTTCACTCCAGTGTCCATGTGGCAGTTAGAAACAATGCTACAGAAAGGGACGGAGCTCTACGCAAACTCAGCGAGGAGAAGCGCAGGGTCACATCCTACCCAGCAGGATTTCCCGGCTCTCAGACGCAGCACAGCCTTTACCTGTCCTACCATAAGTAGCCACAACGTGCTGAATAGAAAGTCAAGGTCATTCACAATGGTGGCAGCAGAGAGGCACAGCTTTTCTGGAAGGCATTCATGGAAGCACATAGAAACGTTTGCCTGCATCAAATACTGCTTTGGGGAACTGGCTGTTTTTAAAGAAATAAAGCTTATGCAAGAGTATTGGTGGCATTAAACTATACCTAACTTAACTCCTGACCATGGCATCTCAGATGAAAATTAAGACACACATACATACATGCATATTGTTCAGTTAAGACCTTCCTTGTACCTTGGCTCAATTTCTTCTTTACATCCAGAAGTAACAAAAGAACATTTTAGCCTGCATTTGGCCAAACCCTCTAATACAAAGACTAGGGAAATCCACTTCATCACTGAGACAGACATACCACTGCCATCGTCAGTACAATATTGTCTCAAATCTTGGCATGCTCGGGGACCCAAGTATGGAAAAGGGCTGTTATTCTCCCCTAGGTGGAAAGAGCACTCCTTTACACCACATCATACACCATGCTGAAATGCTGTGGAAGGATCAGAAACCGTGTCCTGAAGAAGCTTACTCTCTTTCACTATTGTGCCGTTGGCTTTTGAATGATTATGGCAAAGTTTCCAATACACCAGGAGTTAAAATAATCAAGACTAAAATCAGAGCCTTCCATGGGCAATTTCTAACAGTCTTCCATGGAACATCTTAATTTAACTTTCAACAACTTTCAACAAGTTCTGTACCCACATGTCCCTTCAGCAGACTGTTTGCATGCAAAACAGAAGATCACAATACTCTACACAACCTCATAAAAACATGCAGCATAAGACAGTAAGCATCACTTTGCAAACTGTTTGCTCTTCTGTTTCTCGTTATGCTTCTGTCCTGTCTGTTTGCCTCTCAAAAATTCCAGTCATCCAAAGAAATTTTGAAGCCACACAACCTAAATGTAAAGTTACATTGTGGGCTTCTGTCAGGTGAAATATGAGGACTCTTTCGAGTCCCATCCTGAAGGCTCTGTGCAGTCAGCGTTTCCACTGACTTCAGGGAGAAATCTGCCAGAAAGCTGAGCCTTACTATAAAAAGACATGTAAAGATCCAAATCAAAGTTGCAATTCCAGATGTACTTTTGCTCTATATAGATGACTTTCACTACCTTAACAGAAGAAACCAACTCACTGCTTCCAGGGCTGCCAGATCTTGTTCCAAAACACACAGGGCTAATAGAAACATTAAAATATGATGTTTCACTCTTCATCTGTAATGTGCCCTTCTTAGTGAATGCCATTACAAGCTCTCATGGTGACTTTCATTCTCAGCTATATCAAATTCCTTTAATTAGCAGGAGTAAATGTGGAGATTAATATAATACAAGGCCAAATATTGTTGCATTTCTTATGTTGAGCCAGACGTTGTAAACAGGTATGTGTAAATAACTACCTGCAATTGTCTTGCCCTCCTAAACACCAACCTTCTCTCAAATTTTCTTACCCCTTTTTATCCTCTGCTTATGGAGCATGTAATGTTCAGCTCACTGCAAAGTGTCTTTCTGAAAATGCCCACTTCTTGCCAGAGGAAAAGGCATAACACTCAAAATGAAAAAAAACAAAACCCAGACTAAAAAATAATCCTCATTTCCCTGTGGGAGTGATCTGAAGATATATTATATCGCTCCTTCTTATGAGTGTGGTAGCTATATTCATTTATTGCAAACATTTTCATTTTCTTTTGCCTTTTCATTCTCTTTTGACAGAGGTGATAGCTAAGGTCAAGTCGTCCATTGCCTAATGAAACTGTCCTGTCTCAAAAACAAACCAACCAACCTTCCTCTGGGTAGCAACAGTTATTATTCTTCTTTCACCATCTCCTTTGCCTTCCTCTATCCTCTCCATCTGTAAAGCAGACATATTCTCCATTTTCTGCTTTATTTTACACTCATTTTACATCCATGTAATTGATGGACTAAGGTAAGGAACAGAAAAAGGATACTAAAAAATCCCACACTGATGACATTTTCTTTCTACTTGATTTTTATAGAGGAAAAATTGGTCTTCTACCTACTGTCATCGCATTATCAACACAGCAAAACATTTTTAGGATTGAAATGAAAATTAACTCCTCTCCTGTACGTTAGGAGGTATTTGTGAAGTGTCGACAACCTGAATACAGTAAATGGCAGGCTGCACTGCCAAAGCTGCTCCCTCGCTGATGGACCGGGAGGTTCCTCATGGCCGTGATGCCAGCAGGCTCACATGATCTCACTGCTACATCCTATCTGAAAGGAAAGATGGCTGGTAGCACAATACCGCCTTTCACATTTATCTCCCTTCCACAGATGCCAGTCTAATGTCTGTGAATACAAATGAAGGGACAGGATGAAAATAAGTTTGTTTGGCATTGAGAGTCAACTGTGAATGACTAACAATCAATGAATAACCCAGTGGGTGTTTGATTACATGGTCTGCATGTTAGGTTTTTGAAGGCTAACCTCTTAAAACGTATTTCCACCCCTTTGGCTCCCTACGAGAGGATAAACATTTCAAAGTAAGCACCGTCTTTCTCAGTATTTCTTTGTATGGTGCCCTAGCACAATGGAGCTCTGTTCTCCAAGCAGCGCTTAAAGCAAAGTTCAACACCCATTTCCTTTTATAATCTCACAATAAACAGTTTGTGTTTAGTCTTCTACTTTCCTGGTAGGTAAAAGCCTCATTGATCAGATCCACTGTTAGTTTGTTGTTCACCTCCGCAAGAATCCTCTTGCTAGGTAAGAGTGAAGGAAACTCTTTTCCTCAGCAGCTGCATTCTTTCTTGTGTTCACTTCCACAAATAATTTCAACTAAAGACTACCTTTTTTTTTTCCGTCAAGAGAGATATCTGTTGAAATTCGTTTTGAGAGATGAGTTGAAGGCAAATGAAATTCTTAAAGAGCTCTTCAGGTGTGAATAAAAGCACCTTTGAAGACACTTCCTGAGCTACCAGTGATCCAGCTTCTAAACTGAACACTTACTGCTTTAAATGAGATGTTATTTTGAAGACGAAGCATGTCTCAGCAGCATTTCATCTTAGCATCTCTTTAAATGGAGCATTCATAGTCAGGTTAGCTATCAGAAGCACCTATGCTGGCTGTTGCACTTCACAGAATCATAGAATTGTTTAGGTTGGAAGAGACCTTTAAGATCATTGAGTCCAACCTTAACTCAACACTGCCAAGTCCACCACTAAACCACGTTCCTAAGCACCACGTCTGCATGTCTTTTAAATACCTCCAGGGATGGTGAGTCAGCCACTTCCCTGGGAAGCCTGTTCCAATGCTTAATAACCCTTTTGATGAAGAAATTTTTCATAATATACAATCTAAACCTCCCTGGCACAACTTGAGGCAGTTTCCTCTTGTCCTATCACTTGCTACGTGGAAAAAGAGATTGATATGCACCTGGCTACAACCTCCTTTCAGATAGTTGTAGACAGCGATAAGGTCTCCCCTCAGCTTCCTTTTCTCCAAACTAAACAACTCCAGTTCCCTCAGCCACTCCTCATAAGTACCTTCAGGAGCAGACCCCTCCACAGCAGCCACACTGCACCAGGCATATCCACCAGCAAACACCCAAACAGCTGAGCTCCAGCAGCGCCCACCTTGCCTCTGTCCCAGAGAGAAACGGTCGATTGTCTCCAACCAGGGCAAGATTGCTAGAAGAAGCTCTGCAGCATTTGCCAGGACCACCAGCAAATCTGCCTGGCCTTCTGCCTCTTTTGTTCCTCCTTCAACTTTTTACCGTTAATTAGTACAGCCACTTTTATTTCATAGTTCTGCCTCATAATTGTTGTTGAAAGGCAGATTATAATTTTTAGATATTACCTTTATTTTGCATTAGAATATTTGCTTTGATCCTCAAGCATTTTGCAAAAGAAACTGACTTGCAAACTCTAAATAAATCACATTTTATTTGACACTGAAATACAAACTAAGATACATCTACCATGGAAACAAAGCACTGAAATGCATCTGCCACTGAAACTGTATCAGCCCACTATAAAACCGGGCAGTTATTTATTAACAGCACAAATGACTTAAAGCAATAGAAGAGTCTACAAGACTAATTTAGCTAGTCAAAATGGTTACTAAGTCTAGGAAGGATTCAACATATCAGGGTTAACCTGGAGCTGGGCATATAATTCCTAGCAAAATAAATTCAGTGACCTTTGCCTCCCTTGCCTATTCATTACCTGTTCGTAAGTACACTTAGAATCTCTACCTGTTCAGTTTTAGAAGTTATTCAGCAATTTTCCCAAATTTCCCTCACTATAATTTTTTTATCAGTAGCTGAATTCTACATTCAAGCTCTATTGCTCAAACAGTAATCTGTATTTCTTGGTTAAAAGACATCGAGTCCTTCAGAGAGGGGTTTGAAGGGAGTTTTAGTGATTTGCTTGAGTGTTATGGTGCAACACCTACTTCCAAGAGAAAAAGCAAAGGCAGAGATGACAAGGGAAATGAATACAGACGTAGTTAGGTGTAATCACTGCAAACTCTCACTTAAACCAAAATGAAGTTTTGCTCCCGGTTACATGAGCCATGCCTCAACACGTTGGATTTTGAAATGACTATATCTGTAGTTTCACTTCCTGTTCAAATTCCTGCACCTGCAACACGCGTGTCACTGTAGCACGCTGCGGGAGCACGCAGGGCACGGCAAGAGGAACAGCTCCAGTGACTCACGCAGCAGCCGGAGCAGCAAGTGGCCGTTGCTTTTGATTTTTAAAAGAAAGGTATCAGCTGATCAAGACAGTATCTAAACAGGATGACTGCTTCGACTAAGACTTACACACCCATTTTTGGACATATTACTGCTGAAAATCTTGAAAAATAGGAAAGAAAATCCCATCGTTCATTGAGAAATGCATAAGCTGAGAAGCAAAACTGAGAAAGCAAATTTTACACAATGCAGTAACATTAACTGCCACTAATATGTGAAGGGTGGGGATGATGAGTTTCCAGAAACATCTGGCCACTATTGCACATTTAAGGCTTGGAAAGATTAATAAATATAACTGGCTGACACTGTTGGGGGTGGGACAAACACTACTTGCTATAAATGCAACAAAGGCTTTAGAAAAGGAAAAGGGTCAAACAACATTTAAATAGTAAAGGAGAGGAGGGAGGCAAATGGGCAAAGAAAAAAAACAAGTGAGGGGACACTCTCTGTTTTGTTTTGCTTTACACTGACTGTAATGTTTCTCTTAAACCAAACTGCTCATCAATCTGTCCCAAGAACAACATGAACAACGTTTCTGAAACAAAGACAACTAATTGAAGTTGCACCTTTAGTGTACCTGCAGAGCACCTTATGGATGAGCATCCAGGAAAATTCCTCCTGGTGTCCTACTGTCAATGCTTCACACCCGACCGTGGAGGGTAGCATTGCCCCAGATGTGTCACAGTGAATTAGGACATCAGTGGAGACTAATGATTGGTATGAAGCCAACAAAAGAGAGGACAGTCTTCAGATAAAGGCAGCGTTCACTTCTCATATGTCTCAGCCTCATTGTCTAGCTGAGACAGCTCACAAAAGTATCAATTTAGAGTCACCTGTAAGGGTAGTTATCATATAATGGGCACCTGGTCTACTCTCAATGAGTCTGAACCCACCATTTTATTTCATGCAGCAATCAAACATTAATGGGTTTCTGTTTTTACCTGTCCAGACCTGAGATGGTGACCGAAAGAGACAAAATTGCATCCCATCACGGGTCTTCAGAGCCAACTAGGTGCTTTCATCTTGCAGTATTTTTTTTTTTTTTGGTAAAAGGAAAGTTGGGATCTATAAAAACTTTAAATACTTTGCATTTTCCAAAAAGGAACTTCCCTGTCAATTTATTACAGATGTCTGCCTCCTGATCTTTTCTTTGCCTCTCATGCTAAGACACAATGCCAAGAAAGAAATATCTTAAAGGGGCATCCTATAACAATAAGGAAGGGGATTTTTATTTCATATCTTAAAATTAGAAATGCATTATTGATGGGATCATTAATTATATATTTTGGATTTATAACCAAGATTTGAAGAAAAGCACAATATTTGAACATACATAATTGCTGTCACAGCGTACAATCTCTCTTTCTTATTAAACACAGACCCCATTTCCTCCTTGTATGAATATTTTATCCTGAATATGTGTTCCAGTTATTTGGTAATATCTTCTATTCCATTTCAGTCCTTATTTTGAAAGAAGGCAACTAAGATGTGAAGATTTCCCACTGATATAATCTAGTTCTTAATCAAAATAAATTCAAAGCCTAATGTCTTAAACAAACCCCAACTTTCCCAATTCCCTCATCGGCTCAGACCCACAGCCTGGGGGAAGTGCAGGCACCTCAGTCCTTGCCTACATCTTCCCAGCCCTCTCTAAATCACAGGGAAGAGCCTGCTTTTCCATGGCTTGCAGAATTGCTGCCAGCTCAGATTATACACATTATTGAAAGTTTTTTCATGGCAGTAAATCGATCTGCAGCCTTTCAGAGTGCTCTCTGTGTATGTTTGCGTGCATGCACACATACAAGTGCATCTCTTTCTCTCGGACCAGCAGCAGAAAAGGAACCTTTACAAGTTTTCAGTCACCCTAAAGAAACTGCATTATTTTCTAAGCACACACTTGATCTGAGACTCCAGGGAGATTTATCAGAATATAAACCGGGGTGGCCAAAGTAGAGGTACATGAAGGAAGATTAAAAAGTTTTGTGGACGTATGTCCCACCGTTTTTCCCTTGTGTCCTACCACATGTCTTAGGAGCTGTTTACAGCGCTGGGAAAGCCATGGAAGAGAGGACAAGCTGGGTGAGCCAGGGCGCATGAGAGGCAGTAGGTCTGCAGGGCCAAGGGGCTGTGGGTAAAGGCAGCCGTGATTTTCCTGAACCTCATTGAGTTCCATGTTCCATGACAAAAGGCAGCTCTTCCTGCCTTGTATGTTAAGTGCCTCAAATGTGAATGTCAGGCTTCCTTGCATGAAAATTAGAGTCTTGCATTAAAGGATCTTTGGGTTATTTTTTTCCATACATGAATAAAGAAGCTGGTTGATTCCCTCAGATGCACAAGAGTCCAAACTAAGGCGAGTACAACAAAGATGAGAGATGACCACCCACTCTCTAATCTTGCCAGTCATTCAGCAGTGAAAAATACGTATAAAAGCTTAACTTTCAGAACCAGATCTGAGAGTCTGGTATCTTAGAGCTGGTGGTAAGATGCTGGCCACAGGCTTTAAAGGCCCGGATTCAGTACCCCGAGTTACCACATAGGATTTAGGAGTGAAGAGCTGCTCTTCGGTCTTCTCGTGTGTCACCTCACTTTTGGTAAAATGGGGAAGCCACCACATGCTGTGCAGCAGCCCCAGTCTGCTCAGACCAAGGCAGTGAAGACAAAAGTGATTGAAGAGTACAGTTACCTATAGAAATCAGTTGGTTGTATCCAGCTGCTACACTAAGAGTAACCGAGAGGAAAGAATCTGATATTCTACTATTATTTTATATTTAATTTCTCTACGTTTAACTACATTATTTAACAGAAAAACTTTAAAGTTACTAAAACTGAGAAAACAGGATCTTTGGTGTCTTTTATGCTTAATTCATTCATAGCATAATACTAAAACTCCTGCTTTAGAAACTGAAGAATCTGCTTCATTATTAAATGTACGCGCATCATGGCCCTTACAAATCTCTATTAAACTGAGGATTAGGCAAGGGCTGGAACAGATAGACAGTATATTTTCATTCAATCTCCTTTAAAATAATGATGCATGCAACTTCATGTCATTACTCTTTAACGGTCTTAAGCCTATTTAATAGCACAGTAATATTCCAAAAAGGAAAAGGGAATTATTTCCACATTTAATTTTCATCGCAAAAGTGAATGTGGTTCTTTCAATGGCAGATAAGCGGCTAAAACTGCTTGGTACCTTAACTGGGATATGACTGCATTAGCTCTGCTACATTACAGCCGAGCTAATGAAACAAAGCAAAATGATTAGTTTCAGAATCCTTGGAGTCTCTGAAAGGAACGTTTCACTTGTTTCTAGGGACCTCCATAGAGGAAACGGGATCGGCAGGTGCAGCACCTGAATGAGCATCAAGTCTGGCCTGTGTGACTGAGCTGGTTACCTACCCTGTCCCCTAGTGGCACAGGTCCTGTGTTCTAGCATGTGATCAGCTGTGCCAGTCCCTGAAAAAGCTGCATGTTCCAGGGCTGGGGAGTGCCAGCCATGGAGAACTGATTCACATGTTTAAAAGCTTTACATGGCCAAGGCTTGACTGCTCAGTGATTTGGAGAAATGAACATGAAGTCATGGCACCTCATGACTTCAGTGAAAGCTGTGTATTGCCAAAGGAATGTTTATGCTACAAAAGCCTTGTTCTTCTATTTACACTCATGCAACTCTGTAAATGTTGTAGATCCACTTCTGCTATACATTTATGGAAAGGAGCTGACACTTGGGCTTCCTGGCTCTTGTGCCACAAGCAGAAATAACTTGGTTTTCCTTCTTAAAAAAAATAATAATCACAATCCCCTGATTGTTACTTTAGCAGAAGCTCCTACCAGATAATTTAACTAAAAAAAAATAATTCAGATTCAGATGGTGGCTGTGCAACACAGAACACAAAGGGTATCTGAACTGAGGTTTAGAACCTATTTCTTTCCATGCAATAATGTGATTGATTTTTTTTCCCCCTATGGAGGGTGTTACTTTATTCATATTTCAGCTTTAATTAGCTCCTCTGGTATTGTTAGTGCTTCCACAAGATTCTTTCCTCTAAGTTCTAATTATAGATACTGCATAGATTAGCCAGTGTTTGATGA
Source organism: Tringa solitaria (assembly GCA_026413425.1). NCBI lineage: Eukaryota > Metazoa > Chordata > Aves > Charadriiformes > Scolopacidae > Tringa > Tringa solitaria. Next base: position 9,995,214 of record JAOXJM010000071.1, read on the forward strand.
CCTTTTATAGCCAAATTGACTTCAGCTTCATGGGCACGAAAATCCTAGTTGGGAGAGAAAGTTAGATCAGATGACCAGAAACAAGTGAAACGCAGCAGCTCTGCCCCTGACCTCCTGTGCTGGTACTTTACGTTGTCTGAGCACCACTAGAGAGAAAACTCACATCACCCACGCATCAGAAGAGAGCCTGCTTATAAACAGAAACCAAGAGATAATAAATAGGTATTTAATATAAAGTTCAACACAACAGAAAAGTTGACTGTGCTTAAAAAAGAAAAGATACATGTGGCAAAAATCTAGGTTTATTGGCACAGTAGCCGGATATATTTAAAAATTTGCCTTGCCAGGCTGTACTAGTCCTCAAAAACTAAGATCATATAATTGACCACCACAAACCTGTTCTTTAAGCACTGCCTCAATCTACTTTTAGGGGCGCTCCTGAAGAGGACAGGACTCCAGCTGCCCGCAGTGGTACCAGAGGGGAAAAACTCTTTTCTGGGATCTCCAGAGAACCTGTGGACACAGCCATCTCACACGATCAAATCATCTGCTGGAAAGAGCCTTCAGCAGCATCTCAGTTTCTGCCAGCAGTGAAGCTGTGCTGCAAACCCCTCGTTCTCTCTCCCCCACGCTCCCTTCCTTGGGATTTGTGATATGGGAAAGACAGTCCCAAAGTTTCTCTCATTACCTACTGCAACTAAGGAGTATTGGTACTACGAGGTGATGTTACTACTGCAGATGAGATTTTCCCCAAGGATCTAAGAACACAAATTTCATTCATTTTTAAACAGATATGTAATTTTAAACTATGAAAATGCTATAGAAAAAAACAGCCTTTGAAGATATTATAAAATTATTTTACATGTGTACAGAAACACATAAAACTAGTCAGGGAATCATAGAATCATAGAATGGTTAGAGTTGGAAGGGACATTAAAGATCATCTAGTTCCAACCCCCCCGCCATGGGCAGGGACACCTCTCACTAG
>JAOXJM010000071.1:10005574-10031625 GCA_026413425.1 Tringa solitaria
CTACAGATGCAGCTTCTCAAATGGAATTAATTCGACGAGAATGGAACGCAGAGAATCATTTCAGGCTCATTTTTTTGGACATCTTTCAGAGTTAAAATACTTCTAAATTGATATGCTTGAAACTCTAGTGACTGCCTTGATTTTCTAATGTAATATCTTTGCGGGTAGAATCCTGGAAGACAAAAAATTATTGGCACATGGCAGTATTATTTAATCTAACTTGGTCTGCAGGCTCAAAACACTTGATATAAATTCCTATGGAATTAACAACCATACTTAGTATTACTATGACTGAATTTTAATAACCTGAAATTAAAGCTGGAACAGTTGGAGGAGGGAGACATGAAAACTGAGCTACTCATTTTTTCTCTTTCAAAGACTTGCAAGTTATTCTTAGGTTTTAATACAGTGGAGGATCTCCAGGAATAGCAGATATCACAGTTTGGTGGGTACTCTACAAAATAGGGTAAAGAAAAAATGAAGATGTTTCTTTCTTCCAAATAACTTCCAATTAAAACATGAAAAAAACCCAACCAAAAAACAGATTGAGGCATCAAGAGACAACACTGCTTTGTGGCTTAGTTCAAAGTTTCCCTCATTTTTGTCCACAGAAATATTTTGAGGTATTTTAATCATGATGGTATGATGAGCTTCTGTGGAAGAGGCAACATGAAAAATTTTCAAATAGTTGGCTCACACTAACACACAAGGGAGATAGACTAGAGGGAAGGCTGAACTGAGGCAAGGATCTCTTGGAAGAGAATAGGACACCCTGGTGGAAGGATAGCCTCAGTAGGTATCCAATGTTTGATGGAAAAGAGCAAAGAAAGACAAGGAAGAGCTGAATCCAGAACAGTATGAGGCTCAAAGATTAGCAGCTGCACTTGGTACACACATGCACAGTGACACTGCATTTAGAAAGTCAGATGCTCCTGTAATTAAGGTCCAAAACAGAGAGAACCTGTAAGAAGTTCTGCTGGACTAGTCAAGAAAGGCCAACCACAGAGATATTACTGAGGAAAAATCACTGAAACCAAGGCATTTTAATGACAAAGGCAATTTAATAATTATTATTCAAGTTAATTTTTGAGGAAAACTCAAAGAATTTTAAAGACTTTGCAGATCACCCTGTCTTGTAACAAAGAACAATTTCTGATTTTATACAAAAACAATCAGAACACACTCCCATTTAAAAAAGCTTAGAATCCAATTGTCTTTACACTTAAGGATACTGATTAACTGGGATTAATATATCTTTGTAAATCAGGAACAAGACGGATGCAACTGACCTGGTATTGTAATTTCTGCTGCTAAGACTTTAATCACATCTAGGGAAAGCAAAACATCCAGGAAAAAATTATAGTTTTGCTAAATGATACTAACAGTAAAGTGTCAGAATGCGGCCTACTGCTTTTCTTTAGAAAGTGTATAGAATTTCTTGGTTTAGCAAAATGAAGTAAAATGTACATTGACTCTCACCAAAACCAAGAATTTTTGCAGCACCATACCAGACCTGGGAATTTAAGGCATGACTTTCCTCTGATGCTTTATTACATGACCCTGAAATTCTTCCTCTGGAAGTACTTTTTTTTCCCTTTGTTTGCTTCCTTCTATTAAACTTATAGGTGCTAAAAATGACACAGCAAGCGTATTTATGAATGTGAAGTACTCAATAAATTATAACTGTACATATAGAGAATTGTAGATGCTTGTTAGAGATTCAACAAAGCACCTACTTGCACCACAGTCTGCAATGAATACATTGTTTTTCCAAACGCAGTCTGTTCTACGAGTGACAAATACAACATCTTCCCAAGTGGCAATGAAAGACCTCTGAAGGCTGGGAAGCAGGCGAGACCCAAGCCAGCAGGACCATAATATATTTATCAGCAAATTACTTCTCTAACATCAACAGAAAATAATTTGGCAAAGGCCAGTCAGGCCTCAAAGTAGGATTTCTAAACTGGGAGCAGATTTTCAAGGGTACGTTGCCATGCTAAGATGCAGAAAACCCCAAAATATTGTCTTTGTGCAACTCAGAAAAGCTGCATAACTTGAGGCGTTTACCTTTGATGTGATGGCCTGTGGGAAGCACATCTCTCTCTTCTCTATAGAGAAAACACAGGCTTCTACATTGGGACAGTCTGAATCTCACCATTGCCTAATGCCGTCAAACATAACCACCATAAAAAGCACAATTCTATTTGGATTTCATATTGATTGGTCTTCTACTGTGAATAGGATTATTTTCTTACTTGACCCCAGTACAGGGAGCTATTTAGGAGCTTTTCAAAATCTACTTTTCTATTATTCAGAGACAGATTTGAATTTATTGAACAAGAACTGCTTTTCAGAGATGTTTTTTTCTGTTTTTTTTTACCCCCTTCCATCTTGCTTTTCTGCTCTTTCCCTCCCCTCCCAAGGTGGATGTGAACCTCGGGCTGCCCAAGTAGCTTTTAAATGTTAAACAAAACACATCAGCTTGCCATGTCTGTCTCAGCAGAAAGTCAATATCCACTCCAGGAGCAATCAAGCACCCAAGTATGGAGGCTATAGCAAAAGCCTGTAAAAAAAATGTAGTAACAAAGCCTTAAACTGGTGTGAGTAAAAGTTTTCTCATAAACCTGCAGCTGAAACCAACTTTATCTAAGAAATTACAAAGGTTTTGATCAACCTGAACTAAATTTTGTGATTACGAATGCAACGTGTGGGTAAGTGAAATTTTGAACCATGCAATGCACAGGTATCTTCTATCAAGTTCACTAAGTACTTCTGTAATTTTTGCAATTCTAAATCTTTGATGATCCACACAGTGAATACCATAAAAAGGAACGACGAGTGCCAGTGACTCTTGTTAAAGGGCGCTGGGGAGAGTCCAGCAAAGGCCAATGGAGATGATCAGAGGACTGGAGTACCCCTCATGAGGAAAGGCTGAGAGACCTGGGTCTGTTTAGCCTGGAGAAGAGAAGACTGAGAAGGGACCTCATCAAAGTTTATATTTATCTAAAGGGTAGGTGTCAAGAGGATGGGCCCAGGCTCTTTTCAGTGGTGCCCAGTGACAGGACAAGGGATAACAGGCACAAGTTGGAACACAGGAAGTTCCGTCTGAACATGAGGAAAAACTTCTTTGAGTGTGACAGAGCACTGAAAAGGCTACCCAGAGAGGTTGTGGAGTTTTCTTCTCTGGACATACTCAAAACCCACCTGGGTGTGATCCTGGGCAACCTGCTCTAGGTGAACCTGCTTTGGCAAGGGGGTTGGACTAGATGATCTCCAGAGGTCCCTTCCAACCCCTACCATTCTGTGATTCTGTGCTCAGAATTTTAGCTAAACCACACCTTAATGCCTTTCTTGCTTCTATAAATGCAAACAGTGAGAAAAATATTTGTTTTCCAGCAGCACAGCTTTGAAAACCCTTCCCTAAAAAATATACTCATTTCAAACGGGTCACTGAACATGCACTGGAAGACAAATGCTTTTTATCACTACCAATCTCAAGAAGTGTCTCAATGAAGAAATGTCTAAGTGCAGAACAATACTATACACACTATAAATGATCTTTTTTCTCCCAGATAGACTAAAAATAATGTAGCTAGCCCAGCAAAGATTTTAACCTTCATCCTATGAAGGTAGAAATGCTTTCTTTCTTGTGAAAAATACACATTAATAAGGAGACTAAAAACTCCATAGACTTCAAAAAATAATTTGTATTATAATAAATAATCCAGATAAGCACTACATAATTCCACCCTCAAATAAGTAATCTTGCAAAATGTTTCTAAATCTGTGAATTGGGTGGCCACTGTTGATGCTAGATGCTGAGAAGCAGAATGGACAGGAAATAGCTTCTGTGTTTACCCACATACATACAATTCTTGCCACTGAAAGATACAAGCACGTGTGTTCTCAGGTACAGGAATTGATTTAATTTCTGTTTAATAGCATTTTGTTTCTTCAAAGGGAATTGCCAAACTAATTCTAATATAATTTATCCAACAATCCAGCCTCCTTAAAACATTTTCCATTCTCAGTCATGCAGTGCTCCTGGCAAAATGGTGAGAAAAAAGGAAAGAAGGAACCCCCAGAACAAAAAAACATTATGAAGAACTAGGATTTTCTGTAAGGACTACAAAATTTAGAGAATAATTCAACCTCAAATTTCTGAAGGTTTATTATGTCATCTAAAAAAGAACTTCCCAACACCTAGCATTACACTTGCTCTCAGAGATCTGTCTTTATTTACAGCCTTTACAATAACAGATGTAAAGGTTAGGATCTGCATTCTTAGAAAGCAGAACTTGAAAATCCACCTTTTTTCATTTTTAGGAGATGCTTTTCTTTCCTTTTTCACCATTTATTCCATCTCTGTTCTTTGTACAAGAAAATGAGTTGTGTATTTTAGTTTGATCACTGGCTTATCCAACCTATGGCATCATCTCTGCTCCACGGGTAAGCATGGGGAACCTACCACACAAGTTTTGAGTACAGGCAATAATCTGTAAGGGAGGGCGGCCAAGGCAAGGCACATGATTCACCAAGTCAGTTGCATGGGTGACAAATGTAATAGCTACCCTGGGTGGCTGACTGCCACCTCTAATCAAAGTGTGTTACAGAGAGTGACTGATGGCAAATATGATCATGGAAAGAAGCACAATGCTTTTAAATAAACATTTTAAAAGATCAAAGAATCAACTGAAAAATCCTCACCAGCCCATCTCTTTCATCCCCAGTGCCACAAAACACCTTTTTACTTGAAAATATTAACATAAACATTCTTTTGAAGACTTTTGAAGCCCAAGATGATTGTGGAGAGCGCTAAGGCCTCAGAAACACAAATCTCATTAAAATAACAACTAGTTGTGAAGAAAGCTTCATTAATACAAGTACGAGTTAGACCGTGAGTCAGCAATGCTGGCGTCATTGCTAATACAATGAGGTGGACTCATCTCAGAAGACTACATGTGTAAGCAAACAGCACTAGCAGCCCACTGAGTCTGGAGCATAAACATTTGTTACCAAGAAAAACTGATATTGCTCCTGACTTTCTCAGCTTTAAATCTGTTTCTTATTTGCAGCATTTGGCCAAAAATACTCAAAAAGTATTTCTAAAATAATGGATAATGTATAAACTACTGAGTGGAAACATTTTACACAGGGAAATTCATCTCAAGGAAACACCAATTCCTCATGCTTTCAGAATATGTAAATATTTTACCCTGAGAAAAACATTAAAATGTTCATTATTGTGATGGGTATTTATACCCTGAGTGCTTAGATGATCCAAGAGCTGACAAGTCAGCAGACATGCCTGTTCAAAAGCAATTTCCAGAAATTATCAAGAACCATAGCTATCATGGAAATAACATCATATGAGAACAGCTATCATGGAAACACCTATCAGTCCAAAATGAAGCTACATCAAAAGAACAACTTCAGCATCTTAAATCATGGCTTACAAGCAGTTACAGGCTCCAACTTATCTACAAATTATAATTACTTGTCCCAGAATTACACAGCCATCTTACACACAAGCATGACATTCTTGAACTCATGATTTTTTAAAAGCCAAACTTCTGTCTCAACAGCAGAATTTAATCTCTTTTATTTATGGTTCTCCTGATTCCCCAAACAATTAGGTCGCAATTGGAAGAGGGAGGCATCGACAGAGGCTGATGTCTCTTCCCACGCAACAGCGCATCGGGTACTCCTCCTTCTGGCACACTAGTGTCAGCATGGCACTGCAAGGTCATGTTGATTTGTAGCACCAGAGGATTGCAGAAGCCTCAGGCGACTGTCAGAAGCCTCAGCTTCCTGCTAGAAGCTCACTGAATTATTTCCAAATTTACTACTATGGCAAACAACTGCCAAACAGTCTCACTGCCCACAGCCCAGAAAGGCAGAGAGTAGTGAATTAAGTTTAGAAGAGATGCAAAATTTCTATCTTGCTCAGCGAGAACTTATCATCACGTACACAGGTTTATTTACTTTCTAGTCACAAAGCTGGCATCCTTGCAGTGCCCAATCTTTCTGGAGGACATGAGAAAGATGACACTTTGCCAAGAACAGGTTAATTATAAACCTATATAGCAGGTGACAGAATACTGGTGTTATAGATCAAGACTCTCTTTAAGACATACTTAGAAGAAAATAAAGGCTATTTCTGAAGGTTTAGTCAGCAATTGTTAAACAGATGCAAAAGGCAAGGCCTGAATTATATTATTTAGAGACTGAGGGGCTATAGAATGGATCAATTAGAGGATGCACACCTGGAATGATGACTACCTGCCTGTTAGTTCACACTTCCACGTACCACTGCCTTTGCTTACTCATCTGTAAAATTGAACTGCAATTTCTTACAATTTTAGCTGATATGTGTTGAGAATTTTGATATTTGAGAGACACTACATAGTCTTGGTGTGAGTCATCATTGTGATTGTGACTGAAAAATAGTTTGCCAAGACAGGGAGTGAATGCCTCACCAGTGTGAGAAAATGGAAACCAAAACGACTTACTGTCCTTGCACAGCTCTTGTTATTGCTAAAGTAAGAAGATGAGAGAAACATGCTTTACAGCACCTTTGAAGGTGCCTTAAAACCTAAATTTTAAGGTTTTGTACTCCTGTGTAATGTGACCGGTCGATGTTGCCACTACAGCGATGCCTTCACTGTGCCATCAGCTGATGAAGCCTTCCCAGCTCTTACCTGCTCCTCACACTGCAACTACTTTATTTCCTGGTGATATCTCTTTTGCAATAACCTTTTCTACTACTGCAAGATGAGCCTAATGAAAAAAAGCACAAAAAACCTCAAGTGTCTTAGGCCAACCAGCTAACTCTCTTCCAAACATTCCAGATTTACCAAATTCAACAATGCTGGGTACTGCAGTAATAAAAACTTCATCTTTTGCACCTCACTTCCAGCACGCCTATTATGTTGCCCTTTTGATGTATCATATTCTTCCCACCTACAATGTATTAAAAGTCTCTCCTACTATTGTAATATTTTTTCCTCTAAGGAGAGGTGTATGAAACAAAGGACATCAGCAATGGTTATTTGGGATTTTTGCTTTCTCAGTTATAAAAGAAGTTTTCCAATATAACTCAAATCTCCGCTCTGAGTAAGCCCAGCTCCACAAGTTATGAAAGGCAAACTCATCTGTCATTCATTTGTACTAAGGATTACCCACAGCTGCCTGGAAACAACTCTTTCTCATCTTCACTCTCCCCATTCACTCTAGCAGTGTTTGCTTCTTCCCTTTTCCTACTACTTATTTGGAGGACTTCATTCATTTTTGACACCACATCGTTTCAAAAACCTTTGCATTTATTATGCTCTGCCCACAAAGTATTTTGTTCCTCTGTGGGAAGAGTGGGGAGCTATACAGCTTACACATGCGGGTTTGCAGGCTTTGCTGTTTTCTCCTTAATCTAAGGCAAAACTATGTAAGGTTTCTGCATGCTTCACCATGCCCAGCCTGGGTTCCCCACCCACACTACAGAAACCCTTTGCTGCTTTCACTGGCTACTCTGATCTCTGCCTTGTTCTTCTAAAAGATACTCCTTTTGAGTAAAATTCCCTATGCTTCTCCCCTGCCGCTTCAAGTGGGTTTTCCTCAATTCCCTTCCTGGCTTGATTCGGGTCACTACACAGGAATGGGCTGCACTGAGTATGTTAAAGCCCTGTTCCTGTGATGGAACCAGAGTCTGATCTAGAGACTTTTGAGCACGACAGAAGAGCACGGCAATGACGGCCCCCATGCAATCCTGCTTTATTCAGACAGCACTGACTGACCTTAGCGACACCAAGAAATAAGACACAGAACTCAGTAATTGCACACGATACTTAGTAGGCAGATTGCAAACAGCCGTGGGGCAAAATAAGCTGGTGTAAAGCTGTGCTTTAAAAGGGCATGAGCTTTTCTGAAAAATTTTTGCAGCATCTACTAATCTCTACTAAAGAGGTTTGTAAAACTAAAAAGGGACAAAAAACATTTTTTCCACCATTTATTCCAATTAGACAAGTAAATTATTTAAATAAGTCTGGACATGAGCACGCCTCTATCAGGCAAAATGATCTGAGAGAGATCTTTGGAGGTTCATGAACAAAAGAATTGGAAATTTTTGCAGGCACTAAGGCTGCAAATTGATGGCTTTGGACACTTCTGCCTTCAGAAAGAAGCACATTTAAATAGAATAAGAGAGAAAAGGTCAAATCCAGCAAAGGAAAGTATTCGTAATGATACAATAAACCCAAACAAGGAGACCACAGAAAGCCTGTGCATAAAAGAGAACAGTTCCAGTTCAAATGACAACGTATCAAAAAAAGTGCTGGCCTCCTAAACATGCCAGAGGGAGATTTATCTTTAAAACTGTTGAACAGAAGAAGAGCCAGACAAAGGAGAGGAGGCCACTACAATGGAACATGAAGGAATAAAGTGGTCTTAGCGTACAGGTATGGGCTACTCACAGGGAGGAGGAAGCTGGATGAGTGTGAAGGGATGAGATACTCAGTTTAACAGCTAAAGGATAGCCATAGTGACAGGCAAGAAGCCAGATATGATAAAGAAGATAGATGGAAAACTTCCAAGGTCCAGTGATCACGGTTATATTAGCTTTAAAATTTTTCTGAGGCTATTATTTCAGAAAAAGCAATTGAAATGTATTAGGGCTCTTTAAAACATCAGCACCTGAATATGAATGACAGAAAACTGATTGTATCAATTGTTTTCTATAACAGTTGGGAATGGAGCAACAAAACCACATTTAACTCATGGTTAAAGACTGAGAACTGCAATCAGCCCACAGACATCACCTGAGTAATTTTACATGAGTTAAATCAAGAAAACCTTACTTAGCCACAATTAATGCCGAAATTTCTGGGATTTGAGTTTTGTAGCTTTTTCAGTACACACCTAAAGCATCATAAAACCTGTGAAAATCAGTAGTGAGTAAAAGAACATATAACTAAATTAATAAATACTTGTCATAAAGGAATAAAACTCTCCACAAGCATTTAGCACTTGGATGGATGATGCCAACGTCAGACAAAATAGGAATGTGTGTAAGAAAAGCAGAATTAAACATTAAATTGAAGACCACAATCAGATAGTGGTCTTTTCTTCTAAGAGGTCTTATAAAATATAAGCCTGTTCCCATCATGATTCTCTGGGTCTCTTTTTCAGTGATCTGGTAGATTTAAGGACCTCAGTAGAAAGCAGCCTTATTAAGGACCTCTCCTCAGTGCAACTTACCCAGCTACATTCTCGAATTTGAGTCATAATATTTAATACCTCATCCATACATAATATCTGTGAAAAGAGATTAAAATAAACAAAATGGAAGTGGAAAGTCTTATTTCTATGGCAGCACTCATGATAATAGAAGTCTCACAAATAATTGTAACATCGTTCTCCTCCACAAGCCCACTCACCGTTTTTTTGTGCTGCTATCAAGGACAAACAAATACGAGAAACCAGAAGGAATCCAGTTCCTAAGCAACGCTGTATTTCTGTACCCCACTCAGGCTCTGGCAGAGTTTTATCTTGCTCCAGGCTCTGAAATAGGATACAAAAGGTCTGTGGCACTGTCTGGGAAGCTCAGTCCAGCTTCCGATGGCACCTTCTTAAATCATATTCCTCTTGGGCTTCTATTACTAGCCTATATGATGAAAATCATTGCTTTCACTTTTTTCGAGCCATTGTGTTTCTCATCTGTCTACCCAATAGAGTCGTCAGGGCAGAGATCAGACCCTTCTGCTGTTGTACAATGCCAGGCAATAGGAAGCCCTGAATTCGGAGGGAGGGTCTCTGATGCTGCTGTAATACAAAATGTAACAGCATCAAACAGCCTGGACACAAAACCAAATTATTTTCCTCCTGCCAGAAGCTACATTTGGTGTTTGTTTCACTAAACACCCTTAACCTGCAGCAAACAGAATTTCTCCTGCAACCAAAGTCGGACAAAATTGCAGCCCTGCCACAGACCAAGAGCATACACAGGGCCACGAAGCAGAGAATCAGCTTATGCATAGAACCACCAAATAACATCCTAATTTATTAACCCCATGATGAGCTGATGCACGTCTTACATGAGACTGTAGTAGGACCCAAGGAAACAAAAATATCTGCCATCTGTATAGGGAGGTATGGCATTCCTGAAAACATACAGATGACAAAAAAAAATCACATTTTCATAGTTATCACTATAGTATTTCTTACATGAGACATAAAGCAGTAACATATACTACCATAACATCACTGTTACAGGATGACAAACCAAACAAAAAGTTGTTTTTTGCTAGCACACACACACACAAAACACATCCTCTAATTGCATAAAGCTCCATGAGCAATTTTGCAGAGGGATTTTTTTTGTCATCATGCAGTTGTCTAGTGGTAATATTTGTCCATCTGTTATAGAGCATATTTCCATACCCAAAGGCACAGTACACATTGCCATGTGCTGGAAGGGATGTAGGATTCTTGCTTTGCAAATCAGCTCATTGATGTTAATGAAATATGGCAAAATGCCGATAGTTCATGTACTGAGACATCTCAAGGATTCACAGATGAATAGCTATTTAAATAGTAAAAAAACCTATTTCGAGTCATATTTAGAGCTGACTATCACCAGAGTAACAACTTTTTCAGCAATACAATGTTCTTTGTAAGTGATATGCAATGTAAATTTATGAGGGCTAAAACATAAAACCATAACTATACAAATAATAACCACATATAAAAGCAGACCCTTTGACCTCAGTACAGTTATTTCACTCAGAGGAGTACTTTTCTTTATGAAGGGTTTATTTGTTCTGGCCTCACTTCTTTTAAAGATGGCCTGCTATAATCACAAATAGATGTGGGGTTGATTTGAATGGTCTCTTTTGCTCCTAAAATGTGGGATTTACTTTTAAGCATCAGCACAGAGTCTAAGTTGTTCTTTTTAGTGCAAGGAAAGTAGACAGAAAATGCTCTCCAACCAAAATTTCTTCATATCTTTTATGTTTGTATGGCAAAACCTCCCATTACTCAACAGAAATTATCACCTTAATATTTATCTAACCATTCATCAATTGAACAGACGTCATTTGTGAGCCTGGATTCACTCCAGTGAAAGCACATGCACTCCCTGACACCCAGAGAGATGAAATTTCAATTCTTACCTGGTTTTCAGGAACGCTATGCACTCCTGCCTTTCCAAACTACATCAACTAAACTGTAGCATTTAGCTACAAATGACTAGCACCAAAGAAACACTGATTTAACATTTATGTAGATGTTTTCAGCACGAGGAAAGCACACAACTTGCAAAGTCCACCAGTAAAGACTTTAACCTAGTCTAGATGAGCCAGTCTTTCAAGTGGTTAAAAGTTAATTTAGATTACATGCTAATTTATGTCTGGCCCTCTCCTGTGAGCAGCTTGTGCCAGATTGAATATGGTGCTTTTGTGATATGGGATTACAGTCAAAAGAATTAAGGAGGAACTACCAAATTAATTTCACTTAATTTTATTTAAAGACGTACAGTTATATGCAAACCAGCTTCCCAGCGGTAGAAGAGTGCAATAGTATTTCATTCACAAAGCTACTGGGTCTCCATAATACATTCAAATTAATTACCAGTGGCACAGATCTGGTTTTGTACATCTAAGCAGCTCATGAAGGTACCTTGTCCCCTCCTTTGGCACAGGATGAGAGCAGATCCTGCTGCCTGCTCAGAAAGCCACTGCAAGTGTCAAATTTTGGATGGGCAAGAAACAACAATTACAATGTAAGTTAAAGGTATTAAAAATGCAGTTTTCTAATTGCTCAACGTTTTCCTTACAACAGCTCTGAAGCCCCAATGAACGGTGCAGATCCTTGACACAGTCTTAGGTTGCTCTTCTGTCCCAAGGCACAACCTTCACAGCTGTCACTGGACTTCACAGACATTCAATGTGGACCCAAATAAATCGCTGCTATAAATAGTGGTGCTTGCACATGTACTCACTGAAGCCACTTTTTTGTAAGTTAAAATATCTTTATGCTGCTGCTGCAGAGGGTTATCTGAACCTCTTGACTCCCCGTGAGAATTTTGCTATAATAAGCTTCCCTCTCTTTTTGCACGGAAGACCTACATTTAGTTCAGTGGTGCTACTCAGGGACTGTGGGACATCAGGGATGTGCTGGCAACTCTGGGAACTGACTTTAAATGGATTAGCTTTGTTAGCAGGTGGTCTGGAGAAAGGGTTACACAGTATTGGTATTTGCCACCAAATGAAAAGGATCTATTTCAAATATGCTTAGTCTGGCTTCATTTCTGACCTGTCAAGGAAAATAATGGAGGACTAGATGCTGAGTGCGTTTAAAATAGTATTCTGGGTCAAACGCTGAGGCCAGCAACCCAAACCCAACTGAAATTCTCCTCCAGTCTTTCCCTGACCTCCCCATTTGCAAGCCCTAGTTGTACCACCTTTTCTCCTGCACAGGAAATTAAATGTACATAAAAATGATTACCTATGCCAAAAGTTACACGTATTTTTTAATGCACATTAAAGGTATTATAAAAATGTGCAAGGCTTGTAAAGAGTGAAATACTGAAATAGCAAGCAGGATCTCCACTGAAAATTGATACTAGGAGCTTACTGCATTCTTTTATTTCAACATGGTGCTACCAGTTTTCTTTTTACATAAAAATACCATTGCAGAAAGTCAGGTCCTCTCTATGCCCTCAGAGGTTACAAAATATAACTGTTCAGAGATGTCTGGCTCATTATTTTAAATGTCACCAAATCCAAACCACAGCATTAAAGGAGTCATTAGTTATATCCTTGCTCTGTACACGCCAAAACATTTGCTCTCTCATCAACAGTTCTTGTTTATTCTCTTCTTAATTTACCAAGTTCTGAACTCACAGATGGTTGCAGTAAGTTTCATTTACAGAGTAAGCATTGCAGAAACAAAACTACGGTAATGAACAATGTCTGTAACAAGTCACACTTAAAGGAGATCGATAACATCTAATTTTTGTAAAGAATGCAGCAAATCCCTCTTGCTGTCACATTCGTGTGCTCACAGATATTCACAGCAATCTTGGCTCATTTGGAAAATTGAAAACATAAAATTGACAACTTAAATTACTTTACTAAAGCAGATTCACTTTTTCTTTTACTAATTTAAAATATGTGATTTTTGCCAATAATTTCATCTGCAGGGTGCAATGAACAAGTAGTAGGTTTCACAAGCGAGTATAAGTTGAAGTTGAATTTAAGTTAGGGCAGTAAAACTACTGTAACTGCAATGTAAATCCCTACAATGTTTGTACAAAAGTAGATTATTTCAATGACGTTTAAATTACTTAATATGAGGTTTATAAAACAACAACAAGCCAAATTTCTATTTATCTAAATATTAATTCAGCTTTTACCCTAGTAGAACCAGATCGGTTCAAAAAAAATAACATCAAGTTAAAAATTCAGGTCATACTATAGCAATTTGGTCATGCAAAAATAATACCAGAAATGAGACCACCAAATTAAAACTAAGCTCAAAACAGTACATATGTTTGGAACTACACATATGCATTGCACAGTACAGACATACCATCATGAAGAAATAACCTCAGGGAACTTGCCTTAGAAATACCTGTAAGTAAATTATTTTCCAACCATAAAATAGTCATAAAATTTCTTTATAGCATATCTCACACAGCATATGCTACAGGGTTAAAAAAAACCTTACTGAGGAAGAAATACAGCATGGAAATTCCCTGGAATACTGATGCTTCCTCCCATTTTCCAGCCTTAGAAATTTTCCACTTTCATTAAGTTTTAGTTAACCAAGCAGTATAAGTGATTTAGTACACTATCCCTTACATCAGTAGATATATGATTGCATACATGAGTTTTTTTTTTTCGCAGTTCATTTTATAGGATTACTAGAATGCTAAATAATAGGTGTGAGTATTACACTTCCCTGCAGACAAAATGTCTTTGTTTAAGGAAGGATTGAAGAAGGACCAGAGAATCTGACTTCTCAGAGGAGAAATTAAATTCACCTAATATATTGTCTAGGGTGGGGGGAACCACTAGGAAGAATTATGAACAACTGAAATATGTGGCCTTATTTTAAATGTTTGTCATGTTCACTTAATTAAAAATGGAACGCCAATAAAAATGGCAATGATGGTCTCTATTGCAACTTGTAATAGCAGATCATGGGTCTGCTTGGGTGTCAGATTTTAGCATGGGTGTCATACTGGGCTGCATATTTTCTAGTTTCACAGGATAAAGCAGTTTTTCCCCCTTGGTTTCAGTAAATACAACAGTAATATTTGTAACAGTCAATTGCCCTTACAGTATCCCAGTGGCCTGAAAATATCCTCTTAGGAGGGGTGATAAGGTTATAGTTCTGCATTTCTGCTCTCTCCCTTCAATTAAGATTTTTAATGTCACCAAAATACATTTTACGTAAATTCAAATTGAGGATTTGTTACTGAGCTGCATTTGGTATTTATAAACTTCAGACAGAACAGGCAGTAAGGCTGATGGTTTATTGTTGTTTTAAGCCTACTGTAATCTACAAAATATGATCAGTTATTGTGGCGGCTCTAAGGATTTAAAACAAAATCCATTTTTCTTTGTCAAACACTTTATGTGATACGAGGAGATGTTAGACACACAGACTGAGTCATTTTCTCATTAGCTCAGCCAAGCATATACATCTTTCGCCATCCTCTCCTTGAATTTATGTTATGAAAAGATACATATTTTGAAGCAAATCACTTTCTCTGCACGTTAAAACAAAAAGAAGTTGGAGACTGAGAAAGGGAGAAAGGGAACAGCTGAAAGTAATCTGAATCCCAGAATATATTTAAATGGAAGAACAATGTATATTTCAATTGGGAGATAAGTCATACCGAGCTTATCAAAAAAACAGTCCTTGGATGCCACAGTTTGCATGTGGCTTGAAGATAAAGAAACAATGCTTCTTTCTTCCACTCTCTAATCCTTCAAATGGGCAGCTTTAAAATATCCCATAAATTAAGTACGTGTTTATGATCAGAAATCAGGTACATTTATTTTTTACAGTTAATTACATTCAAAGTATTTAAGAACCCAGCTTATTCCAGTGCTTTCTGAAAATAAGTAAGTGTAGTTCTAGTACTAGTTCTGCTTACTGGGCTCGTAGTTGGGATTACTGTACCCAACACAGCTTTGCAAAAGTTTATCCTTAGGGTTTTGCTGCATTTTATTTATTTAAAAAACGTGGAATATAGTTTTAATTCAACAAACTGCAAAAAAATTGAGAGGATTGACATTTGTAACATTCAAAGACAGAGAAACCAGGGCTGTCTCAAAAATCAAGACTGAAATTCCAATTAACAGATTACCAGCCTCTCCAACAGCCCAATAACTCTTAAATACCTGACTCATCCCACTGACGCCACAAGACAGGAGCTTCCTTAGGACCATACACTTTTAGACAGATTGATTTATGCGACTAGAGCTCACTCCTTTGACTGCAGCAAGCTTGGGATGAGACTGTGAGGTAAGAATTTTTTCATCGATTCAGTCAATGACCAGGTTTTTGCTCTGGAAAACGCAGCATGGGTATCTCAACTTTGGACTTTTGTCCCCTCAGTAATACACCCACTCAAGCCCTGCACAGGCACAGCTCTCCTGGAGAAACTGAAGTGCAAATCAAATCCTTCTCTTCCAAACTGAACCAAGACAGTTTGGTTGTGTCTTGATCAAGTTCAAGCCAAACCAGTGCAATGCAAACTGCTGCAGGGATGGGGGTGTTTCGCTTCTGCCAACACGTAAAATTTTCTTGCACTATATTTAGTCTTTGTTGTTCCACAAGATACACGCCCATACAAAAATAATGCAATATTCAATTCAGATGTACTTCAAATTATGTTTTAGGGGAACAATAGCTCGTTATTTCTGAGCATGTCAGAAACAATAAAGAGATTTTAAAGCACAAAGTGTATAAGCAACAAATCCTAATGCCTGCTTGAGCTGCTCTGTAATATTTTATCTGGAGATCTGCCAAATTCTTTGTCTGAAATTCAGCTGAAGTTTGATGATCACAAGGAGAATGGCTATTTTTGTATCCAACATGCTTATTATCAGGAATAAAAAGACAAATTGCCAAGTGAATGGCACTGTTCTTATAAAGGTGGCATTTAAACAATTGAAGAACTTAGAAGCAAATAGAATGCAAACAGAAAACTCCACATTGCTTCAAAGGATGTTTTTACAAAGCTCCACTTTTCAATTATTTTGCACAATGTGCTGTGCTCTATGGATTTGGATCTCCAGTGCCAGGCTGCAACACATCCTTCACACAGTCCTGGAAAATGGACTTTTTAGGCTATTTTAAACATTTTTTTTTAAAGTAACCAAAGCCATAAGGGCAATTTTCATGCATAAACACAAATTTCTGGCTGTTTATCACTGATGTCAGGCAAACATTAGCCACGTCCAGCATGGCACTTCCCCTTAGTTTTATTTTAAAATGTCCATTGCATACTGGAAATGGGGTTCTCCAAGCGAAGCATTTCTAAAAGGATTATTGCTGTGGAAGGATAAACTAGTTCATGAAAATGAGGAACTGCCTGTGGATTTCATCCATGTCATTCCACAGAACTAAAGAAAATTATGGCCTCACTTTCTATCCCATCTACTTCTCCAAGTTTGCAACAGGATATTCTCTCCCACTTTTAAGTGACACTGCCAATACACACAGCCTCCTATCCCATATAGTCCCTCGGGTACCCCATATTTCCTTTTCTATACTGCAGGTTAGCCCAGTATCTCATCTCTCTAAATTGTACTTTTAGATACCAATTGTCTCCAGGTGCCCTATGCCCTTTTAACTTTTTAATTAGGATAAACTTCCTTCTTGTTTCCACAGGACAGAAGATCAATGGATTGAGAACTCGGCGATGTCAACCCCTCAGAATTATTAACTCCTCTAAAGCCCTTTAAAACAAATCAAAAGACTCCCATTGCGTTTTTTATTAAATGGTTCCTATGGCAACTTTAAATTGTATGTTTTACTTTTGCCTGCAGAGGTTTGCTATCTGGGCCACCAAATATTGAGAAGCCTCACTTTTCACCTGTGGATATTTACCCCTCTTGAACTGACCTAAAGACTGACAGAGGGGAGAAAGAGAATGACTGAATTTGCAGAAAGATGGTCAAAAAACACTGACAGAAATCATCTTGTTCTCTCTTTGGACCATTAGTCATATTGATACACATTTTACTAATTAAAAATAAATAAATGTTTTTAAATTTTGCTCACTAAAGCAGTGCTGCCGCCTTCTCTGCAGCCAACCCACCCATCTCTGCAATCAACAGGCACAATGGCATATGGGTTCAGAAGAAATCTTCCAATGCAGCTTTCAAGAGCATGTGAAAAGATTCACTCCAGAGGTATGAAAACCAAATGAGCTCCCTTCAGCAGCAGCTGTTCTAGGAGCACACCCTCACTGAGTGACTGACAACAGCCTTAAGTCATCTTTAACTTATCCAACGAGATTTATTTTTTTCCCTACGGCTAACTTTTTGAAAGGAGATATAAGCTGATCATATTTTGTCTTCATCTGCTCATGTCTCAACCTTCTATCTTTTAAAACTTAACCCACTCATCTCTAACATGTACAGGCTCTTTCATCAGCCACAGACTGCTTAGACAAATGCTGTATTACATGTCCAACCTGGGCACTTTATGCAAAAATCTCAAATACTGATGTATTATGGTCAGAGGTTATTCTGTTTTGCATCCCACCGCCTTCAGGCATCCCTCAGTCTGTGCCCTGCACCTTAATGGTTTGCAAACTCGATGTGAATTGGAGACATAATCAGAAGCGTGTTCCTGTCAGAAGCACTGGAAGCTGGAAGTGCACTGACGAATATTCACTCTGACTTCCGTGACCTGATCTGCCTGTACATTCCCTGGGAGACTTTCCCCTCCTCCAAGTGCCTGCACCATTATCTCTTGCCTGGAGCACTGCTACTAAGTTCTTGCATTTTCTAATTCATCTGTGCTTTATGTCACAAAGACACTAGTTTAACAAACAATATTAATCAGACTTATGGTTTCCAGACACGTAAACTTCTAGCAGTAGAAAAATGTAACAAATCATTGCATTTACACTATGGCAAGCTATTATGTAAGCTACTTGCAGCAAAGAAATTAAATTGACGGATACTAAAATCAGTATTGATAGCAACAGCTTGAGGGAGAAAAAAAAAGACAAAGAACAAGAAAAGAAAATCACCAGGAGATTTAGCTTCAAATGTTCTAAAATCCTTAGATGACGGATATGACTAAGAACAATTGTCAGGGAAGCAGGTGCTTGGGGAAAAGCATTTAAGTGGCAAAATAAACAGAGCTTCAGCCAAATTCAAAGCTCTCTGGAGAAACAAAGCCAATAACAAGACTGCACATCACCAACTATAATGCCAGGTAAAGAACTAATATCAATTGCTAGATATACTATCATGCAATTATAATGCTGTTTAGTAATTTATCACAGACAAGTCCTACTCATTTTACTAAATAGAAGGATCTTAAGAAAGATGATATTCTGTTAAGAAGTGTCCTGGTTTTAGCTGGGATAGAGTTAGTTTTCTTTCGAGTGGTTGCTGTGTTTCAGATCTGGTATTAAAGGAATGTCAATAATGCATATTGTTTTAGTTGTTGCCAGATGACATTTATATTTTTCAAGGACTTTTTTCAGCTTCCCATAGAAGCCGAGAAGCAGCATAGACAGAACAATGGAATATTCCATACCATTGATGTCATGCTCCAAATATAAACAGGGCAAGCCAGGGAGGGTACATGAGATCACCGCTTGGGACAGTGCCAATTCACTCTTTCATCCTTTCTCCACCAATATCCTTCTGTCCTGTGTTTAAACTGTTCGCCTTTACTCCTACCAGCAGAGATGTTTGACTCAGGGTACCTACCCCTTTAAAAATGGCTGAGTAAATGTCCAGAACTTCACAGGGTGCTGGTGATTTATTAAGTACTAATTTAAAATTTGTTGATATTTATATTTGAGCGGAATAATGATAACACCTGCAGATTTGACAGGCTTTCTCATACAGATATGCAGGCTCACTCTCGTATTCAGTAATAGGCTTAGTCCTGCCTTTGTCTCTTTATACCTTCCATCACAATGAAAAGCCATCTGCTTCCTTCTACTCTCCTGGGATTTAACCTCAGCATCTTGAAAGACAGATACCTTCAGACATCTGGGTATTTATGATACTGGTACTTCAAATATATATTTCAAATTTGCTTGAGGAAACACGTCTGAGGTGCTAAGCCCTTTCCTGCTGCCTTGGCCTTTTGTTTATTGAATGTGTCTTCCCCTGCTGTTCCCGTGATGACTCCTTCTGTCTTGGTCAGGTCAAGTTCCTTCCTGCCACCAATGTTTTTTGAACTCTCTTATTATTACTATCACAAATCAATTGGTAGTTCACCCACTAGGGTATTTCTAGATGACCAACTGGAAAGGCTTAAACTATTCTAGGAACTTGTTTCGAGGTGGTGTTGCCCCCATCCCTATGCCTAGACAGACTGCTGCCTTCCCTTGCTTTCTTGTAGGTGATGGAGTTTCAGACCTGCATATTAGGCTGCAAAAAAAAATGGGGAGAGTGAATAAGACGGGGGCAATTTTCTGCCAGCTCAGGTCACTGAAACAGCTCACCACAAGGCAGAGATGACCCAAGGGAGAAGGCAGGAAAGCAAATGAGTCCTCTCAGCTCTGCTGTGCCGGAATGTTCCATCTTGTCTCCCAAGCCGCAAGGGCCCATGCCACCCTTGGGGCAAGCATTGTCCAGAATGCACTGGGATCTCTCAAGATCTTTTCAAGTGATCTAAACTTCCACTCTTCTCATTTCCAAAGTTGTTAAGAACTTATTGGGAACAATAGACCCTATTGTCACAGACACTCATGGAAATTGCATTTAACATCAAGGGAGACCTTATAACGGTCTTCCAGCACCTGAAGGGGGCCTACAGGAGAGATGGGGAGGGACTCTTTGTCGGGGAGTGTAGTGGCAGGATGAGGGGTAATGGTTTTAAATTGAAAGACGGGAGATTTAGAATAGATACTAGAAAGAAATACTTTACTGTGAGGATGGTGAAACACTGGAACAGGTTGCCCAGAGAAGCTGTGGATGTTCCATCCCTGAAGTGTCTAGTGGGAGGTGTCCCTGCCCACAGCAGGGGGGTTGGAACTCGATCTTTAAGGTCCCTTCCAACCCAATTCTATGATTCCCTTTTCTGCATTACATATATCATTTTCTTAAATATTGACACAAGGCCTTTTGGAGCCCTGGCTGTGTAACAGATCCACTGAGTTCAGAAATTTGGAGATACAACCAACTGCAGCAAATGGGGTGTCCTGGGTGCTCGAGCTCATCACCCTGCAGTTAACCCAATCTAAACCACTGTGCACACATTACCACAGATCCTATACTTCAACCCCTTCCATGTATAGATGTAACTGCCCTAAAAATATTCCTTAAATAAGAATATTCATTGCAAACAAGCACTATATAAAGCAACAACAGAACAGCATCACCCAGCAAACCCAAGTGTACTCCAAGCACTGCAGGCATTTGCTGTCCACTGATCGTACCACCCCTTGACTTCATAAGCAGTCTTCCACCCTCAGCATTAAAGGGGAAAGTTCCTTGTAGCTATTTATCCAGCCTGATAAAATGCCCCTGTGCCATCTCCCTTGCTCATTTGCAGAGAATAGCATATACTGATTAAGTATATTTTGTTTCTCTGAAGATGATTATTATGGTTGCTGGGAGTGATGATAACCTCCTAGGACATTATCGTTATTCAAAGTCTGCAATGGCAAAAACATTAATTTAATTATCCAAGGGGCATTTAGGAAAATGCTTTTGTTGTTGCATAAACCCTAATGAAAGGGCAGCTACGCTGTGGGTATCCTTATATCAATTAAGTATGATTACTGAGGTGACTGCAACATTCTCCCACAACTTTTGCCAAATTATAGGTAAGAGAACAAAAATCTGAATTTTCTTTAAATCCTGTAATATTGCCTCCATCATTTAGGCAGATGCTATTTTCATTATCCTGTAAGTCTCAGGTCTCCACCCTGTGTAACAATTACCATCAGAAGACCCATTTTAGATCCTATACCTAAGTATTTCCACAGTATGCCCAGGAAAAAAACAAATTGCAAAGCACTTTGGATTCATAGAAGACTTTCCCCTTCAATTACTACACAAGCTGAAGAGCATTAAGTGAGAAGACAATGTGTTAGACACCTGTGAGAATGTGCGTCAACTATTTGGAAATTGAACAAATAATTTCTTCTTGAATATTAATTTTGAAAGTTGTGAAATAGGCCAAATAAATTCAGAGACCTTATTTTCCCTCCCAATTATAAGGCTGAAGATGAATCAGACCATAAAATAATGATTCTAAGTGTACAAAAGTAAAAAAATCTAAAGAACTGACTGGATAAAGTAATACTTTATCATAGCTATAAGATGTATTAAGTAGGATTAGTTCCAATACATATTTAAACTTATTATTTTAAAAAACATCTCATTTTTGTGAGATGGAGAGAAAAAGAGCACACATCACAGCCTCCCCCTACTTGAATACAACAAAATTTATGAATGTGGGTGAGGATTCTCATTAGTAAAGGCTTTTTAGCAGGATCAGGTTTTCACCTTCAAAGGTAAGCAATTCTTGTTTCTGTTGCCACTCCTATATTGCATGAGAGTTGTGCTGAATACTTATTTAATCAGTCAATGCTTTGACTTACCCTTGTACATATATTGAAGAAAGAGCACCTTAAAATACAGTCACTGGGACAGCGTGACACACATGATAATTTAAGAGGTTGAAGCCTTCTACTTACTACCCATTATTATAAAAATAGGGCTGTCTTTGTCAATAGTATTTAAAAGGGTGCAAAAAAAGGACTACGATATTTAACTCTGTGAATTAACAATGTGTACTTTTGGCTTTTATTAGTATGCTTACGAAAAACAGAAATGGAAACAAAAGTGACCCAAACAGTGATGTCCAGAAAACTCATGCTCAAAACAACCACACTGACTAAAGTATAAAGGTCACACTGGATTCTACTCTACACAAAGAGGTCTTACTGTGCTCTGGAAAGTGTTCATTCCCTGCTGCTGCAGGCTGGAACATGCCCTTGCAGCAGGCGAACAGAATCGCCTCCATTAAGAGCAGCAATTTTGGTTGATACTGCAATTTGCTACAGCTTTCATTTTTAAGCATAAGTTTTTGCTGTTGAACCCCTACTTCAAAATTTAAAACCAAACCCAACCTTTTAGCTGTTTTTCAACACTGACTTGCTTTGGAGGTGCTAAGTCACAGGGGAAACACACATTATTAGATTGCAGTAACTTTCCACCTCACTTCCTTGGACTGTACTTGACACTAATTAGTTCCAGCTTTTCTCCTACTGCTTACAGTTTGGTCTCAATTTTATTTATCTATATCTGTATGTATATATAAACACACATATCTACATAGTTATTTGCATATCACAAACAT
Source organism: Tringa solitaria (assembly GCA_026413425.1). Classification (NCBI taxonomy): domain Eukaryota; kingdom Metazoa; phylum Chordata; class Aves; order Charadriiformes; family Scolopacidae; genus Tringa; species Tringa solitaria. The sequence goes on from JAOXJM010000071.1 coordinate 10,028,150, forward strand.
AGCGTATTGTTCCTGATTTTAATTATTTAGCTGAAATTCTTAAAGAAGCTTTAAAGGAGTTATTTTCTGCAGAACAGAAACAGCGAAGGAATCCTGATCCTGCAGGCACAGAATATTGCAAGTGACTGCTCAGCATATTCAGCGAGGCTTGAGTGACTCATACAAGGACACCGCTGCAGACGAAATGTTTTTATTAATTATTTACTAATCTTCAGTGTTTCCGTGGCATACAGAGTTAGCATAACTTTCTGAATAAATTATTCAGATCTTCACAGTTCAACCCAAGCACAGCATAGCTCAAAAGAGATGACAAACCTGTGACGCATAACACATACCCACTTAATCCCTGCCCTTCATTGCAGCTCTTGATATTTTAATCATGTTTCTACCCAGGGATACACTCCTTTCCATTGCACATCGGGCAACGTAAATCAGCAGAGTCCAGTTACAAATATTTTAGAAATTCAGTGATTGTCCCAGCCTCCTCCTGGCACAGGAGCACAACAGACTGAACGTGCCACTGGAGCAAGGAGGTCACAGCATCAAGGATGCTCCAACAGCAATAACCGCTGGCCAGCCAGGCTAGCTCAGGATCCTGCCTCCCACTGGCCCGCTCGGCTGTTTCAAAGGGGCCAGGCAGGGCAGCCAGGAACAGGCAGCCACGTTTTCCCTCCTGTAGGAATGCCCTCCCTCAAGAACCACAGTGCACTGCTGTCTCACCATTTGCCAAACTCACGTTTTCCACACTCGATACTGTAGCTCTAAAGAATCTCAGGACAGGCATAAAAGGCCAGTTTAAAATCCTGCCAATCTTATAGCTATTGTGTAGCTAAGAACTCTGGAAGATAAATGCGTATTATGACGCTTAAAAACAAAAGAGGGAACCATAAAATGTCAATGCCTGAGGAAAAAAATGATCCATAACACAAACTTGTCAGGAAGATTTTTGAGCATCTCCTTCTGCAGAGTTACCATCACTGGAGCACCCTCTCCAGTCCAGGGGACGGAGAAGAGCAAAGCGTGCCCCACTCACTGCCCCCATGGCTCTGAGGATCCTGACTGCTCACAGCCAGGCCCCCCCGGGCAGCTCTGTGTGATGCACAGCTCGTGGAGAGAAATCACTACATTGCACCCTGTGCTGCTGAACAAGGCACCTTGATCTAGCTCCCACAGAAATCAATCGCTGATTAAATGTACGTAGGCACACTCCCTAGGCAGAGCTAGGATTTGGTTCATCTTAGTCCCCACAAAGGTATAAGAACATCCACTTAAATGGTAGACTACATATTACCAGGAAAAGCTGCTGTCTTGGCCTCCTGAGATCTGAGGTACCTAAGAACATGCTTCCAGGCTGGGATTTCTGGTGTGCCCGAGGAACCTCATGCTTTAGGCACTTAAGTCTCCTCAGCTCCTTTCTGTGCTTCAAGCTACATGATGCAAGAGGAAACACAACCAGCCAAACCAGCCTCTAGCCAATCTCCATCAACAGAGCAGAAAACAGATAATGGCAGGAAAAGGCAACCAAAAAAAACCCCACCTTCTAATAGATTCTAAATTGTAGAAAGAACATTCTTTGCTATGTAATTAATGGAAATTTACCATTTTTAAACTTCCTCAGGGAAATTTTCCATGTCAAATGAATTTGTAGGTAGGACCCAAGAGGCAGAAAATTACAACTGCTTCAGTGTGCTTCTTCATTAGACTGTTGCTAGGGGGTTAATTTTCAGTCACATTCTTTGGTGACTTTGATCTTTGATGACAGTGTTAACTCTATTTGGTCCTCAGTACTGCATTGATTTTAAACAGCCTTTTGAGATACCCTCACTAATTATTTCACTGGAAGTTTAATTAAATCTTGTCACACAGGAATAAGCTGCTTCTTGGAATAGCTGCTAAACATTATACAGCATGTAATTGGAGAAGCGAGGATGGATAATTATAGCTGGACAGACAAGCACATGAAAAAAAGCAGAAAGCTATTCCTAAATATGAATTTAAGTGCAAGTGTCTGTGAACCTTCTCAGTTTCCTTTGTGCACAGAAGTAGCAAACTTCTTGCATTTGTTGTTTTTTCCATGTAGATATTTCTATATCACACATTTCCATTCTCAGACCTCACCCTAATTTCTGTAATGTAGGCAGCTTTGTAATTTACAAATTTCTCAGGATTCCTATTAGATTGGAACGAAATTATTAATATTTAGCAAGAATACATTATGAGTGGCTATCTTCCTGCAGACAGCTGCTCCACTTATGTCTGTTTACGCAAAGCACCAACGGAAAAGTTGCAGGCATTTCTTGTGCCCACAATTCCTACCTGTTGATCTGTAACTGCCTTTTATTTTCCAAATCGAGTCCCATAGATAAAGGATATTAGATTATAGCAGAGATTGAATTTATTCCTCAGCTAGATATACATGCTCAAAAATGGGAGCTGTCTTTTTTTCATTAGAGATTTCACTGTCTTTCCACTTTCTTTCTGACTCTTAGTTTCCCTGGAGTAAATGAGTTAAGTCTGTTACCACAAGTAATTCACCCAGCTCTAACACTGAATGTCACATGTATATATTTCATACTGAACCAGCAGCTTGTTAGTATGTTCTGCTTGGAAAACTGACCGAAAAAGGAAATAAAGCTATACCTCTTAGCGTAAGCACATACTTTTTGCCAGCCAATATATTTTCATATTATTGGTATAAATATGGCATTCATACATAAATACCATATTTTTAAGATTACATCAATATTTCTTTTTTTGGAGAAAAAAAAAAGATAATCTGACTTTAAATGAGCTTTAAGTGCAGAAGAAACTATTTGGGAGAGTATATCAACCATAACAAGACAGCAAAAAGTAAAATCATAGGTGAAATAAAATACCAAAATATATTCATCTCCTAATCTGAATTTTAACATGTGAATTGCATAAGGCATTGCAGGATCAGATTTTAAGTTCCTTAAAGATTGAATAAAAGTCAAGAGTTTTGTATGATAAGCCAAAATGGTTAAACTGGACTCAACTGAAGGAAAGCAAATACAGCTGTTTTGAGGGAGAAAGTAACAGCAGCATCAGTGGCAGAGACCAACAATGAGAAGAGCTGAACAAGAAAGCCAGGCCTTTGCCTACTTTCTAACAAACTTGTTAAGGGAAATGAAGGACTTGAACAAGGTGCTACTTTTTAATCTCATTAATATATCTACAATATGGCTGGAACATTCAAGAAAGAGAATTTGCTTTCCAGCCCTTGAATAAATGACCATGGCCATCTGGAGGGATTGCTCTTCATCCAAACAGGCTGGAAAATCTCTGAGAACAAACACTCCTGCTTGGAAATGAAGAATAAAACCTCTGCCACTGGCACTTCTTTGACACCATTCTCAGGGCTAGCAGAAGCACCCCAGAGAGAAAATAGCACTTCCTCATGTGTCCTGGGTCGGGCGAGGCTAGGGTTAATTCTCCCCAGGGCCTGGCAGGACACA
>JAOXJM010000071.1:10039659-10058520 GCA_026413425.1 Tringa solitaria
CAGGGATGGTGCCTCAACCACTTCCCTGGGGAGCCCATTCCAATGTCTGATAACCTCTTCAGTAAAGAAATATTTCCTAATATCTAACCTGAACCTCCCCTGGCATTTCAGAACCTGTTGAGCCATAACTTTCATATTAAATGACATGAATTTTATTTGAAAAAATTATAGCAGCACCTCACATAGTATATTTTATAGGACAGCCAGACTGCTATTTGGCCAAACAGAATTAAGGAAGAAAATCCACCTAATTTATAGAAACAGAAAACATTAAAGAACCTGTTTTATAGCCATATTCATTGTGTCTCAATTTTAACCTCAGGATATGTGGAACTGAGGGACACTTTATGTGAAATCAATGCCTGTTGTGTACAGACAGGCTATTTCAAGGATCCAAGTGCAGACTGGCATGTGTTTTAATGGAAATGTCATTTACTGTAAGTAGCCAATCCTAATACCATTGAAAGATGTGATTATATTTGCACTAATAGCACTATGATGCTGCAGGTATCCTGATCTGCTTGTAAACCTAAAGCTGTAATGGCTTAAGAGAACTGCCCTCACGCTAGTTGAATTATTAGGGACTGATACTCAGACAATACAAATCATGAATGAGAGACTTGACACTTCTTTTCTGCTGCAACCTTGGGAGCACAAATTCTCCGTATGTAGAGGTTGTCACACTGCAGGAACACCAAATATTATGCAGAAATAATTAATGAGTTCCCTGTATCGTATTTGTTAGTGCTTACCTGTATTCAGTAAGTTGTTGGCCAGACTGGAACAACCTAAAACCACTGAAGACAGCTTGTCTGATAACACTGTAGAGAAAAGTAGCTGTCACCAGGCTAAATGCCAAACCCCAAAACTATTAAAAAATCTGTTTAAACCCAACCTACACTCCACAACCTGCTGCCACATGCAAGCTACCCATGAGAGGAAACCCTACCAAGCAAGAACTATGTGCCCAATAGCCTTTAGGAAGGGCTTAATAATCTGCAAGATCAGTACTTAATTGAGTTTAATTAGCTTAAGTGCAATCTTAAATCAGACAAAATTTGAATAAGGTTAAGTACAAATTAAAAGGTCAGTACGCATGGATACGCTTAAAGAGCTAGATGTTCCACAGGAACATTAATAAATTCAACATTTTTATTTTCTCATGCAATGATACAAGCAAAACACATAATTGTTTACAAGCAGAGAGTGGCTGGTCTTGGGTGGTGCTGAAAGCTCTCAGACGCCCCCAAAAGGATTTGTTAAAAGGAGATCAGCTTTATACTGAGAAAAACCTATCTTGCAAAGCCTGAATTGGCCACAGTACTCCTTTTAATTTGTACAAACCTCCACACGTTTCTGTGTTAAATAACACAGAGTATCCACGCAGAACACAAAGATATGCTTGTGCTGCTATTTCGCTGTCTCATTCACTTATTTGGGGCATGCTTAGTCATAATTAAACTATATTGATGTGATGTTTAAACAATTTCTGTACGGATTTGCCCATAGGGCTGCCAGCAAACTATCTCTTCCTATTCAAACAAACAAAACAATTTTAGAGTTTTCATCAGAGACATACATTTTAACTCTCTTTTAATGACAGAATAATGAATATTTTATAGTTGCAGTTTCTGTTCTAAATGAGACATTTTTATTGATGTTAGGATCGTCCTGTAATGGTTTCAATTCAAAGCTGGTAGGACTGTAATTAGGTATTTTTTTAAATATTTGGTACTTTTTCTGATCGTTCTGATAGATACAATTTTCTCATAGTTTAATATCCTCAAAACTGAATATGCCAATCATTGAAATTACTCAGTGGTAAAGAAAATGCATCTGTCTGATCAAAAATACAGTGTAACAATTTATGAATCTTTTAAAAATTGCTTATCAAATGTGTATTTGCATCTTTGAACATACTTTTAAAGTACACATTTCAATAGAATCAGCAAACTTAGACTTTGAATAACATTCAATTTTTGTTAGTTAGACTCGTGAAAATTTAGTCTTATGCCACAAAAAATATAAATTTTATAATGTTAACAAAAAAGAAAAAAGATTTTGTATTAAACAACAGCAGAGCTAACCATCTGGAAAGAAACATACGTTCTCTATAAATCTATTTAATTTGGGAGATGGATGAGTTCTAGACACTGATTTTTTTCTCTTAAGAATATCATGTTCTAACAAATTTGCAAGAAGTACACACAGACATATGTTTGTCAGGAATTAACAAGAAAGTAGATTGCTGAATACTCTTGGACTGAGACCATTGGTAACTCCTCAGTTTTACTGAAAATCCATATATGCCACATAGCATACTAGAATTTCTACTTGTAGTCTTAAGGTTTTATGAAAGCTTCATTTGTTCAGAAAAGTAACGTGGATAGTCCATAAATTTCTGAGGTATGGTATGTTTACTCAGGTAACTCATTGCCATAATCGTACACATGCAAAAACAGTTAAGCCTCGCGTTCCCTTTCTACTTCTCTCAATGTCCCATTGTATGCGTGATACTTCACTACATCCCATTTCCCATCGAGACACATAACCAGACTCTTTTGAAATGAAAAAACACAGAATTTTTTAAGGCATAAGAAAGGCAATAGTGCTTCCTGAATGAGGGTTTTATTATAGTGAAAGCCACCAGAAAACCTAAGTAGTGTACAAATCCTCAGACAGAAAGCTACTTCCTGGCCCTAATGTTCAGCCTGTCCAGATTCATTAGTCAGGGTACCTTTATCCTAGGGAATATCTTGGGGCCATACTTTTTGTCTCATTTGGGCAACAAGTAACAGAGGCCATGAGTAAGTCTTTCAAAATACCTGGCCACATACTTTAGAGGTGCTCCAGGACTGATCTGTATGTGCAAATAGTGACTGGGGAATTTGAGTGTTAAACTGTTCATCTTAAACACCCTTTATACAAGCAGCTTAAAGTGATTAAGTGGTCCAAACTGAAACACCAAACACCCAGCATCTGAATTACTTCTTAGTTTAATACCACTTGGGGAAAAAAAAAATTGGCCTGTGGCCCAAGGTCCTAATTTTAAAAGATCCATTTGATATTTTATCAGTGTCTATCCAGGACAGTAATTGCAGAATTCCATACAATAATAATCCTTCTTCAGTAACTGCTCAAACACAGAGCCTAAAGAGCACTGAATGGAGGCACCTTTGCAGAGCTCGCTGTGCCTTCAACCCCTAGAGCTTTACGATAGCGTGTATGTTGCTACAGCTTACAGCAGAATCAGTGCTGATTCTCTTCTCTGCCACAGCCTGCATCCTCAAGTTAAAACAATAAAAATGATTTTTAATTGGAACAGGAGTGCACAGCACGCTTCACAAAGAGCAGTTCTGTACTCTCATAAAGAGCAGCAATGTAAAAGCTTTACAATCTCTAGCTTTGATCAAACACACAGGATGTACAGGCAAATGGGATGAAAACTAGTTAAGTTTCAGTAAAATACAATGTGCACAGATGATTTAAGGAAGAACCCCAATACAAATACTATTAGAAGTTTTTTTTTCTCCAGGACTACATTTCTCTGCTTCATATGAAAGTACTGACCCATAGCTGTAAATCACCACCATGCTCATCACTATGGCTGTAAATCATCACTGTATTCCCGAAGGCAGCATTTTCACTGTCAGCATTGGAACCAAATGCCAAGTCCTGCCCCATGCTTTAGGAAGAGGTTGAGATAAAGAGTTAAGATGGACAAACACAGCTAAAACCAAGGCTTGAGCAACAGCACAGCACACTCCTCGATGAAGGCAATGGAAGCCCCTGGGCTTCATTCATTCTCCCTCCCCAAAAGCTATTATTGCTTTTGACACCAAAGCAAAGCTCTCAAACTGCCCTAAGCAGGCCATACAGATGTGGCTAATTCTTTGGGACACTGATGCTCTTAAGTTTGATCTTGCAAGATCTTGTGAGAAAAGGATGTGGCACATAAAAGTGATATTAAGAGGTGAATTGCTGGTCCCCAAAATAGGATGTGGGAAAGGGTCACTAAGCAGTTTGACCTCAGCACACAGCCTATTTAGTGGTTACTAAATACCACTTGCAGTAGCACTCATTTTGTGGGCAACAGAACAATGTGGCCCGTATTAAACCTACCCACATTAGTACCATCAATTGGAAATCAGTACCATGGTGGGTATGAGAAGATAATTAAAATAAAACAAGTTACTAAAAGATCCCATCAAGTTTGACCTTGAATAATTAGGTTTTTAATGCATAGGAAGGCCACTAATAACAAGCTACTGTGAAAGCAGAAAATCAGATGTTTTTCTTGCAGGCAGAATTGAAAGGAAACACACTGCTTTTCCAGCGTCTTTAATTTTCAGTACGGAGTCTGCAATGAGCTGCTAATAATCATACAGGATGCCATCAGGGTTTTGCACCTATTTACATATAAATAGTTCTGACCTGACTTGGCTACCAACAACGGTTAATTTAATTTATTGTCCTTTGGCAAGTGAATAGTCATTGGTTTTCTAGCACTTTTAACCTTGGCAAACCCTTGGGAAATAAAAATTAGATTGAAAGAAAATTACTAGTGGTGGAGAACAGTAAGAAAGTGACAGTAGTATATATAAACCTCAGGCAGCAGTGGAATAAAGTGTCATATTATTGTATGCTGTCTTCTAAAGTTCAATATTACTTTCTTGATTTACACTTCTGTAATTTTTTCCCAGTAATTCTTCTTGCTTTGGGGACTTTCACACCTAACTTCATGTTTTTCAGCTGGGAAGAGGAATTAACCTATTTAGCATTTAAAAATTTATCAGAATTCATAAGAAAAAAACGGTGATGTGCAACCAGCAACAGCTAAATAAGGTGACAGTTATTGACCACTAATGACTGAATATTAGAGTGAGATTATTTGATCATCACTCCTATACCACTTGCATGATAATACATTTGAAGCACCGCAGTCTGACACCTGGAGTCTAATGAGAAAATACAAAGCCCAGAACATCCCTTTCCTCTTGCAACACATACAGCTGTCTCCTGGCGTTCACTTCAAATGCAAAGTGCTCAACTGAGTGCACACATGATGACTCACTATTGACACTGTTATCGCAGTGAAGTCTAGATAATGAAGATCAGGAGCGCAATAATAGAAACTGACACTTCTGGAGTTTACTGGGAGTGCTAATCTTTTCAAAAACTTCTAAGTGCAAGGTTTTAAAAACTAAAAGAGTGACCATATGTTTAAAAAAAACATAAGAGAACTGAACACTGGAAAATGCCCCATGAGTTAAAGGCAAGCAGCACTGGCCTCGAGAAGTGCCTTCCCACCCCTGTTCCTCACCTGCAACTGAGGTGCAGCTTTGTGGGATCTGAGAGAAGGACGTGAATTACCTCCTACCCTTATAACATTGGCTCTGGGCAGAACAACTGGGGCAGAAAAAGTTGCAGAATAGACTTCCATTGTTTTTTTTAATTGTTCCTGGATTCCTGGAATTCTAGATATGCAGAGTTCCTGTCTGCTCTCATGCATGTCCTGGACTCCCATTTTGTCATACTATAACACACACTAGCTTGGAAAATAGTAAAACCGGTCACATACATGGAGTATCGACACAGTGAATATTTGGTTTCTGTTTTATGCTGGTGAAATTTGGCATTTTTATATTTGAGGCTATGTCACACTGTGCAGAAAGAAAACATTCATGAGAATGATTCCAACACACAAAACTGTAACCTTCATACCAAATGATCAGTGTAGATGCAAAATAGGATTTGAAATTAAGGAAAACAGAACTGTTCTAGAGCCCCAAGTAGTTGCAAATGCTTTCTAAGCAGTCATCTTTAAAAGGGGAAAGTTACGTACAGTCCATCCCTTGTACAGGGATATCTGTACATATGTATCTACATACCCATTTTCGTGGCAAAACCCTAATAGAACCTATTTCTGCAAATAAAATATTGCACACCATCAGTTATCTGAGAGGATTGTGCTTGCATTTTATCTGGGGTCACTTCTAGCTACAAATTAATAACACTGCATATGATGACAACACTCGTTGTAATGGTGCACTGTACAGTAAAAACAAGCCAAAAGACAAGACATCTATTATGCCATGGTTGAAATAGATATACTGGTGTTTATAGTGCTATCAATGCTGTTGATTTAAAAGTATATTTTTCAAAGAGAAAGTGGGGAAAAAAACATTTCTAGATAAAGGCTAGCTATGAACGTTTTCATAGACTTGTGCACTGCTACCTACATAGTCTATGAGGCAGAAAAAATGGTTTAATAGGATGCCAGAATGATATTACTTGTCAACTTTTGGTGTTAAAACCACCTTCTGAGTATGTGTTGTTTTCAAAGGGATCCTTTCAGGATCCTTTGTGCTTTCAGGTTGTGCGCTATTTTGATGCGCAATAACCTCATTGTGTCACAGTGTGCCAGGAGTTCTCAGCTTCCCCGTGATTCCCCTATGAGGAAACAAAACTAAAAGAAAATGTATTTAGCCATGTAGATCCCAGAGTAATTGATATGAGAAGCCCCTAAAGGGCTTGCTTTTTGCTCAGGCACCAAACTCCCATCCTGCTGAATCCAGCCCCAAACGACATCTCAAGTGGGCAATCCAGCACAGAGAGCTTTTGCAAACAGAGGCCTATAGAGAAATGTAGAAATAGAAATAACCACTGTGCGTTTGGTTGTTGCTTTAGAATAGTTTTAACAACATCTACTGCATTATTGCTGCAACAAATATTGTTACAACAAATTTGGGGGATTGCTGACAAATTGTATGTACATACAATTCTGCACAATTCACTTTCCAATATTAAAAAAGAGTGAATGATTTCAGACAGGAAGGAAGTTAGATGTATTGGCTGACACTTCATGAAGGTCCATTCCAGAGCCAAATTTTCCAAGATGGACAATATGCCACAGCCATGTAATTTAACTGTGGACCTGCCTGATATGCAGCCACACTGGCATGTTTTTAGGGGGAGACCAAGTGCTTGACTTTGTTGACTCTTTGGCCATAGCTGCTGCTAAAGCAAAGACAGCCTTCCTAGTGCTGTGACTAGGGAAACTTTGCAGTTGTTTGTTGTGGTGGTTGTTCAAGTTCCCTGCCATGGAATTTCTCTGCTCTGCCTGCCATCCCTTTACCATAAAATGGATGTGGTTCTGCCCAAGGTATTTAATCTCGTCCTGTTCTTATAAATCACACTCATGGACATCCCAAGGCAAAAGTCTTGCTTAGATGACATCCTGACTTCTCAAGGTAGTTCTCCCCCCCTCTTCAGAGATTCCTCTTGCCTTTCTCAAGCAATTGACAAACACAGGGCTCAAGTACATGCATGTGTCTTTAACTATATAGCAGCTAAAATTTATGGCACACATCAACAGGCCCCACTGAACTTACACCACAGTGAGTATGACCTTACCCATCAGATTACACATATAACCAGGATTGTTCAACATGAAAATCGACAAAAACTAGAAATCCTAATACTATATCTTAAATAAAGACCTTATAGGGCCAATTTGAAATATATTTCTGTCATCAATATCAATTAAATGGTTCATTAACAAAATAGTGACCGTCATAACCAATATACCTAGTTGTCTCCAAGTTTTGAAAATATCCTGCTCCTAAGCCACCAGCCCTTGTACAATCCTGGGTGTTCTGAGACTCTTTTTCCTATATTTGCCTCTGTTTTCTGTTTGCCTCTGTATCTTCTCCTTTGTAATTTTGATTCGTGACTGCACACCTCCAGCATCCACTGATGAGTCCCTGTTAGTTATTTCCAAACCCCTCAATCTCTGTACATTTAAAAAATGTTTTACATGTAACATTCCATTATAATCTGCTCAGTAAAGTTCCAGCTAATTCCCAAATTACTTTTTCTGGATTGTTTAAATGTGTGTTGTGGAGTACTTACACCTGAAAGGAAAGAAGAATATGCTGACAGAAGCTCTTATCCAAAATCCCAGGGATGTCAGTTGTCTTTTCACTGCTAATTATAAGGATTAGAAGAACACATTTCTCCATAGTGTCTTGATCTGGAGAATATCTGAATTTCACAAACACAGCAGCAGGTTCAGGAAATGTGAAGTTCTGAAATGTTGAAAAAATTTAATAAAATTTTTATGCCAATACATTGTACTAAAGTCTTTTATGCTAGAAGTGTGTTACCAGCAATGCTTTTTTTCATTCCACCGGAGATTTTTGTTTAACAAAAAAAGAAAATCAATAACCATTGTGCAAGAAAATAAATTCCATTTTCAGCTTGGAAACAATTTCTTTGTGCACTTCTCAAAAACCAATATTTTACTTCTCAGTCACTTTCAGAGAATCATTTCCAAAAATAAACTTTTACATTCTCGATGTTAAAAGCCCAAACATATTGTAAGTACTTGTTCAAATAAACCAGTATTGTGTGCCTAAACATGATCTTTACTGTTTTGTCTCAGGTATTGTCAGCTATTTTAGCATAGGTTGAGTCACCACATAAAATGCAAATGCTCCTTCATTTCACATTATTCACCCTGAAATTCGTAAGATTTTAGCAAGCTGCTATTTTCTGCATTAGGTACTTAGGCTATTTGCTTCAATAATACAGCATCACTTTATCACTTAACTTCAAAGTGATTAAAACCCTCTACGAAGTAAGAAAATATTAACAGTTCCCATTTTACTTCAGTAGTAGGGAGGTGTGTCAGAGAGATCTCACTCCTAGAGATATTTAGAAGAGACGCAAGTATTTCACCGGGAGGTGTGGAGCAGTGGGGCACGTGACTTCCAACATAATCAAATGCAAACACAGCACTGGGACTTTTGAAATCCCACCTGATGTAGCTCAGGATCTTTAGGTAATTTTGCATATTTTCACATATAGCCTAAAAAGACGGACTATGCCTACACTGCCAAGTCACATCTCAGCATGGAGTAATTTGCTCTGCTTCTCTGCAGGCCAAATCACACTCTGATATCGTGCTGCTGCAATTTTACTATGCCCAGCATCTAAACAGCTGGGGGAAGCATTACTTTTCAATCTTTTCAAAAAATCTGGACTGAAAATAAACTTCAAATGTTGACATTTCTCCCAGAAAGAAACTGTAAATTCTGGTAAACTCTGGTAGACTTAGACCAGTCCCTTTTTGAATAGAAACTTAAGAGTCCAGTCCTACTGAAAGTAGCTGAGATAACTTCCTGGAGACCTGCGCCACTTTTGGAAATGGGAAAAAAAGCTCCTATCCATCCTAGACATGTTTTAAATGTTTACTGTTATTGTGCCCAACGTGTTACACATTAAAACCAGGGCAAAGCCAACCAATAAAACCAGGTTTCTTATCATACATTTGTTCTGAAATTGCTAAGTACACCTCTTTGCTCAGGACTATCCTCTCTTTAGGGCTGCATGCAGCTGAGCTGCTGGTCATTATTTCAGTCACTCTTTTTACTGAAGAAGCCATTAGATATAGTTTGACAACAGAGAAAGTGAGTATGTATTAATTTTTCATTTCAAAATCAGTATAATATTTTGTTTTGATTACACTAATTCCTTAGAAGACATTAGCCCTGTTTCTAGTTTGGCCTTGATACAAATGGTATGAGCCACAGCAGCTTCCAAAGAGAAGATTTACTATAAATTAGGATCTGAGTGGAAAGAATCAAATGGCAGACAGAGAGGATTATGAGTCTATAGCTATATTCTGACATATATTGGATTATTAGGATTTGCATTCATTAGGAAAGTTAGACTGGCATTTGCATCAGTGTGATACGTTGTGCAGTTCATGAATGTTCTATAGTTAATAGGAGAGGGGTAATTATAAGCTGACTTTTTCTGTTGAACAGCTGTAGATTTTGCCCACTTTGACATTGTTTGTAGTTTGTTATGCCAAGCAATGCTCTGATCCTTCACAGACCTCTGTGCCCAGATAAAACTGGTGGGTTTTAACAGATGTAGGAGGCTGCCTGCACTGTAGTTTGTAGAAACTAGCCCTTGTGGTAACTAAAGGCTTTCATAAAATATATTCAGGGTCAAATCTGATCTTCAGCTAAAATACTGTGCAAAGTACAATTCATATTCATGTGTATGGATTGCACTAATGACAAGCAAGGCTGTAAGATGGAGATGCACTCTGCAGTTCGTTACAATTAGTTGTCAGTGACTCAGTAAATCAGGCTCTATAAGAGAAAACAAGCCCTCATTTTCTATTAATTTTCTAAATATTTGGATAGACCATGGACACTACTAAAATGGCCCCTAAAGTCCTTGGCTATAGGCACCTTTAAGCTTGACTTGCACAAAATTTAACAGAATTCAACATTGTCTTAGGAACTCAAATATGTCAGTCTTCAAATTAAACTATGATGATGATGATTTATAGCCTTGACAATCCTCTCACCCACTGTGAATTGCATAGCAGGCAGGTAGATTTAGAGCTCCTCAAAGAAACATGAACCACTTCCTCAGGAATAGCTCTGCTGTGCATCCTGCCACAACACTGGAGCTGGACCAGCTGTGACAGTGTTGAAACAACCGACACGTAATAGCACAACGTAGCGGGGAGAGCAAGAAAGGGGAAAGCAGGGAGCTGAAGCCAAGTTCTGGTGAAGGCTGTACAGAGAGGATTAAACTGCTAAATGCATTTTCATGACAGGTGAATAATGAGCTGTTATTGGTGAGATGCTGCTTTTAGACCTCAATATTTAAAAGGATTTATGAAGGCTTATTACTAGGGACTGCATTAATAGAGTCTACGTGGGTCTGTACTCCATCAGCCTACCTCCTGGTGTTGACTTTTTCCTTCTTTTCTTTCAAAGTAAGTAAAAATAAAGTACTAGAACCCCCTATTTGCTTTCCAGAGCTAAAGGAATAATTAACTCTGGGAGCAGGAGGCAAGAAGGAAGAGACCCCAGGCTTAAGGTATTTGATTGCAGAGAGAAGCAAAACTATTATCAGCATTAATACAGAGAGATCAGATGCCTCAATATGAAGGTATTAAAAATGCACACACTATTGATCGACAGGTTTACTATAATTATGTAGAAGCTGATTCAGCCGACTGAGCTTTCAGACTTCCTGGGTGATGTATCTCCCAGCTCATGAAATATAGTCTGATGCTATGAATACTGACTGACAGCTTCATTTTAGTAATTTGCCACAGCAGACTGACATTTTATTAGAGCTCAGTAGAAGACACATTGAAATTAATGGGGGACACTCTCTTGCTTTCAGCAGGCTTTGGATAAACTAATAGGTTTTGTTTCTGATAAGATGGTGGGAGACCCTCTTAAAACCACAGTACCTTCAAAATTTCCAGAAAATGAAAATGAGTGGGATTTGTGCATCTGAGTACTATTTATGCTTTTGAACACTCCTTTATAATTACACAACACACTTGTCAGGATGGAAACTCAAGAGAGAAGAATGCAAGATCCTTCACCTCTGCTCTGATACATCTCCCCTTTGATTAGTTTGCTCATTCTTGTTCCATTCACTTTACTTTTCTAGTCTCCTTCCTTAATCAGCCATTTTCTCCAGTCCCTCCTCCCATCTCAATCTCTCTGTCAAGGTATTTACTACTGTTTCCATCAGTGGAGCCAGGAGCTGTTGCCCTGCTAAGCAAGACAGCATTTCTCTCCTTAGACTCTTTGTCCCAGTCTGTTCAGCTCTTCTGATGTGGCATTGTCTAATCTGATTTTGAGTCAGCATCAGAAAATGAATCACCAATAGCAAAGGAGAGCCAAGCTCTTATCCAATGCATTGTCTATTGATACGTCAGCCTAGAGCACCTCAAAAAAGCTATTACAGGGAAGAGACTTGTGATCCCCTAGTCCTGAGCAGTAATTTGCAGAAATGGTGCATCTTTACTGTGTTTACCTGTAAGAGCTGTGAAGGGCTGGAGCCAACTGCCAGGGACCTGAATGAGTCAGAGGGGCTCTCCAACCTCTCCCCCCTCCTTGGGGTTTGGTTGCCTGTGCTCCAAGCCAGCTTGGATGTGGTGCAGCTGCATAACCTTGGTTCTGACTGTTGAGTGAAGAGCTGTGCAGGAAAGCTGTAAGAAGCTTTCATGTCAGAGGCCTCTCTGGCTTTGTTTGGGAGCTGCATTTAAGCCGCGTACCTTGCCAGTCTCAGCCCTGGCTTGCTGACTGAACATCCCAGCTTGACCTTGGCCCTGCCTCATCACCTCTGGACTGTGACAGACCCTGGTTGCCATCACAAGACCTGCTCTGCTTGTCCTGCTTGGGTACCGTGGGACGGCACCCCTTGCAGGTGAGGAACCTTCCCTGCCTATCTGGCACTCTTTGCAAAGGATCACTGTAGCGACAGTGGAAGTTTAGGAACATTAATTAGACCAGGAGAGGATGAAGATCTATTAAAAACTGCCCATCTGTGAGTGTTAATTTAGCAGCTACTAGTTATTTTTCTCTGCTGGGATGGTAGATGGAAAACAAGCTCAGAAAATAAAAGGCAGAAGAAAATAAGAGAGGAAAAACAGTACGAAGCTTATCAGGAGAAAACATTAATTACACTTTAAAGCCCTTAGTCACCTAAGCTTACATTTACAATAGAAATAGAAAGACTCCAAATTATCTCTGCATTTTTTAAAAAACTGTGATTACACTTCTTTTTGCTACTTTTCTCTCATTATCTTTACTCTAACTGGAGAAGTATCATACACTTGCAATTTCTGGATATTGCTTTGTCACTTTTTATTGACTTTCTTATATGCGCTCTAGTGAACACACATCCAGAGGTGTGTGAAGCCACATGAAATGTGGAGCCAGTTGACCGCAGTAGGCACTGCTGGCTGTTTAGTGCTAATCAAACATGCTCCCACCAAAGTCTCAGGCCACAGGATATTGGAAATGAATTCTACAATCACATCTTTACTGAGCCATCATTGCTAAGTCCTTCACAGTAGCGGCTGTTGAGGTGCAACGGCAGAAAAAAAAAAGAACTTTGCAAAAATGGCACAAAAAAAGTATCACCTTTTTATTTTGCACCACTAAAATAAAAAGTTGCATGCAGTTAATATCTGTTCAAGCAATGAAATACATCAGGATTTTGCTATTGAATTCAGTGAGAGGAAGACTATGCCCATAGCCTACTAAGTTGGCAACAGCTGTAAACAAGTGTAATCCGTTCTCTAGGGCTGTATTTTATATGCCAGAAATAACAAGAGGTAGTCCTTCTTTTAAAAATGCTGTGTTCATTAACAAGGAATACTTAGTCTAAAGAAATGACTGACCTTTTCTAAGATGCACCAAATTTAAATTCCTAAGCACGGAAAGGTCTTTGTCTTTAAAAGTGGTCATTTATTTTCTGAGTTTCTAGTCTGAATGTTCTGTGTAAGACACCACAGGTTGAAAAGTTCTTGATTTCACAACTGTGTGTTGTTGAAATACTTTGATTCTTCACTTCGAAAAAATGACATAATTAAATAATAGGCAAAGACAACTGTAAAAATATTTTTACAAGCCATAAAAAACCCCAATCCTAGCACATTTCTATTCAGAAGAAAGTTTCAGATATTAGAGTATGTATTTACTTATTTTTAAAATAGTTCAGGAAAGTCAAAGGTATTTTATTGTAGATTTACTGCTCAGATTTGTGTGGGTTTGCAGGCATTTCTAACAAAAATGCTGAAACTAAAAAAACATTAAATACTACAGCAAAGACTATGATTCTGGCATCTCCACCCATGGCAGGAGAATTTGGGTATGCTTTCAGCATGTCAATGTTTAAGAACAGCAAGGTTTAAATGATTAAATAAATGACATGACAAGGAACTTCAGTTTGAGATGGCTGTATCTATAAACCAAGTGGTCAGCCATGCGGAGAGTTCACTTGCAGATGGTCAGATTTCATTAGACTCACACTGGACTACAGACAGACCTGTGCAGAACCCTAAAATCTTGAGACACCACGGGTCTGACTTATTTAATGTCTTGATCTCAATTTTGCAACGCTAGATGCAAACTCATTGTTGGATTTTTCTTCCAATAGTTGTAGGCAAGACAAAATGAAATTTTGCTCTAACTATGAATGCATTCTAATTGCTTTACTAAAACTCCTTGCTGGGAGAAAATGACTTCTGTCTTTGCACACTATCAAATTTCTTGAGAACATTGATTTGTAAGCAGAACTTCTAGCTGAAATGAATGGCACAAATCTTGGTGTGAACCCTGATTTTTAATATTCAACTTGCTTCCCACCCATTCTCCTTACATTCCTTTCTCCTCTCTCAAACATGCTTCTCCTACTAAGTATCCCATCATTGCAACAATCCTTTTTAAGTGCAAAAAGTAATTCATAGATATAAAATTAATAAATGCTGAAGTATATCTGCATAAGAGCAGATCATAACAGGACCTAAAAAACACAATTAGCAAAGGTGCATTTCTACTGGAAGCTGCTCAGTCCCCATGTTCACCAGATCAGCCAGATGAGTCCACCTAAATCCAGACTTTGAGCAAAATCTGTCACCCCTGCATAAGCAGAGAAGAGCTGCAGAATAGGGTGCGTGCCCACGCGGTGGTGGAAGAATGCAGCTGTTTTGAATAGTTCTGCAGAGAGCACTTTCCTCTAAAAAGAAGAAGGGGGAAACCAGCCATAGGTCCTAAGCAGGCCTACAAAAGGAAGAAGAAATAATGTCTCCCTGATGCTTCAGGTGATTACCACAGAGAGCTCCCTGCATGGAAAGGACAGCTCCTGCCACCACAGCCCTGCAGCAGTGTCACACCAGGCACAGGCTTGGCAGCACCATAAAAGCATCCTGCTAACGGCACAAGGAGAGCACTCCCACCACCCGTCTGCATGGAGGTCTGAGCCAAAACATATGCCTTCACAGTACAGTGGACTTTACTTCGTTATTATTGTGGGTTTCATTAACCACTCCAGACACAAATGCTCTGTTTTGTTTGTGGCAATAGTGCCACTCAACTTCCCCGAGGAAATAAAGGGAGGTCACAGCATCATATCTCTATCTGGCTCAATCACCTAGTCTGGGAAGAGCTGCTGGACCTCAAAAAGCTAATACATATTTGATGATTCTGTACAATAGCCTCGGAAATGGGTATTTCCGTGGCAATGAAGAGAAGCCATTGCACGTGTGCGCTGAGTGAAACCAAAGCCCCTTCTGCCTCAGGCTGCTGCAAGGATTTCACATGAAATATTAAAAAGAAGCCTTCATGCCTGGAGTCCTTACTGGGTCACCTCAGCCTTTAGCTATCCTGCCAGCTCAGTCCTCTCCTTGGGGTGTAATTAAATAAGGGCAAAACGGCATGAACCTGCTAATGGCTTCGCATTGCCCAGAAGGAAATCACTGAATTACCCTGGGATGCCTGCTCTGATTAGGAATAGCACTTGCTTGATTGAAGGTACTTCATTTGGCAGTGAGACTAACAGTATATAAGCACCGGAACTGAACAGCATTAAAGGGAAACCACCTCAGAATATGCTCTTGCAAAGAAGATTAGTGAAGGTTAAATGGATCACAGACTATATACACCCACGTCCTTTCTGAAAGACCTACAGAGAGAGTCTGATTTCAAGCTGCCTGGTGTTTTTAGCTGAGCTGAGTGCAGTTTAGTTACCTGGAGGTACATCAGCATAGCTGAGATCAGGGACCTGCTTCTCAGGGATAGAAATTAGCAGCTTGTTCCATCAACATAGTTTGACATATGCTGTGAAGCTACTTTCTGAGTCAAACTCTAAATATTTAAAGGTTAGCAGAAAAATCCCTCCTTGGGCAAGATTATTCCACCCCTACCTATTGTAGAATTTCTTGCATTGTCTTCTGAGGCACCTGGTGCTGGGCCCCCCTAGGGAAAAGGACGAGATGAGCGTAGTCCAACTTATGTTCTGAGTTTGTAATCTGGTGCAAGTAAAGCCAGAACTCGTTATCTGTGAGAAGAGACTATTTTTTAAAAATCCCATGGAAAATAAGCAAAAGGGTTTTGACAGCCCTTTTTTTCAACTGTAATTATCTTCATGGTAATTATCTCTGGAGGAATAGAGCTCTGCTCTTTCATTGCATTAATCCAACTTTGGCTTTCCTTTTCAGAAGCAGGCTAAGTAAGACTGAATCTTGATTGTAAAGAGCATATTGTGAAAGTGAAGGGGAAAAACTGTGTAATTACAAAAAAGCTGCTTAGGTTTTTGCTAAAAGACAGCAAAAATGGAAAGACTGAGGAACAGCAATAGCCATGTTTGGTTTTGCTTTTTTTTTTTTAACAGAAGACTTTCTTTGGATTAAGTTAGTGGCCCTGAAACGGAACAAATAAAGAATACAACAGAATACCACCCCAGCACGAACATCACAGACACGATAATGTCGACCTACACAGGGAAAAGACTAGGGTTTATTTTTCAGCAGCCACACTCACACTGTGCTATGTCCTGTCTACACACACAGGGCAGAACACAGCTCAGAAGGCAGGTTTAGATCACATTTCTGGGCTAAAGAGCACCAACCTTTTAATAAGAAAGATAAAATTTCCAGATACCATAGTCTGTAAGCCGTGCCACAACTTCCCCAAGTTGAATGGACCAACTGCTGTTCCACAATGAGGACATGAAAGACAAACTAAAGCTCAGGTCCTACTCTGTTGGCTTAAATTCTCCAGGTCAATCTTTTCTCTCCTCTCTCATGCTTTAAATTACAAGCAACTCAGCTGGCTGGTTCAGTGAGTTCACTAAACCAGGAAAAAGTCTGGCTGCTTCCACCTATTCACTCACCTACTAAAATTAAAGGGGAAGGAGGGGGCATATTTTGCCTCTGGCCAAATACCAGCTCTCCTTTAAGACCCTTTGGCATGTAAGGCTCATAAGAAAGTTTTTTGATCACCAGAAAGAAAATGCAAACACCACACAATCAAATGGAAATATACGAAATAAATAATTTCTATTGAACCCAGTGTAAATCATAGAAGGGTTTGGGTCCACTAGGCTTTGGTTTTAAAATCTTCAACCTACATGTCTATGCTGGTTGGTCACTATTTCATGCGTCCATTCTGAATGTGACTGCATACAGTGACACTCAAACTGGGCAATCAAATGCCAGCAACAGATACCTATCACTTGAACTGCAGCACTACCACCAAAGATGGCCATAACAGCAGGTCAGGATTTTCTATATGTTAGTGCATAACACTGTCAGCTTGCCAGAAACAATTTCAATGAATGGTAGCTCCATTGAGGAACTACGACCACCTATGGCTGAGGCTGAGGTACCATGAAGGATGCTGAAAAACAACAAGACATGCTGCTGGAACATGTTTCTGAGGACAGCCAATGTTTTCTTTGCAGAGTCTATCAAGAACTCAGAGAGTCCAGTATTTTTCTGAACCACATAAAAGCAATGTTTTTCATCAACTTTGAGCCACAAAAAATGCAAAGGCTCGATATATAGCAGGAAAAGGTTC
Organism: Tringa solitaria; assembly: GCA_026413425.1. Lineage (NCBI taxonomy): Eukaryota > Metazoa > Chordata > Aves > Charadriiformes > Scolopacidae > Tringa > Tringa solitaria. Next base: position 10,057,074 of record JAOXJM010000071.1, read on the forward strand.
TGCTTCGTGTGCAGGTTAAAGAAGACCTATATCTTCAGTTTAGATCAGGAAAGCTAGTGATGCCATCACACCTAATTTCTGCAGTTTAGTCACACACAGGATCTCCATTCTTCTCACACCAAGATTCACTGCTTTCTTTATGTTCCAAATCTCAGTGGAAATCACTATCAGGCACTGACCCCCAAAAGTTGCTGTTTACCCTTAACTTGTGCATGACTTCTGCTTTGAGGCTCTCCAGCATAATGACCATATGTGTTCCTTTAGCACGAGCACCTGCTCTACAGAGCCCCATACTCATGCAGTGCTGTCATACCAGTGCCACTACCTGTACCTGATCCCCAGCCAGCCTCTTCCCTCCTTACATTCGATAATTCAGCTGTCCCTTCTCTTGTCAGCCACAAGTGGTTTTTCAGGCTGTTAATGGTAGAATTTGGTAATAAAGTGCATGTTATTTGAATCTGAACAGGCAATTAGGCTTCCTCATTTAGTTTTTAGGGCTTTAACTGCCTGACTTGACACTAATGTGAATTAACCGGCATCCCACCCTGCTATGCCACTACCATTAATGCCAGTGCAATGTGCACAATAATTATGATATATTATATCACTGGCAGCTCATCTCCATATCATTCATGGTTTTTTTCCCAAATTGGTCCGATGGCAGGATCACAAATTCCCTAATTAACACCTTCTTACTGTGGTTACTAATGAGTCTGTTGATACCACTTCTACAGGCTCCCTCTATTATAATAAAGTCTTGTGGGTATATCCAGCTCTAACTGTCCACTTTAATTAAGAGACAGATGTCATTGACTCTCTTCCATTTAACGCTTAACAGATACATTGACCCCTGGATGGTAAGTGAGAAAGGCAAATGCTTCATCTTTTGTTTCTTTCTTCATTGTACATGGCAGAACTCTGGGAAATGCCTTGGTTAAGGGACTGGGAACTGAGACATACATCAAAAAGCAACATCTAGGAGAACATGAGCCTTGGACTTCTTTAAAGAAAAACAGGGCTAAGGCAGAACACAGTGAATTTATGGAGGGGAGAGGGGAAAAATGATTTATGGAAAAGATTTAAACAAATCACAGGAGAAAATTACTTTCCCATTTAACAAGACTTGTCAGGCTTACCTATGGCTCTTTCTGCAGCTTCACCAGACATTAGAAAAAGCCAGTGGTGTGCATTTCATACTTTAAGGACAATTGATCCGATCCAAAACGTAACAAATAAGGGGACCTCATTTAGCTTTGTCAGGCTTTCATGGAAGAGGGCCTCATTTAGCTTTGTCAGGCTGGATCACAGAAGTGAAGATTTTCTATACAGCATAATCCATGCTGGTTGTAAAACGGCATGAGAAAAGGCAGAACACGAAATGGATATGCAATGTCTGCTAGAAACATCTTTTCAGTAAACTACCATAGTGTCTTTGCTCTTTAAAGCA
>JAOXJM010000071.1:10060369-10071773 GCA_026413425.1 Tringa solitaria
TTAGTTTTATTGTTGGTTGTTTTTTTTTATTTATTTAATTATTTATCTAAATGAACTGGGGCTATTCATCCACAGCAGTCTAGAAAGTCACGCTTTATAGTCAACATTTGGCCAGATTAGAGCTTTACCAGGGAAATGCACAATTAGCTGTTCCCTTATGAGCGGAACACATGGTAATACTTTCTATATACCTACAATCCATCAGTTAAAAGAGTTCATGAATATTGCTGCAGTGTCCTCCTCCAGAGATCCAAAATGGGACAGAATATAGTCCTGCTAAGGTATTTCACGATGGCTATCAACCAAAACACTGGTCAGTTGAGTGGATATCTCCACACCACAGTCACTTCTTCATTTGCAATGGCTGCACAACCTATGCCACACTATGGTTGCGTTGCAATCACATTTTAAAATAAAGATATTTTTGTTTGCAAAAGTTTTTAAGAGTAAAATTGCTCTTTTAGTGATAGTATAGTAAGTGGCAAATATATTTATCCCCCAGTGAAGGGAGTTATTAAGTCAAGAAGTCTCGATCCTTTCCACCCTGCCCTGGCAACAGAAATAATTTTAAGTACGTGAGATGGCTGCAATTTGCATGAAGAACAGAGAACACAGATGAAAGATTGTGGACAGCTTTTAAATAATTCACACTGAAAGCTTCTCTAAGAGGTAAAAATCTACAACAAAAGATTGTTTGCAGATGTTCTGGATACAAATCAGGGCTACAAGGAGGCATTCAGAAAGGTGCTGATTTACAGAACAGTTAAACATCTCTGCCAAAACTGCATCCTATTAGATAACATTAACTGTCTGCAAATAGGCCAAAGAATTCAGAGGGACACATAAAAACCAGTTTAATGGAGAATCCTCAAGGTTGACAAAAATCGGTAGGACTCAAGTTGCTACAGGAATTCTGGGAAATGAAAAGATTCTAAATCTCATAAAATTCATTTGTCAAAAAAATATGGAGCTCGGAACAAGCACCAAGCTGTCCCCAGAGGACGGAAAAATGGCCTCCTCTCCAGACAAGTCCACAACCTTGGCTGTAGACCTGTTCTAGCCACAAATCTGCTCAGACTCATCATATACAAACTCATCAGAGGAAAAGTATTGTTTATAGCTGCCACTTAAGGACAATCTTTGTCAGAGCTGAGCACGCACAGTGCTTCCTTTAATCAGCTTCAGACAGGAAAGTGTGATTTGAAAAAGGAAAAGTGTCCTTCAAAGCTCCAGGTGAAATCTGATGTTATAAAATGGGTCAGTATTGCCATCTACTTCAAATAATGGCCCCCCTCTCACAAAAGAAAGTGGTGAAGGAAATAGCAAAGGAAGTGTCAGCTGAGTGTCTGGAGGGGTCTGTCCTCTTCTTTCCTGCTCCAAAATGAACAGGCACAGACAGATCAGAGTGGGTTATAGGAGTATCATCCCCCATTGGAGCTGTCACTATATCTTTGCTGTGATATATTTAAAAACCCCATAGTAAGCTTATAATTTTGGAGATCATTAGATCAATTTCTATGGAACCCTGCTAATTACACAGGCTTTCCCATAAAGGAAAGAACTAGTTCCTTTGGGGGAAAAAAAAAACCAAAACAAATCAGGCCATTAAATAGACTTTTCTGTGTATATTAATCTGAAACAACAGGAGCCAACTATATTTACTGGAACAATGGCATATGAATATCGAGCTCAAGTGATACAAGCCTACATGGCACAGGAAAAGACTCCAGAGAACAGAAACTTTTTTCTGTCAGTACAACAAACTCTAGCTAAACTGAGACAAATCCTCTTGGATGTTTTGGGGGGAAAGGGAAAGTTCAGGATTTAGTCAAAGTTAGAAAGAGACTCTGTAGACCTAGCTCTGCCTCTTTGAACAATAGTTCATGTGGGGAGATACACTGCTGAGATCAGGGCTCCCCCAGGTCACCCAGTCCAGCCCTCTGAGCTGTCATGTGGCAAGCGTGTTACATGAATACATCTATCATTTTTTCAATTGGAAATCCTGGCAGCTCCTCTCACTTTCTTTGAAAACTTAGGGCATACGGGGGGCTGCCACCTACATCAGCATCCCTACCTCAGCATTGATGGTTTTGCCAAAGGGGTATGTTGCCCTGCATGCCTGTGGTCTCTGCACCTTTATCTCCCAAAGACCAGTTCTTTCAAAAAGCATTTCCAGGCACTTGTGCTGGCTTGCATCACAGCACATGCAGAGGCTGAGGAACAAGGTTTAGATTCATGGGTTATTTGCTGATAAAAGCAAATGGGCTTGAGTCAATCCCAAATGAGTGAGCCCAGATGCTTCCAAAAGCATTTCACAGGCAGCAGTTGAGAGAACACAGCTTTCCCCCGCCCCTGAGCTGAGAGGGGCTGTCCTCACCCCTGGGAAAGTTTGCTGCCTCCTCTGGACAGTGCTTAGGCTTCCAGGCATGACTTTTATCCCTATCTTAAAGTTACTTCTGAAGATCAATATTTGTGCTTTCAGACTATACCAAACTGCAGAGATGTTTTATTTTTTTCAAATCTCCAAAGGATGAGCCATCCTGAATTCCCCATTGGCTTTATTTCCTCTCTTACTTTGCCCTTGCCAGACAAAAAAAAAAAAAACACAAAAAACCCCCCAACAACAACAACAAAAAAGAAAACACCCCCAAAATATCCTCCCCATTATCACAGCCTTTCATGTCCATGCTAGAGTCACTTCAACAGACCAGATGGCCCTTTGGTTACACACTTGGAGAAAGTGACTCCTGGTGAAGGGAAGAAAAAGCTTCACTTTCATACAGAATCCAATTTTAAGGGGCAGGTCATCACATCTGGACTTAAGACAGTAAGTGCAGTAAGTGACAGAGGCTATAAACTGGAAAATAAAAGATTTTGTGGCCTGAGCTCCTGTAGGCAGGATAAATCCTTCAAATTACACAAGATCCTGGTTAAACTTACTACTTGCTGTTCAGAAGTCTTCCAGCATTTTTCATTCTTTGCTAAATTTATCACACTAAATCCCTTCCCTAAGATCAAAGTCTTTTGGGATACAGAAGCTGAAAGACTTAAAAGTGCTGCGATCCAAGGGGACTCTATGATGAAAACAGGCTTCTGTAATACAACCTCTTAATTGTTACCATAAATCAGCATGATATGCAATCTCAATGTCATCAGCTACAAAAGACTTCTCAACAGGAAATACTAATTTCAGGGATCCATCCATTGCCTCATATGCATTCGTAAATGCTGTTGAGAGAAGCAGCCTTATTCAGAGGTCCCACAGAACAATTAATTTTCAAAATACCATAATTTTTGGAATAGAGATTCTTTTGTAGTCTATCTCACCTCCATGACCAGAGCGCAAACCCCACACTTCTCTGTATGTATATTTACCTTCATGGCAATACTTCATATCTCAAATAGTAAGGCTTACTTCCCAGTGGAGGTCCAGTTCAAAAATCAGATAAACCAATTGGAAACAATGGAGGAGTTAATGTGTTTTTTTATTTTCCCTGGTTGTTCTAGAAACACTCAAGGAATACAATAACAGCTGAGGGGAGAGAACAGCAATCAACAATACAAAAATCAGCCTGTCAGTCTAAGGTACTTCTCTATTGATCACTTCCATAGTACTCCGATAATATGTTCAATACCAAACTCAAAAATACTAATTCACTTCGGCATTCCCTAGTTGTGCTGTTGCTTTCCACTGGGGTGCATTACTGGCATTTTCAACCGATATTTTACTTACCTAAATTTTGCAGGACTTTCTACATTTCAAACAGTAGAGACAGAACTATACAGAACAAAGGTTCTAGTTTCATTACAAAAGGGCAAATTTCAAGGTGCCTCACTTATTTCTCTAGGGAAAATTAAGTTTGCTACAGACCTACCAAATATTCACTTCCAAATCATTCTGCAAAGCTACTCCCTACAAGTTCTCCTCCCTTTCCACATCACCTCAGACAGCTCCCCAGGAGTCTGCACACATTTGCTGATCTGACACTATCTGTCGACAGCGTTTCAGAGTTCATAAAAAGTGGCACTGTGGTATAAAACTCTTCATTCCCTGCGATGCAAAGCGGGGCCTTTCTTGACATGTCTTACTCTCTGAGGACCTTGACCAACCCAGGGGCTACCTTACTCATACACACTGAAGTTTTCTGGAAAGAACAGGCCAAAACCATTGCAAAGTCCCTAGAGGTAGACACAGACTTGCTTTCCTTCAGCCATTGACCTTCTGCCTAAGCCAACAGAAGCTTCCTGTAAACCTCCCTGCCATTTTCACTTGCACCAACAATTCTTCTGTTGACAGAAGAAATGCTGTCAGCCAAAGTGTCAGTTCTGATAGTTCTTCCAGACTCCAGGCTTGCTAATTTGGAAACTTGTATAGGTGAAGCTACAGTTTACAGTAACCTCCTGTGTCAAAGTAATGGCAATCAGGATGGACATGTTTGGGGGTTTTAGAAGGTGTACTGGATGGATGCAAGGAGAGTCTGAACTTTCCATTTTGCCATCTATTCAATATCCACACCAATGCATTCTTTGCTTTTCTGTCAAAATGCAGTGAAAATCACCATTGTCTCAGGGTGATTTTCAGGTGTCTCCTGCAAAGGAAGAAGTCTAACTCTTGGCTTTTTCTTTTTATCTTTTTTTTTTAATGGTATAATTTTCTGATGGAAATACTAGCAGATGCTATTCCCAATGCCTGTGACTCGTTCAGATGCATATACAGAAATATCTTTGTGTCAAACTAGGCTAATTATGCCACTATTCCCAAGTTATGGATTATAGTGAAAATTCAATTAAAACTCATCCCTTCTTCATGATATTTTAAGCATAGTTTCTGAACAACTGCATTACCCCAATAAGTGTCTGGGTTTGATGAGAGACAGATGGGAATTAAAAAGTGAATTCTCCCCACACCGCAGTGGGAGGAGGATGCCTAACCTCTCAGTGCTTTCAAAAAATCTACTCCTCCATTTCTAAAATGAAATCTCTAGAAACAGTGCCCACAGAAAACAGTTAAGCATTTTATAAACATAGTTAAGGACACAAATAATGCAGCACTGTTGGACCTTAAGCTGGCTGTCAGGGCCTGCACTTTCAATGAGCTGCACACCCTTTCAGAAGGGAGCTTCCACCCAGGAGCCCCAGTAAGGTGTTTTACAGCATTGTGTACAGGAGATACAGTACCAAAATTCTTAGGTTTGAACTCATTTTCTTCTCAATGATACTTGTTAAATTCTACAACAGAAGTGAAAATGTTGTTGCTTCTATCAAACTAGTTTATCACAAAACACTTCAGTCTAATAAGATCTGATCCCAAAGACAGTATGGAGAAGAAACATAGCTGAGATTTGGTAACTGAATCTTGGTACTGATGTACCAGTTACAATAGCATTTTGGACACACAAACACACATGACGCTTCAGTAACAAACAATACTCACTTATGATAGCATTTTTCTCTCATAGCTCTTAAAGCACTGTCAATGGAATAATTATTCCAACTTTGGTTTTTGGGAAGCAAAAAGTACTGAGACCAACATTTCCAAACTGGCTATTTATCTTTGCAGTGCTCCTGTGTCTTCTTGTGTTTGAGAGTCCAGCTGGAGCTGGGACCTCATCTTACAGAAGCACCAATTACACCCAAGTCCCATTGAATCATTGGGAGCTGGAGGTTATCAGCATCTCTAAAAAATTAATTACAGAGAACAAAATGAATTTGTTGCAATAATCTGGACGTGCAAAAATAAGGGATTACTTTGGAAATATGGCCCACCTCTCATCCAAGGTCACACAGTACATCTATTGCACAGGAGGGAACTGAACCCAGGTCTCCTAATAGTGCATAAAGTAGAACTATATGGAAACTGGGCTAATGATTTGGCTGTGGGCTTTGCAGTATCATGTCTCTAGTGCATAATCTGAATGACACTGATGAAGCATCATCATCATTTCATAATCATCCATACAATGTAGACTCTGGAGTATACCAGAGATATTTATGAGGCCAGTTAGGAAATACACATGGGCTCCTTGTCTGTGTTAAGAAAAATCAAAGTAACTACATACTGTCTTTTATTTTTTTTTTAAATGGTTTCTTTAAAGCATGAAAAACATAAAAAGAGGAGGGACAAATTCTTAAACTAGGCTGAAAGGAGAGAAAACATAGTTTATATATACAGGTATGATTTTCCATTAGCAAGCAAAAAATCTCAAATCCAAACATCTAATGACTACACGTCTTCCCCTTACTGATATTTAAAATATACATATTATTTCCTGATGAGTATACTCCAAGTATAATTGTTCCTACATAAGCACTGCTTCTGTGAAATAAGATTTGCCAATCAGATCGCTGACGAAAATCAAAGCAAACACTTATTAATTTTTAAGTTCCTGAACCTGGCATTTTCAGACAAATATCATGGAAATTCTGAATGAACAAAAATTATCACTAAAGGTCAAACGCAAAAAAGAAGCACTGGGAAAACGCTTCTGGAATATGTACTTGCATTTGTCAGAGTAGGCTTTCAACAAATTTGTCCACTTTAAAAAGGAGGAAAGCAGATAAATTATTCTAGAGAAACGTGTTAACAAAGGGTAAGAAGAGTTACAGTTATGTGTTATGTAGTTTAAGAAATCCTCCCAGTTTTGTTCTAAGTGGTATCTGATTATAAGACATCACTTTGATAACTCCAAGTAACAAACCTGGCGAGCAGGAAGCTTTTAATGAAGTAATTCTCAACCACTGAGAACCTTGTCCCTGTCTGTTCCTCTGCCTCTCTACTCAGTCACTCATTAAAGTGTGGTGGATCTCCAACAGATTACATGGGAATGTAATCTTAAAAAAACCCAAATGCACAGCTTGGTAACAAAATATATTCTAATATATGTGCAAAGGGTAGAAATTCAAAATACTTCCTTCCCATCAGCAGATCTGTTTTTAGAAACCACTGCTCCTTTACGCAGTATAAAAAATTCTGCAACAGTTATGATGCAAAGGCTAATAGCATAAACCATATACATATGGCTGAAATTCTGAACATCAATATTTAGAACCCAAATTACCGTCCTCCAACTGACATTCAATATTCTGTAAATAGATCTCAAAAGACTTCCACATTTAGGAACATTGAAATGTAAGTAAAAAGGAATGGGTTAACTTTCTTTTTATTTGCCCTTTTCTATTATTCATGGTTCCTTTGCATAATGCTGTTTAGATGTCATCCTTTATAGGTTTCACGTTGTCCACCATTAGCATTAAAATTGAAATTTATTATAGGTCACATGCTCATCTGATGTAAATTAGAGTAGCTATTGAAATAAGTTACAGACTGAAAGTTATGCTGAATACTAGAGAAATAAGGCTCTATCTTCTGTTTGACAAAAAGCGTGTTGGAAATTTTTTTTTTAAAAAAGAGACAGACACTATCTGCTGACAAAATAGGCTTCTCTTTTCCTAGCGAAAAACATTGAGTCCCTTCACTGTTGAGACTAAACCCCACACAGTAAGAAAACAAATGCTACATAAAAATACATCTCAAACATTTGGTATATTCACAAAAATGAAAGCAGGTGAGCTAAGAATGTAAAGTTGAAAACAAAGCAGGTATATAACAAAAGTCATCAGATATTGTTCTTTCAGAACCCTTGAGAAGGCTTGCCAAAAATTCATTTCTAAAAGAAAAGTGTGTATATACACCAGTGACTCATGCTTCCAAAACCATCTTTCTGCTTTTCCTACTGAACTTTCTAGCCACCTGCTGCATTAACCCATCTTACACAGACAGGAACCTTATAACAACATAATGCAAACCAATCTGTCTGAAATCATATTGTCTTGGAGACAGAGCTGGGAACCAAATCTCTTCCTTAGTCACTATCTAGTGCCATAAGAGGAAACAGTCAAGCTCAACTCCCCAGTGTTTGGTGGCTCCTATTACTTTCAGCCATACATTTCACAGAGTGCATAATTCTGGAGGAGAGGTTATTAATTTCTCACTGAATACTGAAACTATCAGTGCATAAAGCTAACATCATGTCCTGGTCAACACCAAACCTCTGCTCTGCAACTGAGATACAATGCATTGCTACAACTGAAAGTGGAATCATGACACCTAAAGTTGAAAAGTTTGTTTAATTTAGGGTTAAGCACCTAGCATGTGCCTTGCTTGATGACACAGTTCAGACAACACTGTCTGAAGCCATGGATCCGGAGAGTCCAGCCCCAAGACTCTGAATGGGCTTCCAAACCCCACTATCTACATTCAAACTTTTCAGATATCCCAAAAATACCAAATTGTCTGTAGATGATATGGGCAAATGTCATTTTGTGTATAACAAACACTATTCCCAGTCCTAATCCCAGCCTTAATCACTGTGCTTGGACTTTAAACAACACAGAAATGAATGGCAAGTCCTCCGTGTCAGCTTCAGCAGACCTTCATCTTTGCCGTATAAAGGAACCAAGTTCTGCAATACCTGGTTTTCCTGAGCAACCTGAAACCTAATGTTGTATGAATTAGCATTCTGCATGGTGTCAGAATGCATACATGAGAGAATATACCCACACGCTGTTTGGGATGGAGCTTAATTTTAAAGTGGGTAACATTGCAGCATTCAGGAATTCAACTAGATGTCAGCTCCTGCTTTTCTGGAAACTAGCTCTAACTGTGGCCTTATCCTGAACTAACTTGGTACAATGAATAATAACCTCCAAACATACGGTAATCCTCAACCTAATCAGAACTTTGTCCTCCTCTTCGTATTGGATGCTGTGCAATCTGCAGCAGTTTGTGTGGCCCTGCTTTTTTATTTTTCCCCTCTGAATGCAAGTCCATATGCCTATCCTGAAACACTTGTAAGCATTTGGATTTATATAGGAAGAGTCCAAGTGTGGACACACAATGATATCTACATCTAAAGCTAAAACACGTGTAAAGCATTTTCAGTTTTCAAGGATGACTGACATTTCAGCAAGTTTCAGGTTACTTTGTCTGCTAGGAAATGAAGCAGTATATCCATGCTTTAACGGGAGACAGGCTCAGATTTGTACAGTACTCATCAATAGCTTATGTATTCACTGAATTCAGCTTTTCACCTTATTTCATGCTTTATTGTTCTCTCTTTACTGTGTGTAGCAAACCTTGTCTAATAAAATTTTCACCTAATAAGTCATATACCTTTTTAGTTTTTAGTCATTTGTGTGGAGTAAATTTCTGTTGCCAAATAAAACTTGATTTCTAAGTATCAAATTTTGTTCACAATTATAGTCCTAGAGTTCTGCAGAGCCCTGAGGGCTGCAAGCCTATGGTGCTAGAGCTCAATCCTTTATTCTTCTGAAATGTTACATGATGTCCCAGCTGTATCAAAGAGCCACAGGACATGTGAAATAGGCTCCTAGAATAAACACATTATGAATGAATGTGTTCCCTGCTGAGAGTAAAGACATTGCAATGGATCCAGGTCAGCGAGTATCACTTGCAGTTTTGATGCTTCTCCACAAGTATATGAGCTGGGCACATGCTAGAGTCTCAGATCTGCAAGCCCAGCCATACCAGCTGTGGAACGGTGGGCAGTCAGGACTCCAAGTAGAAAGGGGAGATTTAAAACTCCTAGGGAGCGACTGCATCAGAAAGGGCATTTGCATGTAGTACACACCATCTCCCTTTTCTCTTTGCAGCTCTCAGCGACAGCCATGACTGTGTGCCTGCATGGAGGGGAGGGCAACAGTGCGGGAGGCAGAAGATGTAAAAAACAGATGAGGTAACCTTGGCTGAAACACATTATTCTCCAGATATTCTCAAGAGCTTAGAGTTATAATACATTAGACAGCAGCTTTAGCAAAGCCTGAAGTATCTCAGGCTCCAGTTCACTCCAGGCACGGGTTACCATAAGGAAAGACTTGCAGCATATCTATACCAGGGACAGAAAGGCAGCAACAGGTTTGCTGCTAGTCACTGACCAAGTCCTGGCCCCAGCACTAGAACTCAAGAACACTTGCCCTACCCCACAGGGCTAAGCACAACTTTCCACCAACGCAGCTGTAAATGCAGTACAAGTCACTGGCTATAGTGCACTTCCAGCCCTGTATGTTAACAGCAGTCTGTGTCTCTAGGTTGTTACTCACTTTTATGTTGCTGTAGCAAGAGCACAATCTGGAGTAATAGCCTATCCTAGGCTTGTGCTCTGTGTTTGGGGAATGGGTAATTGGTTTTATAGCTTTTTATAAAGTCTCATTTATAATGGCAGCCAGCTGCTTTATCAGCCACCATATCCTCTTGTTCCCCCCTCTATACACTGATAAATTTTACTCTTGACCCCAACTCGGTCAGCACTCATGAAACACATTCTCTTGTGTCACATCTCCCCCGAGTGCTTTTTTCATAAAATCCAGCATAGCATGTGATGGTCTAAAAGAAGAAAGATCCAAGCTTCAGTAACAATCCACTATTTGTGTTTTCATATAATCACATCTGGGTTACTGTAACTCATTCTTCATGGCTGCAGAACTGCGGCCTCTGAACTTTGTTATTTATAAACAGAGATTTAAGCTTTATGCAGAATTTGAACTTCCTCTTCATAACCTGTCTCCATGAATGACCGCTGCACACACAGGTGCTCTGTGCAGACCACCCACATAAAAAACCGCCTGTCCACCTCTCTCTTGTCTTGCATTGCCCCTCACTTGTATCTAAACTGCAGACCTGACAGTTGCATAAAGCCATGGGGTGGCCTTAGGTACTTGAAATCAGAGCAGTCGATTCAGACTGCCAAACTCATGTCACTTGCGGACTAATTGAGCTTATACCATTTACCTCCAGGTTGCCTCTGCTCCCTCTAGTTGCCTTCTTTGCTTTTAGAATACAAGGCATTCTTTTTCCTAAGCAGCTTCATGCAAACACTGAGATAAGGGTGGTTGTTGGTTGGTTTTTTTCCTGGAGGAGAATGTTAGGAAAAGCTCCAGCTATTAATTTGATGAAAGAGGTGCTAGAAATTACGGCAAATGGCAACATCGATCCATATAGAAGCTCTGCAGTGTTTTTATTCCAAACTCATGCAGCCAGGCAATGCAGAGCATGTGTGTTTTTCCTAGCCACTCTCTTAGCCTCTCAGTTATCTTCTGTCAGGTGCTAGTAGCACCTGTTTCCTCTGTTCTTATTTTGGATGTTTCTCACATTTTGTATTACTTTCCACAGGACAGGCAGTCACCCCAAGTCTGAGTAAGATGTCTATTTGTCTAAGTAATGAGTAACAAATATCAGTTCGCAAAAGTGGATCTGAATGTGTGACAAATAAAACCCAACTGTGCACAGATTTGAAAATAAGCTGTTATTCTTCTAATAAACAGAATCTAGAAGTGAAGAACTTTCTTTCTGCTTAAAACAAACAAATCTTTGAAAGCAATTTGCAAT
>JAOXJM010000071.1:10082095-10099841 GCA_026413425.1 Tringa solitaria
CTGTCTTTTGAACACTTCCAGGGATGGTGCCTCAACCACCTCCCTGGGCAGCCTGGGTTCCAATGCTTGATAACCCTTTCAGTGAAAATTTTTTTCCTAATATCCAGCTTGAACCTCCCCTGGCATAACTTGAGGCCATTTCCTCTAGTCCTGTCACCCATTACTTGGGAGAAGAGATCGACCCCATTGGAAGGGATGGAAAAAAGGTTTTTGTTCATATCATTCATTGCCTCTGAACTGCAATTATTAAAAAAAAAAAAAAAAGACAGAAAGACAGACAGAAAGAAAGAAGCTGTTCTCTTTGCTTTTTTAAATCTGGTTGTGTACATAGCTGCAACGGTTCCTGAATGGAATTTTGTTACCTCAGTGGTTCCACAAAGGACTTGGAAGATCCCTGAGGCTGACTAAAGGCAGCACTTGAGAACCATTTCAAAAGTACTGTTCTGCTGCCAGAACCACTATACTTTCTTAGCAGACTAAATACAACAGAAGCCTCTTTAAGCTGTCTGAGGGGACAGGCACACTCTCTAGGGATCCCCAGTGGGACAATACTCTTGTCACAGACCAACCGTTATTTTAACCTGGGCTTTAACGCCTTCACCTCAAATCGAGCATAATGAACCCACGCAGTCCTGCCAGGAGGCACCGGCAGGCGGTGACAGCTCCGGTCCGGCCCTGGCCGCCATGTCGGGGCAGCGCTCCCCTCTGCCCGGGACCCCCTCACAGGAGCCTGTACGTGACCAGCTGCCCCACGGGCAATGGCCGCCTGCCCCACAAGATGGCGCAGGCGGGGTTAGGAGCGGGGCACCGGCCGCGCGGAGGCACACAGGAGTCGGGAAACTCTTTACGTTTCCTTCTCCTCCCAGTATAAAACTGTTATTAGAAATAAGCCTGATTCCTTTTCCTTTAGGAACTTTTACTCCCATTTTTTGCATTTGGTGGCTACAGACGAGAGAATGTTTTTTCTGCATAAAACCAGAAGCCTCCAGCTATGAAAATATACAGGAGCAGCTGCTTCTGTTCCAGCCCCAGATGTATATGGCAGCAGATTTTCAAACTCGCCAATAAATATCTCCTCATTCACAGAAGTCAGGGAGGTCTGAAGGAACCTTAATTCAAAATATGTTACACTATTAGAAAAAAATATTTTTAAGATTTAAAAAACAAAAAAGGCCTTAGCATGAGGCAGAAATGGTTATTTCCCTTTTCTCCTTCCACACCCCATCTCTTTCTCCCTTTCCTCCATGCCAGTGCTCCCAGTCACAGCCAAGTCAGGCCTCCCCAAGGGACCGGCGTGTGCTTGAGCAAGGGCCCCAGTTTAATTCCAAGAGCACAAAAAGGGACATTAGCTGTTAAAATATCTGGCATCTGCGACTGAACAAGAGCGCTGGAGGTGGGCTGAGCCCACCTGGGACAGCTGGGCTCCTGCCAGGGTGGAGTTAAGCTATATTTGAAGAATCAAAGGCAATTGTATACAATTTTAACGTCTCTGCCTGGCACCTGAGACGCAGCAACCGAAGCCACCAAGAGGGCTACCAGAGGGGCAGGATCAGAGCAAGAGGTCTCTGCCCGCCTGCTTGCGTCCTACTGTGCCGTCCCCAGTGCTTAAACCAAACATGACACAACTGGCCCATCTGCAAACTGGAAAACACTCTCACTGAGGCTGATATCGTGTACATAATCTGTACTCACGTGTCACCCTTGATTGCTCCAGGACACCAAATAGGTCCCATCAAAAGGTCTCACAGCCTGATCCTGGAACTGGGACCAAAGGACAGCTTTTTGGAAATACCATTCTGCAAAACTTTCGCTCTTACAGGCTAGGTTCAAAGCACGAAAATCAGGAGACTGCCTTGTCCTGTCTGAAAGTGGATTAGCCTTGGCATTTATACTTGGAGACAAAAGAAGGTGTGGAGGGTGCAAGGGGAGGCCATGCTCCCCTCCCAAGGCCAGCCCAGGCAGCACAGCTGGTTACAAGCACTTCTGGGCCTGCATATCTCTAATGGTGTCCTCTCCCTTCCCTGTTTCCACAGGACAAATCCACAGCCACCCTCCACAGACACAGCTTCCCTCACTGGGAGCCCATCACTGCCAGGGGCAGAGAGAAACTGGTGGTGTGGGCAGGTGCTTCTGCTCTGGGCAGACACATCACACCCAGGGCACAGCACACGAACCACTCATCTGCATTTAACTTCCCCAGAAAGGGCTGCTACAGGGGACTACAGTTTGTGATTTACCTGACTTCAAAAAAACCAACCTGAATTCCCCTCTGACTGCAGTAGCTGCGGCTGTAGAGACCATTTATGGACTTCCCAGCTCTTCACATTTCAGATGCAGACAAAAAGTTTCTAGTATGTTCAGAACTTTCCTAATGATCTTCCTCTCCCATCACTTTCCCTTCTGCCTCCCCTAGTCCCCTTGCAAGATGCATCACACTGCAAGGCCTGCAAGAGGGAAATGAAAAATGAACAAGAATCAGCAAAAACGCTTATGTCCTTTTAATCCCCAAAGTTGTTTATGTCTGTATCAGCTCTGAAGTTTTCATTCACATTATTTAGAAGACAGGTCTGGCTGTAGTATACTACAGTCAGGATACATTGGAAAATAAATAAATCCTGGGCTTAGTACTGATACAAGAAGCAAAATTTGATCATTGTGTTATTACTTTTCTAGTTCTCCTAAGGTTTAGCTTGGACATAAAGTTTTTATGTTTTTCACCCATATATATATATATGTACTTGGAGTGTTGGCTTTGTAATTATATTTCACATCTTTCCATAGACCATTACATAGTTAACAAATGACTGTGGCAGAAGACATAAGTACTTTTTTGGGGTTTTTTTCAAAACCTTAAGCAGAACAATTATTTTAATTGTTTTTCAAATTCCCAGTCTATAAAACGGAGACAGTGTTTGCCTGCTCTCTATGTGACTTATTACATGAAGCTCTATATCATCTAAGGCACTTGCAAAAGGGTTTCTTTTTATCTTCTGGCAGACAACCTCAAAATATTAATTTTTTTTCCCCCCTCTTATTCTGATGTCCCCTTTGATTCATGAACAGATTCCTATCACTCATGGATCAGTAGTGGTACTGGTGTATAACCTTGCTAGATCTGCTGATGATATAGTTCAGCATAAAATCCATTAACTTATTTGTTGAATTCCTATCTCCAATTCCAACATTTTCAACCTATTTATCAACTGTCTTCTACACAATTTGCTCACCTGCTCCAAAAGAGCTGCATCAAGCCATAGACCCTGCTTAAAGATCCAGAAAGCCATTAGTACATATTAAATTTAAATGTATGCTTTAATGCTTTGCTAGATTAAGGCTAAATTTCTGTGATGCTGGGAAAAAATTGCAGATTTCTGAACAGCTGTTCTTGCTGGTCCATCTCTGGTTCTACTTACAACAGTGTAAATGAAGAACCGTACAAAGCTCATGTGAAACATAACAGGAGTAAGGGCAAGTAAGGCCAGAATCAGCCTTAGTGTCATAACCCAACATCAGTCAGAAGTTTACATTTTCTTTCTCACCCCACCAACAAAACTCCACATCAGGAGCATGGGATTAAGGATCCTTTATCATCAACCAAAAAATTACCTAATTGCCACCTGCAAGCCAAAGTCGATGTAACCCCTAATTGCCAAGTCCCAGCTATATTGAACATAACTGAGCACTCAAACCCTGAGGTGACTCTCCGCAGCTCAGAGGAAGAAAACCTTCACATTTTCAATGTACATTGACCTGTGGGCTATTACTATTGCTCTCATTATTTATTAATTTATTAGCAGTTAATTGCTGCTACTTTTCATGCTAAGGATTACTGCAAGGTGCTGTTAATAATAAGAGTTGGTTTAGAGTTTTCCATGTTGAAAGCACTTTGACAAATGCTATCTGAGCCTCACATGAACAGTGTACTACCAAGACAACGGAAAATACTTTTATCTTCTTATGCCTCATGCTGGGAATCACATCAATGATTCTCGCATGCTGTGAAGACCCCGACTATTCTTTTTTTTCCTTTTATTCATCTAGTCAGCTGTCTAGATACTTGTTGTCTCAGGTCCAATTCACCACAGTGCCAGCACCCTGTGTTATCAAGTACAAGCTTTTCTGACACTACTGCTGTCATACTTGCCAGAGGACTTTTTTCTTGCATTCACTTTATGTTCTTGTCATACCCTTGTCCAAACAAACTGGCTGACACACAGCTCCTCCTCTGGAGTTGATAGGACATTCAGCCCTACACCCCCATTACTTTAGCAAAAACATTCAACTCTGCTGCTTTCAGTGCTCCCCTTGACAAGAAAACATCCCAGTTTTATGTCTCTATTTTCCAAATGAAAGACACGAGACTTCTATCCATATCTGGGGTTCTGCATTTAAAAAGACCTCTGCATCACACAGCCTCTGAAACCCATGAGCTGCATCACAGATGAGACTTTGAAGTCAAATCCTACCATCCTCTGAATTAAACAGTTTCTTCGCTGAAACAAATGGGAAAATGTGTCTAAATCTTTCAGCAACTGTGTTGACTGAAGCTGGTCAAAAAGTAACTTTTTTGGTGAAGTTCACCCTTCTTTTGAACCAAAGGAATCCATCTTCCAGTGGCCAGCTTTAACCACTATGAGCTACTTTCCTTCAAAAGCACTAGAAAAATAACAACACATCACATGCATTACAGGCTGACACCCCCATCCATGTCAGAGGCTCTTCGACAGGTCATTCTTATTTACACCTCATCCAGCACGTTGGGAAACTCATCAGTGCATGTTCATAACTATGACAGCTACACACTAGAAAGGTTTGCCATTTAGGCAATTTCTCTTCACATTAATACAACTACTTTTCTAAATCACACCCTATGTAATTTAGTGTCCAAATTTTATCATCAGCTGATTGCTTTGACAGAGTTCTTGATGAAACTCTAAATGGTTCACGGCACAGTAATTTTTCCTTGTTAATATTCTATTCTCTTCTAGAAACCAGACAATGTTTTAAGAAGAAATTGGTCGACCAATTTATAAATTCATGAGTTAAAGCAACTCTTATTCTTCGACATATGGGGAATAAAAGTAGCTTGCTAAAAATCAAAGCTTTAATTTCATATGATTCCTCACTGTGCAACTTCTGTCTAACATTTGTAATTAATGCTTGTTTTTCAGCTATAACTACTCTAGCTGATCTCAAAGGCCTGTACGGCATCCATACAGTCTCCTCCAGGATTTAGGATATTTCTCCTCCCATAAAACTGCAGCTTGCTGCAGAAGCAACCCAGACACTGATTGAGACAGCTGCCTTTTTTTAGTCAATCTGTCTATGTTGCCATTCCAGATGCAAGTGCTGGCAAAAACCTAATGAACCATTCATTAAGTGGGCACCAAGTGGGATCCACCACTCCAACCGCTTTTCAGCGTGGGAAATGGGGCGGACTGGCAAGTGGAAGAAAAGGATCACAAAAGAAATCTACACATGAAACTAGTGGAAAGGTGGAAGCCAACTTCTTCCCTCGTCTCTGCTCCCCATGTGAATGACTAGATCCAACTATAAATATGCAATAAGACAGGATTTAAGAACAAATATATAGCAAGATTTAGACATAAAAATGATTGATGTTCTGCATGAGTCAGTTGGTTCCTGCAAATACCACTGAGGGCTTTCCTCAGTCTCTGTTTTTGAGTGGCAAATACGCTTCTCTGTACAGGCAAGTAGCACAAAAACAATAATTCAACCAGTAGGAAAAGAGAAAGACCACAGCCCCACAAACATGGGGTGGTGAGGAAGCCATTCCAAATGTGTGGTGTAGAGATAACACGCCAGTCTGCATCTATTATGCCTGATCCAGTGGTCTCAAGTAAGAGGGAAGCATGCTCTGCTCACCTGCCTGCAAGGACTTTCAGAGAGAGAGCCTACAGCACAGCACCCACCAGGAAAAGCATAAATGTGCCCACTTTTGAAGAGGTTGTGTTAATGTAGCCTCTGGCAAGCAAAGGGCAAAATGGTAGACAGAAGTACACCACAGCCTATAAAGGAAGAATATATCCTGTAAAGCTGGATTCAAAAGCCTGTCTACGAACTGGGATTGCTAATAGCAACAGAAGGCTTAGGTGTGCAATTTCTGTAGTTACGCTTTATCGACTGAATGAACTGCCTTAACAGCAGCAGTTCACATGAAGAGGTGTCCTTCAACACCAAACAGATCTCCAAACAAAAGCAAAATAACCCAACAGCCTGGCACAGCAAAAACACCACATGTCCAGCTCACACAGGTTACTGGCTTCCATGAGCGTAGTGTGGAGAAACACACGGCAGAACTTCCTCCACAGTGGTGAGTACCTGCGTGTGTGTTTGTGTAATGCCGGGTTTGGTGGTTTTCTACCTTAAAAGTGAACTTTGCCTGGAAAGCACATTTGCCTTTGCTGGTAACAGAGATTTTTCTAAACAGCATTTACTGAGCTATACTGCTGGAAATAGTGGAACAGGCTGGACAGGGAAGTGGTTGAGTCACCATGCCTGCAGGTGCCTGGGGCACTTAGGGACATGGCTTGTTTAGTGGGACTTGGCAGTGCTAGGCTGACTGTTGGACTCAATGATCTTAAGGGCCATTTCCAATCTAAATGATTCTATGATTCTATGTAAATGCAAAAGTGATTGCATCCATACAGACACTAAAATCCTGAATAAGTAGCTTAGAGGACAGATGTATTGTTACAGTGACAATCTAGATTAAACCAAAATTTGAGTTTTCTGAATAAATAAATACAAGTTAAAAAGAAACAAGCAGTAACCTACTGCTGCTGCTGAAGTCTGTTACCAGTAGTACCACTCCTTTGCCCTCTGATTTGACTGGAAACAGAAGTTATCCAAGAAGTTATTAGAGATGACTGCAGACAAACAATCTAATTCATCAATTCCTGTTTCCATTGTAAACCAGACTGAAAGAAAATTAAAAAAAAAAAAACAAACACAAAACTCATCACAAGTTCAAGGGAACTGTAAAACTATCTGACAACTAAATGTTTTGCCTGATTCATGTGCTTCCCTCAGTTCTAGCATTGAAAAGCGTATCTTTCAATTTCCTTGGAAGTAGGAAAAGCACACCTAATAATCATTTAATTGGAGTTTAAATGGTCTCTGTAGTAAAAAGACGTTTTAGGTAAGAAACACTTTTCCTGTAATGTACACAGCTTTTTGGCCTTATCAAGGCAATGCTGTCTTATTATAGACCAGGGTCAAAATAAGCTTGAAACAGAGATGGTATCATTGGCACGTAGCAGGATAACAGCTGCCATTTCAGCAAAGTCCCCTTGCTGATGACACTGCACATGAGCAGCTATGGAAACTCCAGTGTAACTGTCAGCCAGCCATTAGTGATTAGTAGTTACTAGATTCTGACATCAGCGATATGGATATGTGATGATGTACCAATAGATCATAGAATGGTTGGGTTGGAAGGGACCTTAAAGATCATCTAGTTCCAACCCCCCTGCCATGGGCAGGGACACCTCCCACTAGAGCAGCTTGCTTAAATCCCCATCCAGCCCGGTCTTGAACACCTCTGGGGATGGGGTATCCACAGCTTCTCTGGGCAACCTATTCCAGTGTCTCACCACCCTCGCAGTAAAGAATTTCTTCCTGATATCTAATCTAAATCCCCCCTCTTTCAATTTAAAACCATTTCCCCTTGTCCTATCATTACACTCCCTGATAAAGAGTCCCTCCCCATCTCTCCTGTAGGTCCCCTTTAGTTACTGGAAGGCCACTACAAGATCTCCCCGGAGTCTTCTTTTCTCCAGGCTGAACAACCCCAACTCTCTGAGCCTCTCAAGATGTTAGATTCCACATAAAAACTAAGATCAAAAGTCAATGGATTCTGATATTATTTCATCAGCAAATTGTTATGACAATGATACTAGGAAAAAACTCAACAAGTTAGCACATAGAGTAAGCAAGCTGCATTTTCTGAAATTACTATCTCAGTGAAAAAGTAAATACAAGCAGTAAAGGGGATCTGACCTAAAGATGGTGTAACATCCAGTTTCACTAACAAAGCCTTTGTTTCCCTTACTTGGCAGCACTGCATGTAATTTCAGCTCCATTCTCCTGTCAAGATGGAGACTGATACATAATCAAAGTGAGCAAACAACAAACATATTCAGAGGCATTTCAGCCACTTAAAAACAGAATTTTGCCCCAGCTGTTTGCTTTCAGCAAATATTTATGAGCACTATATTTTGTTCAGACAACTGCTTGCTGAAAGCAATGCCTAGGACTGTATCTGAGACTCATTTAAATGGGAAACTGAATCTGTTTGGGGAAATTTAGGCAGAAGTAGTTTACAAAACATATATTGCAAACAGGGCTACAAAACAGTGGCATTAGTTAGCACATGCCCAGGGGCATGAGGAGCTTAAGGCCATCTGAAATGGAAAGTGATTCTGTGTAATAGGTGATTGTCATCTCTTTTCTGAGACAGAGGCATGAGTTGCACAAATCTGATTTACTAGATCCAGCTCAAGAATTTACAGAAGTACAAGCAAACTCTGGAAGTGCTTTCCCCTTCTCCAGATGAGGGATTTACCAGGGTTATTGTGCCAGGGAATTGCACAGCAGGGTGGGGACACCAGCCATTAGTTGCTCTCCTCAGCAGCAGCAAGGACAGCGATGGGTTGCAGTAAGAGGTGACAGAGGAAGTTTACTACTTCAGGCAAGAGCCTACTGTTCTTATAGCTAAATATCACCCTGTAGGTACCCACACGCATTGCAGAACACAGATGGGGTTAAGTACCAGGTGGTCAGCTATTTGCCACTCACCCTCATCTGCAATCAACACCCAGGTTTGCATACCTGAGTCGCTATACCCCCAAAAATCTTAAAATCAGGCTTCTTTTCCCAGACATTTGTAAATTAGACACTGGGCTGAGTTTTAGAAATTATTTACTGTCAGACCTCAAAACAGCAACGTCTGAGCAGCCTGCAGGGGGTCACAGCCACACAGGAGGGTGGTCTGAGCACCCTCCTTGCACCTGTGGTGCAAGAACAGGTGGTCTGAGCACCTTGTTCCTTGCACCAGCCCGGCACGCTGACAGGCAGGCATCGCTCAGCCTCTTCTGCTGCATGGGCAAAAGGGGTGGTGGAGGAACAGAATTTGCAGCATGTCAGTTTGATGCTGACATTTTCATTTTTAATATCAAAAGCAGTGTACAAAGCAGCCATGGGTCATGTCTCCTCGACACTGGGCTGCAGCTGCTCTGAAACATATAGCTGGGTTGGCCCAGGGGAAGGACCTAAAGGCTGAACTAATACGTGCCTTGGGTTTGTGACTCCTAATTCCTGCACAGCATATTGAAAAGCAACAGTCGGGAACAATTGCTCCCTCTCATCTAACAAAAGGCAAAGCTGTGCAGGGAGAAACACAAATGGTTTCCACCACAGCCAGCTGTGCCAAAAGCTTTTCTCCCTGGCATGGTGGCTGAGAGTCCTCCAAGCAGTATCATAATCCCTGCACACAAGCTTTGTGTTGGCACCTTGTCAGTTTTGGACATGATGCCCATGCTATTTTTTTTTATATTTTATCAGGGAGCAACAGTGAAGGAGCTGTTCAATATCATCATTAACAAATCATCGATCCAATTATTTGCCTATCTATTTAATTTCAAATTTACAATCTTATTACTGCTTCTGTGACAGGAATAGATTTTCAGATGATTTCAGAAGTAGTTAGAATGCCATTATGACTCAATGCGTGTGATCAAATGTCTTTCTGAATGATTCTGTTGGATTAATGAAGCCATTTGATGAATTAAACTTGGTATTCCAGCAAAGAGCAGATGACGATATTTCAAAATGGGAAAGATTTCTTTCACACGTTCTGGTGTTTTCAGTGTTATTCAGTATTAGGGACAAGCTCCAATTATGAGTGAATGTGAAAGCTCAAACACAAGCTTCTCTGATCATCTGTGGGACGTGTGCCACTTTCCCCAGTAACAGCTGAGAAGGCAGATACAGGGCAGGTCAAAAAACACAGCCTTAATCCACATATAAAGCAGAGCCAACACATGGAGAAAAACCAATAAACTTAGTAAATTATTCTATAAAAAGGAAGAAAAGATGCAGAGTTTTACAATTCATTCGCAATTGGTCCCAGGAGCATCTCCTGAAAGAGCAGCTCTGAGCATAAGCTGTATCACAGTGATAAGATTTGAACTCTGAGTCTGCTGGAGGCAGAGGAGGAGGGTGGGCAGCACTGGGTTTGAGAAGGATTTTTACCATTTCTTCTCAGCAATTTCTGTAGACATATGCTGACAAACATCTTTCAATTCAAAATATCTCTTCCTAGCTTTTATATTTTGCCCTAACAAAAGCAAAAAATAATTAGAAACTGCACTGTAACAAGAAAGGGCTAGATCACAATCTTAACACTTACATAGTATAACACTGAATTTCTCCAAGAACAACTAAATTAAGAGCATTCCATAATCCTTAGCTTACTTTCTCAACATTCTTCCAAGATACAGATACTGCCATAAGTGCTGGCTCCTCAGATTCACTGTAGGTACAGCAGGAGGGAAGTTTTGTGTAGGTTTTCTTCCTTATGAAATTAAAGCTCCAGAGCTGTGCAGTCCAAATGTGTTGACTATGCTATTTGCACTATCTTACAAAGCATTTTGCTGCCACATGAAGTGTATTTCCAAAAGAGAATTTGAGATTATAAACCCCTCAGATGTGCTTAAAGCCACAGTGACAACAGCTTGAGCAAGTCTAGGCTACCTATGCCACTTCTAGTAATTCCTGTAACCATCAAGTTTGGGACCATAAGGTAAGACTGAATTTCAGATCTGCTACAGAGGAAGTCAGGTTCTCTTCACATTTTGCTCCCTACAGAAGTGGAGACTACTCTCGCAAACAAAAACAAGCTAAACATAAAACTTGCTCAGGCATCTTAAGTCTACTTTTTTACTTGTGAAAATGCATATGAATACTGAGTAAAGATTGTGTGGGTTGATAACAAACACCTGAGATAAAATGCACAAGATCCTGAAGCTTGTCCTGTACTGCTTTGCCCTGGCTGAGAGTGAAAAATGATAATCTCTTTGCACCAAGGAACCATGAGGAGCGGAGATGCAATGTTTCTGCCTTCTTTATACAGCCCTATACCCAAAACAGAATTTAATCCCCAGCAAAAGGTAGATATAGGAACAAAGTACTGCAGAGCAATTCATAGCCTTACTGCTCAAATCAGGAGAGGCTCCTGGGTTTATACTGTTTCCAATGGTTAAAAAGAGAGAATGCTTGAATTAATAAGGATTTACGGGGGTTACAGAAACCTGATATGAATGACTGATAGTATATGGCACTGCCATATTTCTTCAAAACCACTTTGATATCAAAACTACTTCAACCAAACTTAGGAAAACATACTTGTAAGCAAATCCCTCTTTTAATTTAAAAAAAAAAAAAAGAGAAATTTTTACCTGAAATATGTTCAGATAAACCTTATAGGAATGCCTTAATAGAATATACACACCAGAGTTTTCTTGCATTTCACAGGTGGATACACTCGCTTCTATAGAACAAATTTCACAGTAATCTAATAATCTAATTACTAGTAATAGAAGATTACAAATACCGCTATTGGTATTAAAACTGGAAAACTTCTGAAGATCAGATCCACAACCTGTGTTCCTTAGTATTTATTCAGATATTATTTCTATGCAATATTTCATCACCCTGGATAAACCAAAGGAGTTATGAAAATAACCTATTCATCCAGAACAGAAAATGGCTCATAATCTGGCCATTATTTCTTGTCCAAACACTAATGAAGGATTCAAGCACAAGCTGTAACCTAGGCAGGTCCCCTGGGGAGAGATGGCATGGGCACAAGTGACAGACAGACAGTTCCCTTCACTAAGAACTTGTGTTTTACCACCTTCCTAAATTATTGCAAACCTTTGACAGAAAGTACAGCAGATCAAGTAGTAGAACTCACAAATGCCGCGAATAACCAACTCCAAAATTTTGAATAGCGTAGGTATTCCTTAACTCCAAAAATATGCAGGCGGCATCCGACACAGACTGCAAATCTCCAAGCATGCAGCAGTGCACAGCATGCTGCAGGGCTTGGTTTTAAAGTCTACAGAATGCATGTTTGCATGTTCCAAAGAAACAACACAAATGTGAAGATTTGTGATTAATTTCCCTCAATTCATTCACAGTCACCCATCCATCATGTGCTGAAGTTAAATGTAAGCCCAGCCTATTTGAGCAATCTGGGAATCTGAACACT
Source organism: Tringa solitaria (assembly GCA_026413425.1). NCBI lineage: Eukaryota > Metazoa > Chordata > Aves > Charadriiformes > Scolopacidae > Tringa > Tringa solitaria. The sequence goes on from JAOXJM010000071.1 coordinate 10,094,391, forward strand.
GCATCCCCAGAGGAACTGATTCTTCAGTTTCCTTAAACAATTTTGGTAATTTTACCCAGCATGTAGTTAACAATCACAGTCACTAATTAGCAGAAAACAACATATTTTGGCTGGGCCCAACATTAATCACCATATGCAAGTAAAACATGAGGACCTGATTTCAAACATCAGATCACCTCCTTAATTTTCCATCAGACAGAAGTCTTACACTATTGGACTCGATGATCTCTTCTTATTGAGGAATCTAACAGGGTTAGGACATTAGGACTATGATCTCCCATCTTCATGGGAGACAGGCTTTTCCAGTTATACTTTCCTCTGAATTCTGTATTCTTTGCAACAGTATCCAGAGACTGCCAAGGAAAAGTATAATCAATCAAATCACTGGAAACTGGTGGTGAATTTTTTTCAAAACAGACCACAACATTTTTTGAAATTCAATAAATTGATTGTGCTCTTTAACTTCCTTTCCTCCCTATTCTAGCATTTGAAGCACTGTTTTCTTTTTGTGTCTGGCCACGTTAGACTAATCAATAAGAAATTATACTTTTGCCTTTTTACATTCCAACGAAGGCAAATACAACATATTTCTCACTCATTCATATTGATTGCAAAGAAAAAAACAGAGAAAACTAATGGAAATTCCTTACAGTGTTCTTAATGCTGCCATCTAGTACTGGGGAATTGCCCTGTCAATGCTAACCTCATTTGCAGGGAGTATTATTTTTAATACTGTGTTGAGTTGCATGAAGCTTTTTTGTTATCAGTAAAATTAATTACCATAAGATTAATTTAACTTGAAGAGACATGCTGAATTAGGACTCAGCACCAGTGTTCTATCTGATTACCCCAAGGGATGAGCCGACCAGCTGCGACTGCTGCTTACCTATGGGGGAGATGCATCTTCTTTTTACTTTAAGTGACTGTTACTGGCTATAGTTTTGTGATAAAGATAATAAATGCTGAAAATCCTGATATTTTGAGGTAAAAGAATGAGAAGTGAGACCAGTATCAGAACGACCAGTACGTATTCCCTCCCACCTTTGCATACCAGGTGATGCTTAAGACGCAACCTTCTGAGCACCTAAACCTCATTTAAAAAAACAAACCAAACAAACAAACAAACAAAAACAACCAAAAAACCAAGCCTTTTTTAACGAGAGCATTCCATTTTTCAGAAGTCAGTGGCACACTTTTAAAGCAAACTGGTATTGCTTAATCAGCTGTATAAACTCAATGCACTTTTTAGATCTCCAGGTTTCTCAATTGTCCTGTTTCCACAAAAGAATATAGAATTTATTTTGTCCCATTTAAACAGTGCTGAGCTGTTTGTCTTTTCCCTACAGTTTACAGCTTCTGCAGATGTAAAGCCACCTTTGCACTCTTAGTGAAGAGCAAAACTCCTATCCCAGCCGGAGGTGCATTACCCTGCTTTGAAGGGAGCCTTCAGCACCAGCTCTAAATATTTGTTGGAAAAAATCCCTGCAGAGTGACGCTGTCAAATACTTTTCATTTCCTCCTTTTCCTAGATTCCGTTTCCTTCTAATCTACTTTTTAGGGGAGGCACTTGCAAGCTGAGAAAAAGTTATGTCTAATTATGCAACCAAGATACCAGCAGGCAACGAGAGAGCCTGCGAAATAAAGAGCAGCATTTCTATTCAGAGTGATACTGAATAAGCGTTAGTAATATACCACTGGAAAAATGATTGTCAATAGAGAGTGGAAGATGAGGGTGGGTGAAATGAGAGCCAAAAAGCATATTTTTTTGGATGGCTTACCCAGCAATTAATTCAGTGTCAAGTTGAGACTCTGTCCCTCTGGAAGGATGCACCAAACTGGAGAGTTAACATTTGAGTGGCTTCATTCACATTAGCATTAGAGAGCAGAATTCATCTCAGAGAAAAGGAGGAAGTAATGAAAGCAATTGGTTTTTTCCATCAACGTCACCTCAGGTTTTTTTTAATAATAATAAATGCCGAAAAAATAAACACGAAAAAATAGCAACAGCAAATTTGCATCCCAGGGAAAAGTTAATGTTTCTACTTGGCTAATTCATCACTGAATATTGAAATGCTGACAGCAGTGACAGAGTATTTAATAAGTTTCACTTGCAAATGCACTGGGACAGATTTCCAGTAGAGCTGAGAATACTGGATGCCTTTGGAAATTCCTGTGTCCCTTATTTAGTGCCAATTTAGAGCTCAGCTCTTAGAAATGCAGATCTAGTTACAGAACATCAGTAAAGTCCAACACTGATTTCTTTCCCAAGCTTATTCCTACAGAGCGAACAGATTCAAGAAAAAATATAAAGGATTAGGAATTTCCCTCCTATAATAAATGCACAGAGTAACAAATTCATCACCTTGCCATCTGTGTTTCTACCTCCTAAGATACAACACTGAGGGAAATTCACCTAATAAATACCAGGAAGGTTTCAATCAACGCGGCAAGAACAATATGAAAATCATTATATCTTTTGATTGTCTATGTCAAAACAAGATACAAATAGCACAAAAGGAATTTGAAATATGGTGAGAGTAACACGTCAAAAACAATTAATGCAGTCAGGGTATTTGCTGTAAAGCTCTACAGTGACCTGAGAAGTTACCACTGGAAGAATGTGACTGCTATTAAAGAGTCAAAGTATATTTGGACAAATCTTCCAATCACGCAGCAACAATCAGATCTTCTGGGGGAAAATGACAAGTCACTTGGAAATACTTTTTACAAAAACAGTACAGTAAAAAATAATTTACAATCAAAATGCATGCTTCGCTATTCTAGGAGGAAAGCAGAGAAAGCATCCTCTAGGAACGACCACACAAAAAGAGATTAAGACAGAAACAAGTGGAGGTGTCAGACCAGAAAGAGGGTATGGCATTGGCTCCAAATCAGGAAATACACCCTTTATTTTCCTTTTTGCTCTGTCTTTGGAATCCAAATTAAAAATCGCTTTTGGGTATCTGAAGACATAGGCATTCACATACTATGACTGAATGGATGAGCAGTGTATATGAGCTTGGTGGCAGACACAAGAGCTCTTGATAAGCCTCCCTGTAAAGCCCAATGACAGTGCAAAATTTGGCAAACTGTTCTAATCCATGCACTGAGACAGACTTCCACACTTTTTGCTTCCCTGTCTATTATAATGTGGAGCTTAGGAGTACTGTATCCCCCCTCAGGCCATTCAGATTGCATTCATGCAAATTACACTAAAAGCGGCTTCTACATTTGTTGTTGCAGAAGTTCTTCAACCCTTCTGCTCCACCTTAGGGCTGCTTGGCTCAAGTCAGCTACTTCCTTACAGTGCCACAGGTCCAAAGGGATCTCACCGTATTGCTCAGGAAGTAGACAGGGTCACAGAATCTTTTTTAGTGACCTGAATTATTCTTAGCTAGTATTTTACTTCTTTATTTACAGCTGTGCTTGACTAAGCTCTCCTAAAATCTGTGTAGATGCACCTGTATAGTTGCAATGACATGCAGTAATTGCAAACACTTTAGTATTTCATACTAGCATCATTTTGTTCCACTAAGCAAAATGAAATAGTGGCAAGATGTTACAGAAAATCTCAAGACAGCTCATATCTGTCTCTGGAATTACCACATTATTCACCAGCGAGTAGTGCCAGGGCAGTGGTCAGCACAGGGCCAACCTTCTTTGCTATGAAGAGGTTTACACACCCAATAAACCTATGTCTGTTGCTGAGAAGATTTTTTTTAAATAGTAATAATGTACAAAGGGAAAAAATCTTCACTTATGGAAACAGTACGTAAGAGATGATGGACAGAAAATGTGGAGTTCCTGTTCTGAATATCCCACCAACAATGAGCAGAACAGCACACAAACAGCTAAAAATAGCTCACGTAACTAGACAGCACACACATATTTTTTTTTTTCTCATGCTGAAAAGGACAAATCTGAGAAAGCCATCCCGTTCAGCATGCTCTGAAGTAACCTGTCAGTTGGTTGCCATGGAAGAGCTGTCAGTAAGATTCATGCCCAGCCCAGTTTAGTGCATTTGTGCATTATCCTCCTGCTCTGTACTCACAGCTACCAAAACACAGGAGTCTAACCCCAACATCCAGCATTACTGTTTTGTGCCTGGTAGTCCCTCACGCTTCTCTTCACAAGCTTCCCACCAGTGGCAGAAGAAAGGATCGGTGTGTGATTGGTTGCCCAGTAGCCAGATAAGGACTTCCTCTGGCACAAGAGCCTTGGCTGCAAGGAACTCTGTTGGCAGCAATTGCCAAAGATAGCAATGTTTTGTACCAAATCAGAGGACACCGTACCAGAACGCTACACCATTGATATAAGATTTTGGTCACAGAGGGGGAACCAGACTTAGCTCTAAGCAATATTTTTAACCAACTGCTGTAATAGTATTCTGCAGCTCATTTGTCTCTGTGTAATATTAATTTACACATTTTTATGCTTTCCCTGGTAAGACTTCTCTTAAGCTGTAGTTTAAATTATTAGACTAAAATATTGGTATAAACATGGTTGAAGTTTGTGTGAAAGTGATTATAATTAAGCCTGTAACCACAATTATTGTTATAATAATTAGTTGTATTTCATGACAACCAGTAACAGATTAATAATGCTAAGGCCTTTTGCCTTGTGATTCAAACATGGTGCAATTTTTAGTTTAATAAGTATTTTATATTTAGAATAAAGCTTTCCTGTTTTCAACAATATATTGCTAAGGAATATGTAATAGTATTATTAGCATTAACTTTTACTACAAACATTATAATTTTACAATTACTGCTGCCTGAAACTTTACCTCCTTTAACTGGTTGCATTGGTTGAATCAAAGATATAACTTCACTGTGTTAACATGAATATTTTTTACATCCTTAGAGCACTGTGACTGCAATGCCATTGCAATTGATTTAAAACACTGCTAATGCACTTGTGAGCAGAATTCAACCCAGCCTCGATCTTGTTGTGAATGGTGCCACAAAAACACATAGAAAATGACATTCCCTTTTTCAGTCACTTCTTATGATTAAAAATGGGCTTTAGTTTGGACCAATGGATTTTAAAAGCCACACTGGATTGACAGAATCATTGTAAATAAGGCCTTGTCAACAGCTTCATTTCTTTCCAACCAGGTGTGCTAGAACTTAAACTATCTTGAGACAAACATTATTTCACCACTTGAAAAAAATAAATGGTCTTTCAGGCACTCAGCACCTAAACCATGTATGACTTGAAAACCCAAAATCATCCCCTTAAGTTCCACTGGTTTCTTCCAATTCAGTTTAAAAAGCATTTACATAAGATGAGAAGAGAAGGAAATTTAAGGAAAAAGTCATCCATCACTTTCTGGAATGGTTCTGGAAGGGACCCTACAGGAGAGCTGGAGAGGGACTCTTTGTCAGGAAGTGTAATGAAAGGACAAGGGGCAACAGTTTTAAATTGGAAGAGGGGAGATTTAGATTAGAT
>JAOXJM010000071.1:10112556-10132386 GCA_026413425.1 Tringa solitaria
TGGGGTTGTTCAGCCTGGAGAAGAGAAGGCTCTGGGGAGACCTTACAGCCCCTTCTAGTACCTAAAGGGGGCTACAGGGCAGCTGGGGAGGGACTCTTTATGAGGGAGTGGAGCAATAAGATAAGGGGTAACAGTTTTAGACTGAAAGAGGGGAGATTTAGATTAGATGCTACAAAGAATTTCTTCACTGTGAGGGTGGTGAGATTGGGTGAGCCAAGAGATAAGAAAAATTGTAGGGATCAAGACAGAAGCCAGCAGGTGAAGTCACTGTGCTGTTTTGGCACTCCAGGATGCTGGACATGCCTGTGCAGCCCCTGGTGCTACAGGGCCCTCCCCCAGATGCTGTACCGTGCACTGCAGGGATATAATCAGTACCACAATACTGAACATTAGCTTGAACTGCATATTGTGGAATGCATCATATTACCTTAATGTCTGGGTCTGAAGAGGTTACCAACTAGATGTGATTATACATCTGTTTTAATCCAAATCTGTGCCTGAGGCTGTCTTCTAAGAATATTCATGGGCATTTTCCCCTGCAGATCCACCCAGCAGGATGGATGAACTACATGCAGTGCAGCCTCCAGACTGACAGTCTGATTCTCCTCGCTTACACCAGAGCAGGCTGGAGTGAATAGTTTCATAGAAGCCAGAGAAATTCATCGGGGTAAAGTCAGTACGAGAGAAGAATCAAGCCAGGCAATTCAACGGGCAGGAGAGCACACCAGAATACTGATAGGGCTCCTCAGCCACACGCCGGTGTGCGGTAAGCTTGAGAGTGCCCACAGGCGTTTTTTGGTAAACATATGGAGGACGAGTATCAATCTTAATGCTGACAGACATTTTGCACTGATCAGCCACAACGAGAGAGCCCCACCAACCTGTGTCACACCAGCTGGCGGGGAGAACATACTGCCTCTTCCTGCACAGGACACCCAGGAGTTGCACTGGCACACAGCTCCCCACCCTCATAAACATGGGTATTAACTCACCCAAAAAAGCCAACAGGATACCAGGAGATTCCTAAATACAAAGTGTCACAAAACAACTACAGGTGGCATCTCAGTCTTGAAGCAATTCCTGTCCTTTGCCCCTAATCTCTAATTGCCAAAGTAGTACCTGAGACATTTGGGCACAGAAAGCAGAATATGAACAAGTCCGTGGCAGAAGTGAAACAACACAATTCTCCCCTGGGCGTTACTTGCAGTAAATCTATTTCAGGTAAAAATAGTGCTGGTATTTTGTGCCTGCCAGGGCAAGATACAAATTCATTACACAACATTAACATGACACGGGTGAATGCTCTGGTGTTTTGGGGGTCAGCCAAGGTCCCAGGAGAGGTACAGACAACATAGTTTCACTAGGTAACATGCAATTTTTGTTTAGGCCTCAGCTCCTCAGCTGCAATACTCAACCATTTGTATTTTACTAGCTGTGTGCAGCTGCTTGAGACACACATACCTGTGTGAACAGTTCCTGGCACAGCAAGGGCCACAGTTGTGAATGCTACCATAAACAAGTAACAGCACGTAACATTAGGCAACAAATGAAATAACAGGTATGTAAACGTCTCTACACTGATTTTAACAATTGCCCTGGAAACAATTTTTTATTTTTACAGAGGGAGAGTTCATTAACTGTTCATTGACCCAAGCAGTGACATTGGCTTCTTTGCAACTGTACCTGAGAACAGCAGCTCACCAAGAGAGGAGATGGCTCACTTGTACTAACTGGATCACACAAAATGGGCTACCAGATTAGCTTCATGCCTGTCTTTGTGCAATGCTACACTGCATTTTGCTGTACCAAACGATTCATGAAGATGGGGACACTTGAGTCATGAAGACATTACCTTGACCTTGCTCTGCTGAAGGTCTGAGCCCTCCAGGCTTCTGCAGGTGCTCAGCACCTTGGAAAGTGGGGACATTTTGCCCCATCAGATTCAGGATCTCAAGACACAAACCTCATAAATTTTACAAGTAAAAACTTGCTAGCATGTCTCAAAGTGAAACCTGCAACTCTGAATCCCTTCCTGTTCTCCCACTGATTTTCACCCCCTGATAAATTTGGTATCTACTGGCTCTCTGGAATATTTTGACTGACAATACCGAAGAGAGAGAAATAAGAAAATTCCTTCACTTAGGACTTTTATAGTCATTTACTCTGAGGAAAATTTTAGAATACTATTATGACCTTCTGATAATTGTAATACGCACTTCCCAAGCAGAAATGTTTCAGGCATTCAAGAAAAAGAAAAGCAAATACACTGTCAAAAATGTCAGTTTCTTGAGCTGATTTTTTTTCTTAGAAACGTGACCAGAAAGTCAAAAATCAAGATTGCTAAGTTGATAAGAATCCCAAATCCTATCTACTAAATACTATAAATTGGACACTTACTTGGGCTTCAAAGATAAAAATGAGGGTTTAGACAAGGCAGATTAACTTTGCAAACTAAAATCCTTCCTTTACATAAAATAAATTATTTGATAAAAGATTAGGTTGTTTACCGAGAAGAAAGTACTTGCCTTCGGCGTTTTCTGGCCTGCCGAGCGCTGCAGCAGTGGTGCAGAGCCAGCCGGCACAGTGGACACACGCTCCCAGGGCGCCATCTACACTCCCTGGCCACCCCATCAGCTGGGGGTTGTTCTCACACCCAGATTGCTGTGCTGGGGCTGCAAGAGCCCTGCTCTGACTTTAGCGTGGCTGTAGCTCTCCTAGCACCAGGAGTTACACGGGGAATGTGACTGCTTTCTTTTTAGAAAAATCTCCGTCTTCTTTTTTATAACCAAAATGCAGATGGGCAGCCACATGCACAATGATGCTGTTTTTCAGCAGCAAACCACCTCTTGCCCCCTCTTGAGGGGCATTGCTCTGTCTCTGGAGATTGTGACTTCCCCTTGCTGCTTCTTTTAAGGCATGCAGCACTTGACTGTTGAAAAATCAATGACTGAAAATCAATATTAGTTCATAAATATCTGCTAGGGACAGGGGGGAGGAGCAATGTGCAGTATCGCCAGCTCCCACCATTTTATCTCCGCTTCCCAGGCTCGGCAATCTCTGCAATGTCCCAAAACCATGTGACCAAGTCACACTTTTTTAAAAACAAAAGTAAATTTCTAATTACAGCAAGACACTTGCAAACAGAGCTTAGCCTCAAGTACTATTGGGAAAATAACAAGCTTTTAAGGACTTGGGGGAAGAACTTCATTCATGGCCTTTTATTGCTGGAATCGGCAGTGATGAAAATACTTCTTTTCTGACTGTGAACTTCATTATAAAGAGCAGATAATAGGTGCATTTTGCTTGTTTTGCTCTACAAACTTCTCTTTTGTCTGGAGAAACTGTATTTCACCAGCTTGGTGCTGTTCTCCTTTTTATTAAGCTTTTTCCTTCTCTTTCTTCATATTATTTTCCATCTGTCTTACCAGAACTAGACAGAAACAATCCCCTCTCTGTATATAAGTGCCACATAACTCAGCACATCGGGGGAAAAAACATCTCTAGGCAGAGATGCTCCATAAGGGCCCAGCATGAACAAATCTCCACGATGGGCAGATATTTTTAAGTGATATTTAGGACCTTGCCTACATGCTGCAGATTTACAAAATCAGCAAGGCAGGCTCAGAAGGAAGATTATGCCTGGATACCCCAGAGCGAATAAACTTGTGGAGAAGGAATAATTCATTCACACCTCTTCCCCACTCACTACTGGTAACAACTTGCCAAAATCGCAAATCCCAGGCAGCTGCTGCCAAGTTGCTCTTTCTTGGGAGTGATTTTCATGGTGGCTGTGGGTCAAGAAGCCCTCCTTCCTTGGTGCCAGCCTTCCCAGCTGCTTGGAGAGAATGAAAGATGTAATAGGCCTAAGTAGGGTGCCACAGACTGCTTTTCAACTAGGGAGCCGTGAGAGCAGATCTCTAAGACAGACTGTCTCCCTGGGCTTTCTCCAAGTAGTCCCTGGCTCTGTACCACCCACCTCTGCAGAAAGCGGTTGTCTCCTGTCAGCTGTGACATTAGCAGAGAGATGTGCCTGCCTCAAGCATACCGTGTGCCATGCTCGCTCTCTGCTGCAGTGCGATAGGAGCCATTCTTTTCCCAAAGCCCAAGAAGGCTGGAGCATGATGCTCAATGCCAGCCTGCGGTTCTTATATGAGTTTTGCTGCAACTCATTAGAGCATGCAAGAGCCACAGGCGCCAAACAGCTTCTCCCTGCTCCAGCAGCTCCACTTACCTGCTCCAACTCCCAGCTATTCTTCCCAAAATTGCTTCCACTCAACTGAGCCACTCAACAATATCAAATCCCCCAGAAACACGATGGGGGCTCATCTGCAACACCACTTCTGTAGGGAAGCATGACTCCAGTCAAAGGTCTCTGGAAAGAAGAGACACTGGCAATGTGCTTGTGTGCCTGAGCTGCACTGGAGACCAACTCTATCTCCCAGACAGGAGTGAGCATGGGCAATAAGAACAAACTGGAGCACTTGGGAGGTGTACAGCAGTTAATTTGGCTGAATTATTTTGGGCGCCTCTCACAGATGGCATGTAATAAAGTTCACAACTGATGTAGTAGCCCCAAAGGCAAGGGTGAGACTAGCAGGGGGATGTGGCTTCCCACCAATGTCATGGAATGCACTGGGTTGTTGCATGTCACAACACACTTTGCAGCTACTGAGCTAAAACGCGATGCCATGGGAGTTTGACATTGCATAAACAATTTCACGGAGCAACACACTCAAATGACTTGTTCCATATCTCATGCCAATGCTGTACCAACTTCCTCACAGAGAAGTCTATGGAGTCCCTGCCTGGAAATGAGATTATTCTAGGTAGGAATATATCCCCCAGTTTTTTTTCCAATTGTTTCTTCAGCCTGTCCACTGCACTGTGCCTTTTGAAGCCCAAAATAAAATCTAAAGCTAAAGAAGTGAAGCCAGAATTTTGCTTTTAACATATAGAGCCTGCGGGTTTTTCTACCACATAAAAGCAAGTCTTCACATAACTATGTAATCTGGTTTTGTGTTTTGATGGCAGCAGAGTGCACTTCCACTGCAGTTTAGAGACTGGGAATAGCACACTCAAACAGTAAGAACTCATAGCTCACATATGCAGATCCTCACCTTTGTGGAAGTCCTAGCTACCTAATGAAGGAAAGTGGTGTGCAGGCACCCAGAAATAACATCTCAGTACCAGCTTCCCCATCATCTGTTGTGAAGCACATACATCCCCATGGTTTTTATTGGCAGCGCAAGATACTCAAGCTCTTACAATTTGGATGTTTTGCACTAACAGAGGGAAACGAACTGCTCCCAGACACAAAGTTATGTGAAAATTAAAGATAATTTGGTGGCTGGGTGTTGGCCATGACAGAGGAGAGCAGCATTTCAGGCCACGATCCCTCCAGCTCATCCAGCTGGCCAGAACTCTGTTGTCACATGCCAACCCATTACCTTCGATGTATCTTCTCTCCAAATCAGAAGACTAGTCAGGTGCAAAAGCCTCCAAGATCCCTTCTTACAGTGAAAAAATCACTATCTGAGTGGTTAGATTTGTTGGAAGCTGGCTGAGAGGAAAAAAGGCTATGCTGGAAACTTAGGGTAGAAGACACATAAAAGCATGATGAGAAAAATTACAACAGGAGGGTCAGAGATAGTACCTGGGCTATGCTGAGGTGATCATTTACAGATAAATTAACTACATAACTTAGGAAGTCAAGCCTGTGATCAACACAGCATGATGGACAGGCGAGTCAGTTCCTGCACAGAACATGTCAAATAGCCAAAGACTTATTTTTTTGTTACTTAGCTTAAAGGAGGTTTGGCTCTGGAGGATCAGATGCAGTTCATGATACTGCAGTGGGATAAAACCTGTGTCTAATATGCTTATAAAACATCCTCAAAATTAAAAAAAAAAGCCCTGTGCCACATGTGTATTTCTCAGCTGCTTTTCCTATGTGTTAATGGATAGGGATTGACTTTGTGAAATTGCAGCAAGCTGAGAATGATGTATGAAGTGAGAAATTCTGCCCAATGCACAGAGAATATGGATGTGCTATGTTACTGGCTGTGCACTGCACAGATACACAATATTCATCTCAGTCAGAGCAGCAGCCGGTAAAGGCTTCAAAGCCCAGAGACTTGTGCACTCCTGATGCAAAAGCCCAGTAAAGCTGACGGCTAGCTCCCTGTGGTGTCCCCTGACAGGAAAAGGAGGAGGTGGACAAATCTTTGCAAGTAAACAGGAGGTGAGAAAAGGCAGAGGGTAGAAGAGGGCAGAAAGGGAATTACAAAACAAAAGCAAGGGTGTAAGTATCTCTAAGGATCGAGCCTCATCATTACAGATACAATATGTGTGTGGAGATGCACAGGAGGGATTAAGCTCCAACAGCGCAAAGACAGCACAGCTGGCTGCGTGTAGAGCATGGGGAAAGAACAGAGGTTTGAGCAGCAGCTTTGTCAAGACAGGAAGGGTGCACATGTGGCAGGGTGATCAAGCCACACCACCCCAAAGGGCACGTATTAACATGTGTAGTAACTTTAAAGCATACCAATCTCCATGATCGTGCTTCTGCTTTTCCTTCCTAAGCCACTAATTTGCTAATTGCTGCCCTTAAATTCTGAACATATATTTGGCAGTTTACAAGAGAGCATAGGAAAGGCATGAGGAGGATAGCAGCTGCATCCCATGCTTCATAAAAACAGTTAATCCATTTTCCCAGTGCTCCTACCTATGTAGGTACCTGAAAAAAACCACAACCACCTTTGTGGGAACAACCTCCTCTTCCAAACAAGTGCTACTGCAGCAAGCCTCCTCCCTCTACACTCCACATTTCTCTTTTCTGCCACAAGAAGACAGATCACTGAGCTACTGAGGTAGCAAATGTCCCCCACTTTCCCACCAACTCCTTCTGCTGAGGGGCACAGCCTGAGGCATGCCTAGCTGGCTCCTCTGCCTGACCTACATCTCTTATTTCAGGAGTTATTCAGCCTTTTGCAAAAAACAAGGGGATTTCTACCAGGGAGGGGATGCAGCCTCCATCTATACTGGGAATTTTAAAATGCATCTGCACAAGAGCTCAAAGAAGATATTACCTCTTTTTGAGGATGATGCATCTGCCTCTCTCTTTCCTCTCTTTTGGCCCTGTTGCTTCCCTTTAGCACTCCAGTTCATTAGCTCACTCCATGCTCACACCTGCACTGCAACCTATGGCTTGGTTCACCACTGGAAACCGTTCCCCACAGCCTCTGTCTGGAGCTCCCACTTATCTGCACTTCCCAGATCCAGTCTCAGCTTCCTCCTGTGGTAGGGCTCTGTTTAAGTTAGGGGATTTGCCTTAATTATATATCTGCTGACTGCTGCTGTTGCTGTCTGCAGACAGCCTAGCTTCCTGCAGGGCCACTCACTCCCATGTTCTCAGAGCTTGCCAGGCTTTTCCCAGAGAAAAGATGCCTTTTTTTTTCCCCCTGAACACTCAAAAATCAAAACTTTTTGAGGAAACCTGTTTCAGGGAGCAGACAAGCTTTTCCACACAAATGAGACCACAATTTAGTAATTCTGTTATGTAAATGATAATGCAGAGATTCCATATGGGGGCTGAAACAACAGTTATGTGCCTGGCCGAAAAAGAAAGCACAGAACTGACATTTATTTACCTTCTAAAGGACTGCCCAGAGGCTGTCTGGAAAGGAAGAGTTTTACCCCTCTATTTCTCACCTCCCCACACTTCAATTTCAGTCCTGAGCCAGCAAATCTCTGCTCTGCCTAACTCATGGCAGGAAGACCTCTGCCACCCTCATGCCAGAAGAGTGCCCACTCCCAGGCTGGTGACTACTCTGAACTGCTCTTCCCACCTATGCTTAGCTTCACCCTGAACATTAAAACCCATCTGACAAAGTTTTCATTCAAACAGACGAGCTGTTGGGACTTAACCAATTGGCATTTTTCCACGTGAACATGAAACCCTCTACTCTTGAAAGCCTTCCAACCAACTGTGCCCTTACCTGAGGTGCATAAGGTAGATACTCATTTCTATTGGCAGTTAGAAAGCAATAGTAGCAGGGCTTCCTCTGTAGCTGTCAGGAGATAACAGCACTGCCCACAAGTTCTCAAAAACACGTCCTCTAGTAACAAATAGATGTACGGTTCAGCCAACCACAGTTACAGCAAACCCAGAGCTACCCCTGCTGAGGCTTTTAGTCTCCAAAGAGAAAAGCAGCTTATTTTGCATTAGGAGTGTAGTCTGTGAATGCATGCATCTGCTGCATGCAAAAAGCAGCTTTAAATGGGAATACAGGCACGAAGGATAGTGCAGAATAACAACAGCCTAGAATAAAGTCCATACTGACCTACAGCTGACCTTCCTTGCCTCAGCCACAGAAGTGAGAAGTCCTTTTGCAAACACATGTTTAAGTACCTCCTTTTTCAGGACCCAAAGAAAATATCAAGACATTTGAAAAGCAAAAATACATCCTTCTTTTTATGTTTCTGCATATGTCTTTGTGAGTATGTGTAAATGAATCTTCACATGACCCTGGGAGCATGCTGACCACATCAGAGATTCTGTGCTTGGTGCCATAGGCTACCTGACCTGCATTTCAAAGAAATAAAATAGTTTTGTCATTCCAGAAACTCAACTCATTATATAGCACTGCACTAGTAGCGATCTGTGAACAGTTCAGCTCCTAGGACAGATAGAAAGTCAGTGGTGTTATACAACTAATATGCTGCTTGCTGGTGATGCAAAAAATTCTTGTGGAAAACTAAATAACAAGACATGTTCAGCAGGAAAAGAAGGAAAAAACCCCACCTGATGAAAATTCTGAGTCTCTGCTCTTCATACTGCTAAAAAAAAGGTAAAAACTAAAAGTATGGTCATTTTTAATGACCATTTTGCCGACAAATTACACTTTCAGTCCTCCCCTACAAGAACAGTCTATACCACCCTTCATTTTCTGATAAGGATTCTCAGTTCTCCAGCATTTCTCATTAAAATCTGGCAAGACCTTTACAGAAGTATTAGTGTTCAAGATGGACCCTTTGGGTACATCCTTCCTTCCAGCAGCTTCTTCCCTCCCTCTCCATCCGTGCTAGCTTGTGTCTCAGAATGGCATCATGCCCACTAAAGGAGTCTGCTCCAAATTCCTGGCACATCTGAGCACATTCACACATCATAGAAACCCTCCATCTCCTGCCCAGCATCTCCCCATGGGCTTTAGATACAGTGACTGCTAAACACTTCCAAAAAATACTCAAGCTGCCTGTATAAACTTCATATGAATACTTCCCTAAAGCCATTTAAATACATATTTGTTCATCTTTTTAAGGAAAGGAATACGTCTGAAGTTTTCTACGCACTCCTTATACCATCCCTTTCCCCTGAAGTCTCACCAGGTACAATCAAGATACTGTCTGAAAATTAATCTGACATTGATTTGCTTTCAGGGAAGAAGTCATTCTGACTTTCTTTTTTATATTTTAAAATAGCTTAAGGTATCAACATAAAGGAATGCTTTAGTATTTTCAGGTGAAAAGGAGCACAAGTTAAAATCCATGTTCTTTCTTTCCATTTCTGCATCATGCACATTCTTACAGTTCTGTATGACTTTTGCATGGTAGTTGTCACAAACTTCTCTGGAGAAAGAACAGAGCTAAGTGCTTTCCTTGGTTGAAGAGTTAGTGTTAATTTTTAGGGTGTGTTATTCTAGGATTTGAAGACAGACTTAAAATTCTCTAGTCCAAAAGCAAAAGTGAAGCTGGGAGTTTAAAATATGAATCTTGGTATTAGGCAATTACTTTTCTTTCAGTTCTCAAAACATTATATAAATTGTAAATAACCCTATACTGAAGAAATAATTTCATCGCAAATGATTAGCTATTGTCTGAAGGGAATAGCAGAGTGTAAAGTACAAAATGAGAGAATTTTACTACTTTTCCTCTCTAGAATTTCAGATCAATGCATTCATCTCATCCTCTTGCCCCTCTAATTATTATGCAATGGTAGTGTGTGTCTTGAAGCGATGCCAGAGAAATGGCATGTGCATTTCCATGGCAAGTGAAGCAATCCTCTGACATCTATGACAAAATACTTGGGGATCCATAAAGGACAAAAAGATACCAAATAAAAAATTTAGATAACCCTAGCTCTTCATGCTGACAGAGCCTAAAATTAAAAATTGAAAGTCTAGATTAACTGCACAGAACCTACACAGAGATATGAATAGTTAAAGAGGGCACAGCCTCATCTCACTTTTATATAACAGTTACTGCTACCCGTTTACTAACACCAGTGATATCCATAACCACAAATTTTTAAACAGAAGTTACTCATTTTGGAATCTTCTCGTTTACCTTACAGGACTCAGAGGAAGAAAGGTAATTCAAAAGCTTACAGCAAACTGGCCACATCTTGAATGAAAGCATGCAAACAACTGTTTAATTAACAACACATATTGTTGCCTCTGTTCATCTAACTTCCCACAGCCTGCTACCAGCTTTGACAGGTTTTCATAACAATAAAATGCAATAAATGAATTTAAGTCCTGAAGGACTCTAAGCTGCAATGTAGGAAAGCTGTGAAAGATAAATGATGTCTTAACTAATTTTATGATTTATTATTCCCCCAACTTTTCTCATCTTGTGATGCAGAAGAGCTCATTTTTCTATTTGGCAGATAGCTATGTCAACCCTGCTAATAGGTACTATTACCATCACATAAATATGTTTGTGAAAATAAGTGTGGTTTCACTCTGACGCTGACCTCAGCACTTCAGTTTTATTACAAGACCTGTCAGTAACAAAAATTGATGCACTTATCCAGAGATTCTGCTTGTCTGCCACTAGCATTTTATTCATTTTTCTTCCCCCAAAGTTCATCTTTAAGCAAGTGCAGATTCATGGTTAAAATTACTGTCTTGACACATCATCTATTGCTTTGTAAATTCTTACAAAGAACATAATTTCCACAGTCTTTAGGAGATAAAGGATCAATGTTAACCATCACTGGGGGCACTGGACTGATCTGAGTTTAACATGGACTCTGTAAACCTAGATGAACTTAAAACTCGCTATTTGAAAGATTTCCTCAGCAAACATCCAAGCGAAGAATAATCTTAATTGAAGCTTAACAGCTCCATTTGATCTATTAAGATGCTTTGAAGTGTCAGGAGTCAACAGCTGAATTTTAGGGTGAGACTTTCCAAGCAAGCCTCAACTGTTTTGTCTGAAATTGAGGACTTTTAGTATTTGGTGGGAGTCATTTTATGCCAGTGGTAAGCAAATATTGAAGTTCTGTCCACTTTGTATAAAGTGGGTTCAGAAAAAGTACAACACATTATAACACATAATTCAGCACTGCCTGATTTTGAACCTTCATCTTCCAGTCCTGGTACAGCATCTGGACAGAGTCAGTGTACAAGTCCCTGACCGTGAGCATAATTTTGTACTAATCCTGGCAGAGTTTAGAGCAGCCATAGGACTATTTTAATTCTCACCAAGCAAATACTGACTCACAAAGGGCTACCTGAAAAGATGAGGATAAAGAGGGCAGTACAGGTGGTCCAGATTTCTTCCCTGTCTTCACAACTCAACAGTCAATGCACATGCTTTCAAAACCTGTTGTCAGCTGTTTTAATAATGTGATGCTTTCTCATCTGGCTACATCAGAATAAATTGTATTCAGAGGAGTGTGGGTAGATCTTAAGGTAACAATAAAAAGCTGATTGCTTGCCAGACTTGCAGTGCAAGTGCAGCAATAAAATTGATTCTGAAGTACCCTGACACTTGAAGTGTCTACATTTAATTGTATTATTTCTGAACATGATTCTCATTCTAGATGCCTTTGATTTGATTTGGTGCTCCTAATACATATATATACACACCTTCAAGAATTTTATAACTGCTTGTTATCTCTACACGTGATTGGCTTCTCACATCCCAAAATACAATTATTTGTGGGTGATCTTGGTGATTATTCTTTTTTGCCAAGATATTTGCTTCTTGAAGAAGTCTACAGAGCTGAAGTCCAGCAGACACTACTGAACTAGTCCTCTGGACATCTGGATTCAATGACATATCAATGCCTAGAAATTCTGGCAACTATTGTAATCCCACTTTTCAAGTAGGAAGGAAGCAAGTTCTTTGTGCACTGCCATTTGCTTTACATTTGAGATTTAGCCATCCTCTCTCTCAGGATTCTCCCATAGGAAAGCATCATTGTTTTCTCTTGGCAAGAAATAGCTACCAATTTTCAAGATCACAACACCATGTACGGTATAGTCAGAAAGTCTTTCTCAGCAGTTACACAAAATTTTTAGACTATCAGCTGCTAGAATGGCCTTTAGACTGCAGGAGCAAGAACAATCCTGGTTAATGTCATAATGCAGGGAAACCAAACCAGTGCAAAGCCACCTTCCACTCCTATCCTGCCTTGTTCAACTATATTCAGAGCTTTATGCATGAGAGAAAATAAAACTTGATTACAATTATGCCTTCTGGGTACCTTAAATGACACAAAACGGGAATGGGTTACTTGTTTTTTTCCAATGGGGTTTTGATGCAACACAGTCAGAGCAGAGCTTAACTGTAGAACAGCAATAACCTTTGGAGGATACTGGTCATTCTACCTCAACCCAATCCATCCCAGCTTCTCAGAGCTGTTAGGAAAAAAAAATGCAGTAAATCAGGTCAGTTGTTTTCCCAAGAGGCAATATATATTTCAAAAAGCTAGTAAGTTTTATCACTCAGAGGCATGAAAATTTCAGTGCATCTTTTCCACTTAAATGAATATAGCCAAAATAGCAAACAATACATTGCTTTGCTTAAACAATTTGCTATTTTACAAGCACTTCACCTGGGCTGTACTTTCAAGATATAGCTATGTTAACAACTTGTTTGTTTGTTCAAAACTATTTTAAAACCTTTCTAATTTCCCACTTTGCTCAGAAGTTGGTGTGATCTGCCTACCAACAGAAGAGAAACATCAAGAGACTAAAGAATGAAATCACACAGCCAAAAGGCCCTTATTTACTGTCATCAGTTTATGACATTCTCTAAATATAAAGGAAGCAGCTAAGCAATGAAAACCCGTTGTTTTTTTTTTTTACATAAAGGTATATTAAATTCACCATATGCACATGCAAGCCACTGTAGTAAGTGGGTGATTAACTGCTTTATGCTAGATTCTGAAGGTCATACAAAGAATTTTCCTTTCCCAGTTGCTCTGCAATCTATCCTGTTTACCTGTCATAAACGCCTGCTGTTCTGACTTGCATTTAAGATGGACTAAAGCATTATAACATCAGTCTTAACTTGGAGTCTGAGCTGGCTCTGGGGAAAATGTCTTACTAGAATTCCTCATTGGAAGGAAGAGACTTGATGAGGAGATAGGGACAGAAGTTAGCACTGTCTGAACTTGGGCTTTTCATTCAGATGTAAGTTGGGAGGCACATCACCTAAGGGTCTGGAGAGACATGGGACTAGGGGAAACTGCAGGCTGAAAGCACCCCCGGATTGCTGTCTGGAGAAGCTACTCTGAAGTGCAGGGAACCTCTGGAAACAGAGCTCCCAGCACGGGGCAACAAAATCGAAATAATGCCTGAAGTTATGCATTTGCATATGTGTGTACATTTATGCAGGAACCTAAAGGAAAACCAGTAGGTAACCTAGGATGTACAGCTTGACCAGTCCACATGGCAATGAATTGCAGAAGTCCTTTTACCCTCCACGACTTGGGATCTGTGGAGCCAATGGACAAGTTAGTCTAGTTAGGCAGGGACATCTTCTCTACAATAGTCCTCTCACAGACCTAACTCAAGTATCGTGGTGGGCAGCCAACGCCAAGTGCTGAGTGCCACTACTTCTCCTCAGAAGGAAAAGGCAATCTCTCACCTGCTGAGCTCCACCGGGGTTAGTTGTAGCAGGTTTGCTATCTCAAATCCCTGTACCACCACTTAGTTTGGACTGAGTAGCACATCTGTTGTGTTTAATAGCTGTTTGCTGCTGCAAAAGATCTTTTGTACTCTTGCACAGCAGAGATCATGTTAAGCCTAAACTGACTTTTATGGCAACAATATCTTGCTGGAAAAAAGCCTTCTTTTATCACGTATCATATTAAAAGCAGTATTAACATCCATTGCAGAAACATTGGTCTGGTTGACACCTCCTATGTGAAGTTGATTCATGCTTGTGCTAAAGCTGGGTAAGGTCCAGCTGACACAGTCAGCTAAGTTACTGTGCTGCCAGTTTAATATTTTGCCATCTGCTAACTGAAAGCTCTGCTGCCTGCTGGGTCCCATAAAGACTTTTATTTATTACATTACACATGGCAACATCTGCCGCAGGGTTCAGCTCAGCTCAGCTTTCTAATTAAACAAACAAACACTACATCTCCAGTACACGATTGGGTCTAACTATTATTTATAAAATCTGAGATAGGTATTTAAAAGATATACATTGTCTGTTCCAGATGAACAAATACCCCTCCCGCAGTTTGGGGCAGCAGGGGAGGGACTAGAACAAGCTTAAGATTCTCAAATGCTCCCTTTTACCATCACAAAGCACCTAGAACTTGCTGTATTTGTTATTGTTTAGCCCTTATTTTATTCTGTAAATTATTCAATTTACACTAATTAGAAATATAAGATTATTTCAAACATCTATTAGTTGCTCCCCTGAGTACTGTCTGTCTGTAAAAACAGGAGAGAATACAACAGTCTCCCTTCATGCTTGATTTCAGAGAAGTGCTACTTGATGAAGAGAGACACCTGATCAGAGCACCATTTTACTGTTCAGCCATCACAAAAGACACCATGAATACACTGCCCAAGTCCATTTCAAACTTCATCTTAACGAGAGAAATCACTGAAAAGCTCTCACTGGCTACGCACCTACAGCAAGGCTCTCCCATCTGTGCTAGTCACCTGCAGTTAAATCAGACAGGAAATAAAACTGGATGAAATCCAGGCCTAATGAATTCAGTAGGAATGTCACAAGTTCTTTATGTTTTTTAAAACCAGTCCTACACAAAGATTTAAATTTTACCTAAACTTTAACCCTTCTTTTGCCAATGTCTTTTCTTTTAACCCATCTCTCATTTTAAACATTAAAGGAAGGATGTCTACAATTCCAAACATGCCACCTCCCCAAAAACTTTAATGTCCCAAGTTTAACTTTCAAAAATCAAAGGGACAAAATAGCATACTAGAGTTACATTTTCCATTTTGCCACTCTTTCATCTGGTTCTCATTCACTGTATTCAGTACTAAAGAGGAACCAAAATTAACCATCTGTGGGGAAAAAAAATGAAAAACCCTTGTAGTCACTAACTATGTGCAATACAAGTAACTTCCTAAAACAGGTATCTTGGTTTCATTTTTAACCAATTCCCATTTCTGCCTTTTATTATCTTAAAAAATTGGCCTCATTCCTCTTTTAATTAAGAATCAGAATTTATTTAGTTTGCACCACAGCGATAGGCATGTGCTGGCTGCCAACATCCCCAGTCCCTTGGGGTAGGAAGTAATCTCAGACAAGAAGAAAAATATTGTTCTGTTTATGAAAGTAACATTGATTTTCAGTTAAAATCATTGCCTTTAAAATATTTTTTTTTCAAAACCACTGATACCCTGGAGGTTTTTCATCTCCACATTTGGTGTTGAGGGTGGTGGCCACTCTTCCATCCCTCTGCCAGGCTGGGGTGGGAGGAATCTACAGGCTACACCTGACAGTGCAGCTCCCTAGTGGTGCCGATTCAAGACACCAGCTTCATTCTGACATGCCAAAATATGCACCTCTACATCCAGCCATGTTATTGCCATAGAAGTGAATCAATATAATATAACACAGATTGTTATCTGCTATTAAAAACCTCCAGACACTGAGCTATTGGGCAGTGACTTAAGAGACTCCCTCCCTACCCTGATCTTTCAGCTTTAGAAAAACCTCCTTTTATAAGTATAGAGAACTTTATTGTACAGTTCTTTTGCCACAATAAAAATAAGACAAGACAAAACCATATTAAACAACTTATCTCCCCCATGATCCACTGTACCTATATATGGAATATGCATAAAGTCCTTTTATTTCTAAGGAGAAATGCAAGCCCAGAAAAACTGGCAGCTCTACATATTCAGATTAAGCAAGGTGTGCTACGGGATATGTTTGATGTTAACTTCTTTTAATTAATTTTGGAGTGTAACTTTTGGATATTTACAGGCTCGAAGAAATTATGAATCCTTTTCCATATCGCTGGTACCTGCACAAACAAACAACCCCCCAGGAATATGTGATCTTTATTATCTTTCTTCTCTAATGCAAATATTAAGCCTCCCCGTCACTTTTCTGAAGACCCTGTAGTTTGGCACAAAAGGAGGTGGCAATAAAGAGGCAGAAACCTAATTACTTGCACATAAAAAGATGAAGGCATCTGTCAGGTGGTATCAGCACCAGCAAAGACCGGGTTCCAACAGTAGAAGTTGCCCCTTAGAGCTAATTCCCATGTGCCCCAAGCTTATGGGCTCATAGGATAGCTTCCCAGGTAGCTGTTAATTAGTGATACTTTCCTACTTACTCTGTCCTATCTGGTCCTGCCTTGTTCGGGCCTTAGCCCTTATTTTAAGGGAATTTCAGAACTTCCCTCCGTTAGGGTGCCTGCTTTCAGTGAGAGACCCTTCTGCCCCATTTCCCAGGCACTGAGCCATCTGCACTGCAAGCACCGTCAGGCAGCAAGCGCTGCCCAACAACACTCACAGAAAGCCCTCAATTTGCATCATTAGTTATTAGTGTGTGATTCTTAGGGAACAGGGAAATGACAAAACAGACTCCCAATGACCCCCTTCTCCCTGTCCCCGGCAGGTGCATTTACCAGTCTCTCCAGCATTGCAGAATACAGGTTAGTCTTTGGAGGCAGTTCACACTTTCATTCATCCACTCACTGAAGCAGAAGGCTACTTACTTTCCATGACTTCAGGACACAAAACCACCCTGCACTTCAGGCTCAGCCATAGCTTTCAATTTTCATGTCTACACATGACAAATATGGTCAACCTCTCTGATAATTAAAACCATATCAATAAACAGGTTAGCAATCCTGTCTTGTTCATGAACATACTGATAAAAAGCTATCTCAAGAACAGCTGGACAAAAGCAGATACCTTACAATACAGTGTTTCTCCATGTCAAATCTCATTGTGCTCTTTAGTATTCCAGTTTAAATATTTCTAATGCCATGTATTACTTTCTTTTTATCTAGTGCTCTACGTATCGCGTCCTAAAAATTATCTCATAGAATGGGTTTTTCTTAACACCTTCTCCCATATTGTAGATGAGCAGGAAATTTGAAATACTTACAGAGATGTTAATAGAATCTGACAATTTGCATCAAGTAAGAATGTGTCCAGTCCCCAGAAGAAGAGGAAGAGGTTATGACAGCTCATGCTGGTGCCCACAGAGAGAGACTCAACCAGGAGGGGAAGTTATCTTGAGGCCTTGCCAATCAGACATGCACTTCACCATAGGGAATTACTGCTTCTGGGTGACATGAGCTGTACAACATTATTTGTCAAACTGACAGGTTTTCCACTTTTGCATAGTTGCTTTTCTGCACACGTTCCAGCTGTGACTCCTGCAGACGTGCAGTTTAGATGAACCGAATCCCAGCCCAGCTTTCACGCAAGAATCAAAAGATTTCACCACTGACACAGCAAATCCTTCTTTATGCCACATAATTCTTTGTGCTCCTGGGTCAGTTCCCAGTTCAATCAGGAGCATGTCCCAGATGTTTTCTAGCACTGTTAAAGGCAACAGTTCATTTCTGTTCAGGATCATTGCTAGGAAATGTCCTCTTGACATGATTATCCTCTATTCACAGAAAGACCATTCCAAGAAGGACAAGCACAATTGATTCTAATTATCTCTTACACAAAGCATGAGAGCTCAGGAGCTGGTCTAAGGATACAAAATTCCCTTTCACACTGACATTTCAGCTTGCGCACTTTCAAGCCAGTGGCTCCTCAAGAAGGGGCAAGAGTAAAAGACAGAATTGAAAAGCAGAGTTTATATTAAAAAGAGTTTTAACATTAGCAGAATGTGTCTATTTGCCACTTACATCATTTTTATCAGTACACCAGGTAGATTGTGGCCCACCATTTTTTCAGAAACCAGTGTGTCTACCTGTAGACGTCTTACTGGCTATAGCATAACACTCAGGCTTTAAAATCCAATGCCAACTTTTGTGTAGACTAAGAATACATTAATACTATAATTACCAACCAACACTCAACAACTGTGTTGGTAGCAGACAAATCCGTATGTACTATAGGTTATGCTATTAACTGTTAGTGATACAATATATTGTAGTATCATATGTGTCTCAGATAAATACTTATTGACTGCTATTCTGAAATTGCACCAATTTCTCACCCTCTCTGCTGAGGCTTTTTAGGTGTGACATCCTTTCAGATCTACTCTGTGCCAATGAGTGATCTGGAAATGGTATTGTTGCTCCTTCTCCTAATGAAGCCCAACAGAAGTTACGGAAACCAAATCAATTCTATACCTAGAGTTAAAATAAAATTTTCTATTGATGGAAGAATGAGACATTATTAAAGGGCATCATTACTTGTTTGGTTTTTTTAGGGACTTCTGTGTAACTGTACAAAAACCTAGTCATTGCATAAAGAATTCTCTCCATTTTTTAACTGGGTTTTGGGGGCAATTACATTCAGTAGAACTTTTCCACAGAAATCCCCCTCAACTGTTGCTTTACTAAATTCCTGTTAGTTCAAATAATAGAACGCAATTCCCAAACCCTTCTCTGTCCAAGGAATCCTAAATCCAGAGCAGTCTACACTTTTCATCTGAGGTTTTCCTTGAAAGCACTGACCCAGGTTTTTCTTGCCAAAATACAAATTAACAATGAAAATAAAATCCTATCTAAAAATATACTGAAAGGAACTGCTGGGACATCACTTTTGAAGATGTACAGAATATGACTGTCAAAAACGACAAGCAAAATTTCAGCTAATTGAAGAGAAAATTGGAGAGAATATAAAAGTTCTGCCTGAAATGGCTGATTCAGTATGCGTGGAAAATCTAAATAAACATCGCATGATCTCCCTGGACCCTCTGAGACATAAACAATGCAATTAAAAGGAAACATTTACTTCCACTCTTGATGGTATTACCTGAGGGATAGCAGATGCCAGATAGTTCAGTGTTTATTAGAAGCAAGTAGCAAGTTTGGCAATTGGAATTGGCTCAACCCTCTCACATTTTTGTAATTTTATAACACCATATGGTCACTACAGATTTCTCTGACTATCTTCCGGTTTAAGTTCAGCTGTTTCACAGAACATTTAAACTGAAGTTAAACATATTGAAGATATAATGATAAGCAACAAAGATATTTTACTGGGGGCTGCAAAATTACTAAGAAGTGCAGATTGCTATTTGAATGAGTTAACATTTGTTAATAAAATGTTTACTACCTTTGGTCTTTGGGGTCTGGCCAAACAGATGAGGTGTACGCTGACCACAAGCAGACTTCTGAACTGGAGCATGACCCCGACAGCACGATGAACCCCCTGAAGCACAGTGACACACCATGGCAGCTGACCCTTCAGCTGATGGGCATATAGGTATATCGTACTCAAAGCTTTATAGAACTTAACAGCTTCCTGTGCTGCCTACAGAAGTGAACACAGTATTATGTGCCCAGTAACATTCACCTAGGTGAAAAGTAATTGCATTTTGCTAAAGCTTGTGAGGTTGAAGTAGCCCTGTTACTCAGGGCTCAGTGTTAGGACCATTTCTGTTTAACATCTTTATTGATGATCTTGA
>JAOXJM010000071.1:10132486-10147062 GCA_026413425.1 Tringa solitaria
GGTAGATGGTTGGACTCGATGATCCCAAGGGTCTTTTCCAACCTGAATGATTCTACGATTCTAAAAGCCAGTACTGTGAGGGAATCGTGACTCTGCACTAGTGTTGTCACATTAGTTTTGTATCCCACATTCCGCTATACTATGCAAACTAAACCAGTCTTTACACGCTCCTGCCTTCCTCTACCATTCTCTCTCCAGAACCAGGACAGTGCTAGCAACAGTTTTTCTGTTCTGGGAACAAAGAAGGGAAAATCAGTAAATGGGCTCTAACAGTCCTTCCACTCCATAGCAAGGTGCCAGAACAAAGCTTCTGCAGATGTGGGATCAACATCTCCAACCAGGAGGCTGGTGAAGTAGTACCACTCCTAGATGAGTGGAACAGAAAGGGCATTCACATGATATCTTAAGCCACTGCTTCATAGTGGTGTAAAGTCCTACAGGGACAGCCAAGCCAACTCAAATAATTTGGGAATTAGGAATTTAACAAGCAATTCTGCCCCCACCTCTTCTCCCAAACACATCCCTCTGAAGTTCCCTTTAACCACAGCTCCATATAATTGTGATTTTTTGTTGATGTTGAAATATTTTGGAATCAGAGTCATGAAAGTCTGCATGCTGTTGCTCATTTACAGCTTGCCCTGCAATTACTGAGGTAGCAAAAAAAGCCTCATAAGAAAGGCAACAGCCAGGGAAGCCCTAGTGCTTCGCAGTAACCGAGTACACTGAAGTTGGCACAAACCTTCTTAGACCTTTTCCTAAACCACTTCCATGTTCTTGGAGTTCAGAAGTTTGTCACACTCACGCCAGAAGCAGCTACTACAGTTACTTCACTTTACTGTACAGAGCACATCTCCAAGAACAGCCTTCATTAGGAATGCTTAAGTTCAGCTGTTGTTCATCTTAAAATATATGACAGACTTCCTAACTTTGCTGTCAGCCTGAGCCCCGCAATCCTTCTTGAGTGTTAGACAATAGAGGAATGAGTATAGCTATGCAGAAGGGCTTCTGTTCCAAGATTTTTTGCAACTTAAATGTAATCGTGGGTCTTGACTACTATTCACCAGCTCATGTCTTCCCCTCCTCTTTTTACTTTTTAAACAGATTTCCATACTGATTTTATGGGCTATATTTTGGGTTGGGTTTCTTCTGTTTCTTCTAATTTCTCCTCCTGCCATGTAAGTAGCCACTTCTCTTTGCACCAGGGAAAACAATCAATTTAAAATTAGCTCAATCTTTGCAAGTATTTAAACAAATACCCAAGGAATTCAGAACTGCATTTCTAGCTTCAGTAAATGGCCTCAGCCACACAGTGATAGAAATCAGCCTGACCTCAACTGATAGCATTTACGTTCAGTCTTCCAGTTACTGCTCCCAGTGAAATTACCCACATGCTCATGCTTAAACAAAACACAATGTAAGGACTTATGCTGGCAAGAGGGCAGGCAACGCAACTCATGATCGATTGGTGTATTCAGTGCCAATCAAATGCCACTGACTTCCTAGGGAATTGAGGGCAATGAGAGTTCCAGTTAATGAAGTCCCACATTTACTGGACTATCAGCAAAATATATTTTCTAAAAATGCACCACAAAAACATCAGTATGACATGGCAATCTGTTTCGTTAACAACTTATTTAGCTGTGTAATTTATTGGTGATATCTACAGCAAGGGAAGGTAGTCACAAGCTCTTGCTCCTCCATGGCAAAGAGCAAAAATACATAAATCATATAAAATAGAAAACCCCAAGAGGGTATTTAAAGCCTGTTCTTATTTTAGCTCCACAGACTTAAACAGTGAGTTTAAGCCTGACACTATGGCAATGCAATGGGCCTGGGCCTCATTAATTTTTAATCAACCTTTATCCACCATAGCTTTTGAAACGAACTGTTACTAATGACTAGTCATATGTCAGTCTAATGAATGGGATGCAGACTTCCATTAAAATAATGAAATTAGCTTGTTTGGACTTTTGTTCCAGTTCCATGGCACACAGCCCTAGGTAATTACAGTTAGCACTACTTGCCTATATTAAAGTCTGTTTATTTACTTAAGGTCTTTAGTCAGGACATCCCAATTTAGCTCATGTCAGCTGTTTTTATGAGTCTAGGACTACTTGTCTTATTAACAAAGAGATAAATACGTGCAGGCAGTGCAAAGTGCTAAAACATCAATTATGTACTGATGAAAATAGAAACATTGTGAAAAAACAGAATAAGCACACAATCCTTAGCCTATAACCACATCTCAGTGTTTCCCTGTAGCAGCAGCATTTACTTTTGGGAAACAGAACAAGGTCTAAAAGGCATAGTATGAAGTATAATTTGGCCCCTTCAAGCAACCTCCGTCTTGCAAGATCCTGAGTATAGGCTAAAATAAACTGAGCTAAATTTTCAAATACTATTGTGCTCTAGAATGCCCAAGATGGCCTTATTTTTAGAAGTATATCAGTCTGGCAACTCAACATGCCCTGTAAGAATGAAGGCACTTTCAGCCTAGTTTGCAATGAGAAGCTGTTATTAATATGTTATTACAAATGTGTTGTGACAACAATAATGCTGCGAATATATCTATCTATCTATCTATCTATATAGACTTCACAACAGTTTCTTCCAAAGTTACTCTTGTAAGCCCCTACATCCCATAATCACAGCTAACATCTAGAAGTGATGTAGATCACCTCTGTAGAGATGACTTCTAGAGCAGCTGGAGGTCTTGGTGTGAGCATGCAGGACAGGCCAGACGAGAAGTGACTATGTACAGCAAATTTTACTGCTAACAGAGTACTTTTTAAATAGCTGCCTCTATTTTATCAGACTAAAAAAATAAATCTGCAGTAAGTAACCTCAAGTGCCAAAGCAAGATTTGTTAAAGGAAGAATGGCTTAATAGCCATTACTAAAGCTAGCTGGGAAATGAATACAAGTCTCTATGGACTCAGAGAATGTGTGTTCATTTTTATGGTTTTAATGTCTTTTAAGTATTCAGTGAACTATTCTGATCTGTACTGAGGCTTAAAATAAAATCCTGTAGTACAACTCTTCAGGGAGACAGAGGCCACTTACTCCTGCTTGTCCCCTCACAGCCTGTGCCCTGCACAGTCAAGGCAGGAATCAGCAAACCCTCTGCAGACACAGGGCCTGCCCTGCGAACAGGTTAAAAGGTTTCCCACTCACATGGGTGAGAGGCAGAGCTAGGAAAAGCCATGGCTTCCTTTTCCTGGCATGGCAGTAAAAGCCTTGACTGTTTCTACTTGCCCCAAAATATTTCACCTGAACTGGAAGAGCAGACAAACCAGGAATTTTGCAACAGAAGATACCTATCTTAAAGAACACCAATACAACCCAAACAAAAGTTTCCCCAGCACTTTCTTTTTTTTCCTCCAGAAGCATTCAAAACGTAGATATAGATCCTCTCCCCAGTATCAAGTTCAACTCTGCTATATGAAAGCCCAGGAAAGATGAGGCTGCCAGTTTGGGGTGACAACCAGGCAGAGCAGGGATGCCTATTTGTCTCTCCTTGCCCTGATTGACAGACCATCACCCCTCCTTTCCCATATCCCTCCAGAAATCTCTGAAAGATCTTTTGTCTCATTGCTGGTTGAAAAATACACAGCTTTCTAACAATCTTCACAAGATTAGGAGAACAAAAATATATTTCCTTTTCAGATTTATGAATCATGTGCCTGCAATAGATTGCGTTTATGAACACAAAAATCCATCATTGATTGCATAGCACTTCCCACTTTCTGAATTCAGTTTCCAGTCTCAAATTGAACAGAATATTTTCATAGCCATAACATGAATCTCTGGGAAATGGAAACACTTTTTTTTCTTTCCTCAGATACATTCAGCCACCTTGTAAACAGAAAGGTCTGGAGCAAATGCAAGCCAGGACAGAGCCTGTGATTTACTGGGATTTAGCAGGAAAGACTCTGAGTTACCCCAGCTGACAGCTGTAACTGATGCCACAACATTTCAAAAGTGACTAGAGAAATGGAGGACGAGTGCTACGTCCAGTTACAGTTACCGTATCAGAGCTGACATCCAAAGCTTAATTCTCCCGGTTCGAAGTCCGACACTTCAGACTGGCAGTGCAAATACCAGTATTAAAACCTATAAAAGCCTACAATTTAAGGGACATTCTGAGTTTACAGAGGACTGTGTAATGCAGCAGAGCTCAAGGACCTACCTTCCTGTCCTGTTCAAAGTACATGAGACTTGATGACTATTTGACAAATGTAAGTCACTGTTGATAAAGTATTTTACTTTTTTCCTGAACCTCCAGACTACATAAGCATTAAAATGATTTGTGAAAAGGTGGAATAAAAAATTATGTCAGGTCTGCTTTGCTCTCTATTGTTAACTTCCTCTTGAAAAATAAAAAGCGTTACTTTACCAGATACTCTTTCTGGGAGAGCCAGGCACAGAAACAAAGCAAGTTCATGTTACTGTTTTGTCCCTCCCACCACAAGCCAGAGGACACATTGATCTCAACTAAGTTGATTTAGCTCAATCTGCAGTCTTTCTCCTTTTATATTACATTAGGCCCTGATCCATCTTTCAAATTAACTTTGGCAATTAACTGAGGTGGCTAATTCAGGAGCTTAATTGCTCTCTGTTACTCATGTAATCAATACAGACAAATCATTGCATTAGCATACTAGGTAACTCAAGTGTAATAGTTAAAAGTTTCATGGTTTAATCCAAGCCTTAGAGCTCAGCAGTCCCTACTAGAAATAAATGCAAGTGACTTTCCCATATTAACAAAAGAAAAAAACAAAACATAGGAGAAGCAAGCTCAGATATCCAGGGACCTGTGCCATCACTTCTTACAAACCATTCCTGACCCTTTCACCAAGGCCCTTTACAGAAGGTCAGACAAATAATTCCTCATCAGGTCCTGTACTGCACTATGCCAGACAGGATGCTCCTGTGACTGGGCTCCACCTGATGCTCCAGGGAGGATCTGGGAACAGATAATCCTGTCTACAACTGGTGAGTTCCCAACTCTCATTAGGTAAAAATGATCTTGAACTCTGGAGCGTGAGTTTTTTATTATTTGCAAAGACTGGTAGATTATATAGTCCCATTACTTATGTAGATTTCCAGTCCCACTTTGAATTTTTGGACTCCAGTTAGCCCTCATGGCAATGAGTCCTGCAGTGTGGGTGAGAATTGATTTCTTTTGCCATGTCAGAATATCATTAAATCCTGAAAAATTTTATTCAGTAATATTAAAAACTAAAAAGGAGAAACAAATGTGTTTAAAAAAAACAACAAAACAAAACAAAAAAAACCAAACCACAAAGAAACCCCACAAAAAAAATTCTTGACTCATTTATCAATTACCATAAAGGAATTAGGTTTTTAAATGTCTCTTTATGTAACTGCTCCCTCCTCCCCAAACCTTCCCAGTTCTACAATAAATTCAGAGAGGGAAACAACCACAGCACACTGTGCACTGGGCAGGATGGCTCGGCCAAGCTCCGTACCAGCTTCCCAGCTGGATCATTAATCGTCAGATTTCTCATGTGTGGGAGAATTGCACTTGCTTTTTTTGATTGCAGCTGCACACTGAGTGGCCCACAGTGACACCTCAGTTTCTCTCCTGGACTGACACAGATTATTTGGATTTCAATATGGTGTGTTGAGTAATTTAATTTTTTTCCTCTGGTATGTACCGACGACAGCTGCATTTAACAGAATCTATTACTTTTCACTGTTACAAGTCCCCTTGCTGAAATCCTCAATTCAAATTAGGTCCCAATTAAAAAGTTACATTTGCAAAAAATTGCATTATTTTCAAAATAACAAAAAACTTGTAAAGAATAATGACTGCAAAAACAAGCAGATAAAACATGGGATTTAGGGAATGTATTTGCAAAGTTTTATGACATCTTCTGTAGAATATGCTAGCAGTTAGAGTTATAAAAAAATAAGATGAAATAGGAAGAATATTTTCTTTCTTCTAGAAATGCATGAATTGCCTGTATTTAGAATTACTGCCATAAATTTTCAGCACTGTCAAACAAGCCTGTACTGTTAACAACATTCGGTGATTACTAGGAAGAGTAAGACTCATTTAAAACATAAATACATAAGGAAAATGAATTTTTAGATGTCATTAAGCTGTATCCCATGGTTATGTAGCTGGGAAAAAAAAAGAAAGAAAAAAAAGAAAAATCACTAATTTCCTTGAAAGTTTTATGTAACTTTCACATTTTGCTAGGTCAGGTCTGAAGACCTAGATCTGCTGATCTGGTCATCAAGATGACTGAAGAAGGTTCAGACCAGGCTCAAGCATTCAAAATCCTGGATTCAAACATCAATGTTGCCCTCAGTTCAAGGACTATTAGTTGACACAACTGGCTTAATTGGAGGATTTTACAGTTGTGCCTGTAGTGCGCACCCAACTCTACATCTTCACTCTCTCAGCCTTCCCACACTGACAGACAAATGGCCCTCTGCTCTCCACTGACATCCTGCACAAAGAGCCAGATGCAGGCTGACCCGGATACAGTATGGCAGGACCATTAATACTTGAGGGAACTCCTTACCAGACAAAAATTAAGCAGAGGTTCAAATGTTTACAAAATTACAAAAAATACATTTAAGCTTTTCATTTGGAGGTAAAATAGATGCACATTGCAAGCAGCCTTGTAGCCTGTTATCTTCTTGCTACAGCAAATCTGCTCTCTACTGACACATCCATCCACTTGTTTCCATGTCCACATACACAAGGCTTTGAGCTAAGTCTTTATGATACCCCTGCAGCTATAGGCAGCAGACTGGGCCCTTGACTCCTGCATTTTCCCTCCTTTCCTCCAGCTGCTGGGGGTGAAGTTTCACATGGGTTGGCCAGGAGGGAAGGGCAGGCTGCTGCTGGACTTTTGCAGTCCTGAGTGCATTATTAGTTTTCTGTTAGGGGCTGCAACCCCAGAGATGGGAATGGAGAAATAACGCCTGCATTAGCACACAAGCACATCTGTATATATTTAACCTCCTTCGACTTTTGCTGTACAGGTAATTTCTCAGGTTGTTGTTTTTTTTTTTTAATGGACTTTAAAATAACTGCAACCTCAACACAATATGTAACAATGCATTCTATGCTTTGCAACTCTTCTGGCAACAACCAGGAACAGCCTTCTATAATATAACCAATAGGATTTTACAGAAATTAAGTGACCCTACACAGATACCACCTAAGCAACCTTCAACATTTAATTCAGACAGTGTGGTGAACTTAGCAGACAGGTGTAACTGCAGATTGCCTCAACAATTCTACAAAAAGGTAATTTTGCATCAAAAGTTGCTTATTTTTTAAATTTTCTTGAAGTAAAAAAGAATAATACATTTACTTATGCCCCTACTCTATATTTACATGGTTCCCCATGTCAGTTTTAGTAACTGATCAAAGCAGTGAGGTTAGTGTAGGTGCACAAATGCCCATGGGTGCAATGCTCTAGGTATTCCAGGGCTGCAGTGTGCACCTTCACAGTGAAACAGGGCAACTGAGTGAGAATCCACATTCATGTGACTGCCATCAGTTTGCAGGGCTGCGGTAGGCCTCCCGGGGGGATTCCGTCTCACCTTTCTTGACAGCACTAACTTCCCAAATGCAAACCATAAATTTGCTTAACAGGTTGCAGATGTCATCCACATATTTGCTGACTCTTCCAGAAGTTCCTGGGAACATAGGCAGCATTATTTTTATTGCTGCAACAAATAACAATGAATTTTCATTGTTCCAAGAGTCTGACTGCAACTGCTCCAGGCATGCGGGCAGGTGTGCGTTCCACAGGCAGCCATCCTAAAGCTCTCACAGCTTTTCTCAGCTGCCGCCATCCTAGTCAGTAATTTCCAAAAGGTATTAGAATATTCATAGCTGCTTCCAAACAGATTAGGCGTAGGCAGTAAATCATATGAGATTAACTTGGCAAAACATTTTTATCCTTTCATGTGCAGCTGTTCAAATTTCCGTAGCAAAGGAGATTGTTTCATTCAGCTCTAATATTTGGATTTATCTTTGCAACAGAGATGTGGAAGGTATGAAGAGAGATCAAGAACTCAGTTTTACCCAGTAAGCAAAGACAGCTTTTTTTTCTTTCTTATTTTTTTCCCTATTTTTATATAGGCAGAGATGCCTACAATACAGGCATCAACTCTGAGAAAGCAATGAGAAACTTTCCCACTAACTCCAGAATAAGATCAGATCAATAATCACAAGGCTGACAACAAGAAGCAGGATCAAGAAAAAAAATGCCCTTGTTGCTTTTTTTATTTATGTATTTAAAAAACTCAAACCAATAAAAAAGAAAAGGCAGGAATGTTACTGCCATACAGTACCTGCCATACAGAGACCAAACACCAACAGCCAAGCACATTTAAAACTTGGACTCCTCAGATATTTACTCACCTGAGTTTAACATGAGCAAATTCAACTCAGATTCAAATTCAGGTTTTTGTGATACTATTTTTTTTTCTTAATTGGATTAGGGATTCAGCCTTGTAGTTGCTTTCAAATTTAAATAAAAACTTCACTGAGCATGTGATGCTAGCTCTGCAACTGTACTGGCTTGCACTGGTGTTCCACGTTACAATATAACCCAGTGAGTATCATATGAGGCATCAACAGAAATACGGAGAATTTTTGCTCAAGTATCATAGAATAATAAAATGTTCATGAATCTCTGATAATACATCTCATGACTGAGATTAACAAAATAAAATAAACTCTGCTGCAGCTGTTCTGATAATGAACTTTGATCGTACTGCCTGCTGTTCCACAGCATTTACATGTACTGACTACACGTTGCAGTGCTGACAAAATGTACTTGCTGTCAAGCTTCTCAAATGTAAAATTCCTGCACAACTCAAAATCAATCTGCATGAGCATTTACAAAGGGTAATTCCTGCCCTTCTCACATTTAATAATGTGAAAAGAGTAATGAAGGTGCATTAAGGCAACAAAAGACCAGATGCCAATGAATTTAGAAGAAAGAACAAAACATACTTTCAGGTTGCACAATGCCAGACAATACTTTCAGTTTAGCCACCTCAGTTCTCCTCAAACTTTGGTACGTATGCATTAAGTGATCTCATGTTTGAAGGCTTGTCACGTGGTTCCATAGTTTATTTCAGGATACACGTGGTTCCATAGTTTATTTCAGGATACCCAGATATGTTATATTCCTTTAGAGCAGCCTAACTCCACACTCCTGAAGAACCATATGATTTAATGGTAACATAGGGAAGTGTCATCCTAAAGCCCATTAATGCTTAAGCAGGAGACTTTCCATTGACTTCAAATATTCTTTGGCTCAGGCCCAGCAGGTAAAGAGTACCAAATTACCAAGAGTTCACTAAAATAAAATATTTTCTAATCCCATCTTCCTCCAAGTTCTCTTCCTTCTACTCCCTGCTGTCCTGCATCTGTCAGGATTGAAATGTGTTAGCAAACTCTTCCTCCTAAATAGAGCCAAACCCATATAACAGGTACTTAAATGCAAAAACATAGATGAATTATGATAAATCATTAGAACTAAAATACCATATTTCAAGTGCAAAAGTGTGCATAGACATTGGAAAGCTACTAGCTTTTTCTCTACAGAGAAAGCAAGCTCATCATTTGCTGAGACAGCCGTTAGACAGAGAAACCAATACTCTGGAGCTCCTGGGTTTACTTCTCATTGATTTCTCAAATATATGTACCCAACTTTGTAAGCACAAGCAAGATTTGTACCAATGAACAGAACAGCTCTTGAAGTCTCTCTGATTCAGAGCAGGAGGCAAAATCTACCAAGGTTAATGAACTTGAACTTTGAATCAAGCCAACATAAAAATCAGCCTGTCTTGTAACGTCCCTGTGCACATCTGTCCAATCAAATTAATACTGTCCTTGTCTTCTGCTCCAGCACACACTACATCAGCCCAAGACCACTTATTTAACTCTTATGGAAAAGTCTGAGCATCACAGGCCTAGCTGCCCCCATGCACGGGCAGATGTTTGGAGGTTTGGGTACACATTGCTGCTGCCCTTATCAGTACCATTCAGTGAAAGCGGGTATAGGAGTTGTGTGTTCAATCTTTGTTAGCCTGGCTACTGAATTTATTCAAGGAAAAGGAGCTGCTTCCACTTCATTTCCATGACAACAACCCTAAGAATTTTGTCTTCATATAAGTGAGTTATTTCTTTTTGTGCTTCCATAGTCTAGGCTGAAAAATTAACATAATATGGTCTCAAGAAAGACAATCAAATCCTCCTGTCCTCCCAACACTCCTACAGGCAGCAAATTTTTAGATTTCATTACCAGAGTCTTAAATGGGTTGAAAAGCAATCCTCATTCCTACAAGTATTAACACTGGAGAGATTTAATTTCAAAATAACTTCAATTAAGGAATATTCTTTTGATGGCCATGTTTCTGTCCACACTGACAGAGAACAGCCTAGCTTATTATGGCCTGTCTTTCAATTTCAGCCTTTGGAAAGCAGCTTTGAGATGTTTATCCATAAATTATGGTCACCGTTCTCCTCCATATATAATTTCAACTCTTATTTATTGGTGATGTATTCAAACTAGTTTCAGTGCTCCAAAAAAGTGAGTTTTCCCAGAATGTAAAGATCACAATCTATACAAGATAGACATCTGAAAGCAGAGAGGAATTAATGACTTGGATGTGAACGCTGCTTACTTACCCTTTCTTGCTTCCGAAGACTCTTGAGTTGAGTTGAACAAGTTGGTGACTGTTAAGATTATTTAAGGTAAGGTTGGGTGCAAGGTCGAGGGAAAATTCCTAAGTGATCCCATTAGCAAGACACTGAATGTGTACCCCTTGTTCCACATGATTCAGCCCACGCTTACATACTTGAGATGTTAAATGAGCATAGAAAACCACTTCTACAGGAAAAAAACCCACCACATTAAAAACATTCTCTTCCAAGTCTTGTCTCCTGAATTGCAAGAAGAATAATTAGATCCCCACATCCATAGTGCTCTTAGCAAAGGAGAGATTATACCATGAATTGAACAATCACTACAGCAATTTCACATCACAGCACAACTGGGACATTTTTATCTCAAAACTAAAAACAAATCCTGGAGTTGACTCACAAGGAGTACCTGCCAGCCCTGATGGATTCTGGGTTCCTTTCAGCACTTGAAGATATATGGGTTCATAAGCATGGCATTTATGCTGTTGCCAAGAATATAAGTGAGTTTACTAAATCAGTCGTAGAACAATGAATATTTTAAGGTCAGTTGAGCAAGAGAATCCAATTCTTTAAACAGCAAGGGCACAAAGGTTTTCCTACANNNGGGGGTTGGACTACATGATCTCCAGAGGTCCCTTCCAACCCCATATCATTCTGTGGTTCTGTGACTGAAGACTCAGGGGAAGAAAAAAAGGGAGAGAAGCCCTGCTGGGTATAGTGCTTGCAAATACTATTCTTTATAGCACACACCTAATTGGCATGGCTGGGCTGGAAGCCAGGAAGCTGTTTTGGGGCTAAGCCCAAACCTGGCTGACCCATGAGACTCCACTAAAAGCCAGGTCTTCAATACTGGTGTCAGTATATTCTAGGACCTGGTGAAACATCTCCACTGGAATATTTAGACTAAGTGGAGATGGCTACTTTGATCTTTATTATCACCAACAAGAGTCCATAAATATAAATTCAGGATGAAGTTAAAGAAACTTCCCTATAGACTACAAAATACGTTAGTTATCTTTGCTTTTTGAGTACTTCCCTGCAACCTTGTGGAATGAGTTTTACCTGAAAAAAAGCCTCCTACCTAGCAGAGATGTCTTTCAGAGGGGGAGAAAGGATGGGGAGAAGGCAAATCTTAGAGGTTCTAAATTGCAATCTGTGTTTTCCAAGCCATATTTCACAAATTAACGCCTTTTAAATATAAACCCCCAGAGTATAAGATACCAGCCACAGCTGAATTCTCTATAGACAATCTTATGTCCACAACCACAGAAATTAAATTAAGAATTAGGAAAGGCCTAAAAGAGCATTAAAACAGGCTTGTTTTATATGTTTGTCTGCTTTGACCTTGGAAGACACTAACCCTCCTGACTTCATTTTCACCAATTGTTTTTCATCTGCCTTTTTGCTTCTTGTTGTTCACCTTTTCACTTTGATAGGTAGGAGTTCCTTAACACAGACACACAAGTCCTTCTTTGACCTGAGACATATGAGCATTTCGGATATGAGACAAACACAAAACCTGGACAATACATATATTCAAATGCTAACTTGCATGTTCAGAATATATATGAATGGAATAGTGTGGGATATGGGTTAATCAGAATGACAGCAATTTGTTAAAAACAAAGCTTTCCAGTAATGAAAATACCAATTTCAGCTCCATAGCAGTAGTGCTGGAGGCCACTTCCCACCATTCCCTGGATGCAGACCCCAGTCTTTTCTGAACAGCAAACTGATGGTCAACACTAAGTGATCATTAAATTGCTTTTTCACCTTATTAAAAAAAATAAATAAACTAATCATTATAACTGCATATTAATCTTTTGGTGCATTGCAATCATGTAGAAGAGATATTTCCTTGATAGCCTGAAAGACAAATTTGGAATTGAAAATTCTAATGATGCCAGCTGCAACATTATTTGTTTAAAAACACAATTTTAGTTCAGGAGACAAGGAAGGTCCCAAGTTCATTTTTGTCCCAACTCTGTCAGTTCTCTTAATTAGACACAAAAATATGAGCACATCTTATAACTCCACTTGAGCAATTGAAGAGCACAGCATATTACATTAGTTAATCTTTAGAATAACTGTGAAACAATCAGGAACCATCAGTCTTGCATAAGAAATATGTAATTACTCTTCCTGGCATACAGTAACTCAAAAGAAAAGAGTAAATGGGGTTCAAATAAATAATTTGGGTCATTTAAACATCTGGGCCATTGGATCTCACAAGGTCTTTGCCACTGACAAATGTGATTAATAACACACATATGGATAGAAGTATTTGCTACAAAACAAGGCATCATTCAGAACACTGAGGAGGAAAGAATTTGGCAACTAGTGCAGAAAAGGAATTGAAATCACCAGCTAATTAACAAGAAAGTACAGTAGGCTGTACTGAGAGAGGTCTATTCTGTTAACATATAAAGACTTCCAACCATACTCAACACTGGCATAACACCGTGATTTCAGTGGGTTCCTTCAGTGGATGCAGGACCTCTACTAAGCAGCCAAGCAGTGCCAGCAATCAGTAAGGCAGCCAGGAATTCATTTTTATTGCTTCCCTTTCTTTTATTAATTCTACACCAATACTTTCAGCCATCTTCACATCCTTAATAGAAAATAGTGACTGTAAGCAAACAGTATTTCATTTTTGAGAGCATGTGATTCTAACCTCTTACAAGACTGAGAGTAACCTGGCCCTTAAAGCCCACTTTGCTATGAAAAAGCAGAATCACAAGAGATTATATTGGGCAGTATCAGTCCTCATGCTTTGTCCTTGCTCCAATTGGTTAAAAGATCTCTTTCTGGTTATTATCAGAGCAAGGACACCAGCTTAGAGGAACCACTAAGTCTGACCCCATAGATGGTACTTATTCTTACAACTAGGTGCACAAGGGTCTGAGCTGCTTAATTACCTCATTGATGGTGAGCCTAGACCCCCTGTATAAGCCTATAATTTCAAACCTAAGGTCTAAGTAATCCAGGGGAGAAAAGATTCTTGTTTCCATTTAACTCTTAATCAAGCATGTGGAGCCAAATAAATCTAGTTTTAAAATACTGATAAATCCTGAATGATACCAATACATTCAAAAGATGGGCAGCATGGTCTTAAAAGGAATGGAGGAATACTAGAATGGAGGAATACTAGAAATTAACTAGTAATTTGCACAAAAATAAGAAATGCTAAAGTCACAATTAGGATCTTCATTCGAGACCATCCTAGTCAGAAACGTAAGTGAACAAACCTTCACAAACTATCATTCTGAAAAACAAGACCTGAGGTATGTAGGAATAAAAAAAAAAAAAAAAAGAAAAAAGAATTAGGAAACCACGACGTGGCAGGAACAGATGGGCTTTTTTGAACTGAACTTCACTTAGTTCTAATCTGTCTAATTCCCATTATTATTTTTAGGCAGAAGAAAGTTTCATTTTCATAACATAATTTCCTTGTTATTTTCTGTGGTGTTTCAAGTCTGAGTTTGTATCCTCCATGTATTATTTTTGCTCCTATGCTGTTTTCTTTTTCATATAATTTACCAAGGTTGATTCTTCTTTTTAATCCCTTTGCAGTGTCCTATTTCACTGCTAAAATGTTGCCTTGAGATGATTGATGACATGTTTCACATTTACATTTTATTGGAAAGAATGTAGATTGCATCTTTCTTATCTGTTCCTAAAACATTTCCTCCGTTTTCCCACAACACATTTTTGGGGACAATGGTTGCATCCCCATCAATTTTCTTCAATTCATTACACAATTCTTCGAATATTGACTTTTCAAAGTTTAATATTTTTGTGCCACTACTCTTTGTACATACTGTAGCCTCATGAATATTTCAAATCCAATAGCATTATGATCACTC
>JAOXJM010000071.1:10161710-10185788 GCA_026413425.1 Tringa solitaria
TGGTACCTTCAGACTTTAAACCATACCCAATAAAGAAAAACACAAGTAAAAAGCAGGAAACCAAAGGAAGATTCATACTAAGTAACTGATAATGCCCATAAATTTTCCTTAAAAAAGGGTAATATTTATGCTATGAGGTACACAAGAATGGAAAATATTTCCCCAGCTAACGTGGTGTTTTGAAGATACAGCAAAACAGAATATAAATATACATCTTTACATCCCAGTTTCATCCTCTGCCAGTCCATTAGTCAATGTTGAGTATCTGCTTAGATTTAGCAGTTTGGTCCCTCCTAAACCCAATGCCTACAAGCACAGAAGTCCACCTGAACACAGGAGGCAGTGCTTCTGATCTAGAAACAGCATCTTATAGGCTCCAATTGAGTGAACGGGATAGGCGCTAGTGGCTTCATTTCCATGAGAGGTTCTAAAGATCTTCAGTTCAGCATCATCCCAAAATAAAATATCTAACAGGCTACTTCACAAAAAAAAAAACAGTGGATGGACTTCCACAGAACCAATACTAACTAATTCAGTAAGTTTAAAATTAAAAAAAAAAACAAACCAACAACCAAACAAAACCCACACAGTGGCTATTTGTTTGCTTTCCTAAACTTTCCTCCGAAAATAGGTCTTACAGCTGTGCAATATGTTCACTCAGCAATAGTTTAATATGGAAACCTGTACAAACTTTTGAACTGTGATTATGATGATACATTAACATTTTCAATCGCTAGTTGAGTTTATGGTCCTTGCACGTGCTACATAATTTACAGCTTGTCTTACACATACAAAGAATCCATTAAAACTGCAAACACTTGCCCATGGGACAGACTTCTTTATGGCTTAACAGGCTTATGACGGTAATAAAATTTATTTTAGGAGAAAGTAATAAAACAAAACTCAGAAAGTAGAATAATGGGATAATTATGCTCTAAAACAAAACGTACTTTCTTTATGTCACTATTTCATGAAGTCATAACAATTTTTTATAGTGGTGACTCAATAGCACCACTATAGTTAATGGTCAGTTGCCACTTCCATTGTAAACCCTGCTTTTCAAGACCTTCATATAATTCTGCAATTCTAGCTTGTATTAAACCAGAACTTGGCATATCAACAAGTTATCAGCACAGATGCAATTCTCCACACCTAAAATTGCTAAAATCCATTCTTAAGTTCGAGAGGCTGGAGGGGAGGAGGTTTGCTACCAGGAACACAAGTAAATAACGAGACAATATTAGCTACAGAAAAGTGTCCTTTTTTTTCATAGCATTTTCCAAGCTTTTCTCTGTGTCTCTAGCATTGCAGGGGTAAGGAACAGAAAAGATCCTTAGCCAAGTTGAAGTAAAGCTCATAGCACCAGAAGTTGGAAAAAAGTTACTTAGATACTAGGAAAAATACAGTACCATGTATTTTAAAGCTTACACAAGGAGGCCACACCCTGAATTTCTTATACATCCAAAATTTTTATTCATAGAAGTTTGAGAGATGAGGAAAAGAGAATCAAGAGCAATTTGTTAAGTAGAAGATGACACATATGGAGGAGAAAAAAAAGATTTAAAAGCACTGAGAGATTTCAGCTCTACATCACTAATAGTATCCTGGGCAATTTTACCTCTTATAAATTAATAATAACCAAGGTTTTTCAAAAGAAAATTAGAAAGGGTGTTCTGTAACACGTTGTTGGCGTGCAGATGAGGCATGTAGGAACACATGCATTCAGGCTGAACATTTGATAACTTTCAAGTTTTTGAGAGGAGTCTTACAGAAACAGATACTGTCATTTCTCAATGCTCCAGTTGTTCTTTGCTTCTGCTTCCTCCAGAAACAGTTGGAGCTTCAAAATTAGTTCAGCTTGTTGACCTTGGGATAGCAAAATCTGAGTTGCCCTGATAGAGTTAAGTCTGGCCAGTGACATCAAGGGCAACAATAAAAGCTTCTACAGGTACATCAGTGATAAAAGCAAGACCATGAAAAACATGGGGTCCCCCTGGAAGGAAACAGGAGACCTGGTTACCTGCGATATGGAGAAGACTGGGGTACAGAATGGCTTTTTTGCCTCAGTCTTCACTGGCAAGAGCTCTAGACACACTGCCCAAGACACAGAAGGCAAAGGCAGGGACTGGGAGAACAGAGAACTGCCCAGAGTAAGAGAAGACCAGGTTCAAGTACCTGAGGAACTGAAAGGTGCATAAATCCATGGGACCTGATAAGATACATCTGCAGGTCCTCAGAGAGCTGGCAGACAAAGTTGCTAAGCCATTGTCCATCATATTTGAAAAGTTGTGGCAGTCCAGTGAAGTTCCCACTGACTGGAAAGTGAAAAAAGGAAGACCTGGGGGACTTCAGGCTGGTCAGTCTTACCTCCGTGCCCAGCAAGAAAGGTACTACAGGGCCACCTAGAAAAATCACTACTTCCTTCCCCATGCAGGGGAAGTCCACATAATCTAAACTTCCAGATTCATTCTGAAGTTTTCCAATTTACCACTACCTCACATCAAATATAGATTAGTTTCTTTAATTGCCCTATATGAATTCATAGCTGAAATGTTTGACTTGCCCAGAACTAATTGTCTGTCAAGAAGATGTTTTGCAGCCAAGCAGATAGCTTAATTGGATATTTAATTCAACTGCAGGCTTTGTTTCTTCATATTTCAAGTCTTACTCCCTAACATTTGTTAAATTATGTATTCTGAACATGTCCTCAGATTGTCTGCCTTTAAGTAAGCGTTCTGTTTTTTCTCTGAAAATAAACATGCTCCATTTTAGCTTCTAGCCCCCTGCCATTCCTGACATGATTTTCCCATATTCCAAATAGAAAAAAAAAAAAAAAAACAACACACACACTCAACGCATGACAGGCAGAAATAAAACACAGATTGACTCTGCTGTCTCGAACCAGTTAGCATTTGGAGAATTATAAATATAATCTAGAGATATTTTCTTCCTTTGCAGACAAATGTCCCTGATACTGAAGTAAGCACATCTTCTGGATTGTAGCACAGATCTGCAGAAGTCTAGCAAGTGCAGGCTAACTTCAGCTACAGCCAAAATCATCTACTACTTATGATTCCAAACTCCTTCTGACAAGAACGTATATTAATTGCCACAAACTTTGCTCTAGAGCTTAGTGGGTGCATCAGCTCTGCCACCTCCACACCACAGCCACCTATAGAGCTAGTTCTCTACAAGACCAGGACCAGTGTATAACTTCACACACAAGCCCTGCATGAAGTTGAGCCTAAGAAAAAACAGCAGAAGTCAGTACTTCATCCTTTCTCTCTCCCTTCCCTCTCAAGCTTTCACCAGGAAAGGAAAAAGGTAGTTTCAGATCCCTGCCTTCTTTTCCCCTTGCTGCTATCAAGGTCTAGACAGTGCAGCTTACTGGCAGATTAACAACCCACCATGGTCCACACAACGTACTACCATCATAAATTGCCAAACTCAAGGTTCAATGGCCAATGTCATAATCAAAGGAAGAACCTCTCTGAAATGTCCTTGTTTTCACTGATCTTTTCTCTTACCAGATCCTTAGCATTCTCCTAATGAAGTTTTTAGTATTTTTGTGTAACGATCGGCATATGAAATAAAAAAGAACATATACACAAAATTTATATCCCATAGCATATGGCAAATTGGATAAAGAGCATAATTAACTGAATAAATTACATATAAAGGGATGCTTCTGATTTTATTATC
Source organism: Tringa solitaria (assembly GCA_026413425.1). Lineage (NCBI taxonomy): Eukaryota > Metazoa > Chordata > Aves > Charadriiformes > Scolopacidae > Tringa > Tringa solitaria. Next base: position 10,165,413 of record JAOXJM010000071.1, read on the forward strand.
AACCTTGTCTTTGGGCATCTGTTGTTCTCTTGGAAGCTGCATAACTTTTTCTGATAATGGCCTCCTTCCTTCTGATTAGTACAGTTCATGTGGTCTCTACTGTGTAACCAATAATATGTTTGCTAATAATTTTTTAACATCACTTACATAGATACTATTAACTTTCAAATGCATCTAAATACATGGCACTCAACTTTTTTTAAAAAGCTTTTTATTTGCTTGAGACAAGATCAAAGTAACAGTGTTGAGTCCAATGATAATCAGAAAACCCATTTCCATAGGTCTTGTATACTATCATAAGTATCTAGTTTCCCAAGTAAAACCAATCAGTTCATGAAGCTTCTTTGAATGACACTCAAGCATTAGATATTGGACCTAAGTTTATAGTCAAAGCAATGTAGGTTCTGCCTAGAAAGGTCTACCTGAAATCCATCTGGGATTTGAAAGCAGTTTGCTCTGCTGAGTTTTTTTTTTTCATCTTTATTCCATATTGTTACTAATGACAGGAAAACCTTCAGGACTATTTTATAATTTGCTTTTAAACAAGATCTAGTTCATATGTTCTCTTTACTTCATCTCATAGCAGAACTTGGCCTTGATGAACAAATTAATTGCAATATAATTTCTGATCTCTTCATCAGGACTTGGAATCTAGATTTCCAAGAACAGAAATCAGTCAGAGTGAAACAAATCTGCTCTATGGAGAAGAATGTGCAGGATAAAATGACTGTTCAGCTTCAGGATGAAGGTAATTTTAATTTGGCTATAAAGCTATGTCGTATGATGCTTTGACTAAAAGCATGCACTGCACATAATACGTCACTCAAAATGCCCATGTAGTTTAAACAAGAGCAATAATGGTCCTATCAGTTCAAAAGGATCTCATTAAGGGAACCACAGTCTTTTGACTAAGTCATGATAAAAATGAGTAACAAATACCTACTGAAATCAAGACAGAAAACACTACATACAGTAGATGGTGAGTGACATTATATATACACTGAGAGCTGAGATGTTGCCTTTCAAATAGTTAATGAATAATTAATGGTGCACTTGATTAAATGAATTTGCTTATTTTCATAATTTCCATACTGTCAAACCCTTTGCACCTACATCAAAAAAGGGGACAGGAGAAGGGAAAGAAAATGGCAATTTGTTTGAAAGCTGGCTTCATTAATATTCAAGATCATCCATTTTAAAGCAGCCGTTTGCAAATCAAACAGTCAGTGTGTGCCATTTTGCATATCAACGATATTAAAATATGAACAACATCAAATTTCAATTACAAGCACATGAAGCCAAAATCAGCTCTCAAACAGAAATAGGGTAGATGAACAAAAATGGTTTAAGTTCTTAGTGTAGGACTTCATAGCACTTTAAAGCATTCTCTCTGCTCAAGTAAGTTTATACTTTGTCCCACCAGATAACATGAAGAATTTGGTTTCCCTAGATGGACCTGATTCTCTTCTACATTACATCACTTTTGTGTCGAATGAAAGGAATCAAACCAATAGAAAATGAGAGCATTTGCCAGGCTGCTGAGCTTTCTCATGTTCCTCCACACAGCTTTTATCCCACATACCATATAAACAAAGTGAGATCCCCTGAAAATATTTATAACACCTATTTCTGTAAAATCCTAACATTAAACATTAGATACAAATGCCTGGATAAAACCTCCTCATAGACAGACATGCAGAAATAAGTATCCCTAATTCTGTGGGAAATTTACTTTTGCATTTCTTTTAGGGTATGTAAATACATAGGTAGAAGAAAAATATGATACGTATTCTTGGGGGCTATTCATTATGCAGAAATCTCAGTGCTGATGCTCCTTATGACTTAAGAGGCAACATTTTTTACATCAATCTCTGCACAGAAGCAGAGAACAGAAACTGTCTTCTTAGTAGCTCTTTATTTGATGTGCAATCAGTGCAAGGCAGTAGTAGTAAAGGAAAACATTCAATGACAGCATCAGTCCTTTCTCCTCCAGTGGGCATCAAATTTCCCCCATGACATATGATACGGCTTGGTGATCAGGCTGCCTTTTTCTGTCCTTTTCTCCTGCTAGCATTCACTTTTGTCCTAGGTTGGGTCCTCTAAGAAAAAGGCTACAATAAAAGCCACTTCAAAGCAGTCACCTCGGGTTCTCTGTAGGGCATGTTACACTGATGTCATTGCAATAGCTATGATCTAGTTGCTTTGCCAAGCTCCAGAAAAGCTGATATCAGGCTGTTATGACATGATTTTAGCAGATAGGCTAGTGAGCATATACTGTCTCTATTTGGCCACAGAAATACCCATTACAAATACTGTTTCGCAGAACCATTGTCAATTAGTAAACAAACAACAAAAAAAAACCCCACCATAATAAGCTAAGCATAAGTATAAACTTACTGGTTGCTGTTAATTTGTTTTAACATAGCTTTCAGCATTGACAGTATTTGTTAGTCAACCAGCAAAGACAGAGAAGCATTCTTCGATAAAAGAGTAAGACTAAACATCCCCCTCTAACCTCAGATAAGAAAAAACAACAACAATGTTTTGCATGTTGTAAATAGAAGCACACTTTTCCTCCTAGCAAGGTTCTGATGGAGTTTGGCAGGAGTTCCAAGTGCAGCTAAGTCAATTACTCGTCTCCCAAACTAGAAAAAGATTTATTTAAAGTAATTGCAAGCTATCAGAAAGTCATCTAGATTTTAACTAAATGAAAAAATCTCCAGGGCTCAAGCATGTCTTCTGAAGACATTAAGCTAGAGCTGTGCAATTCAGAGCTCCTAGATTCAGGCTGACTGCTAGTGTTGAAAATGCTGGCAAAGCACCACAGACATGACCAAAAAAAAAATGAAAATAAAACAAACAAAACACACAACAACCAACCGCTGCACTAGTGGAAACAGGAGAGGTTGCAACATACCTGGTGATATAGGAACCATCTTTCCATAGTAGGTTCTGTCCAAAATGTTGAACATGGCAGTGCTGGAATTGCAAATAATATATGTGCTGCAGCAATTGCCAAATTTACTAATTATTAGTTTATTTTCCATCCAAACTATACCATTACTGTAGTAAATTGAAGTCAGAATGAGCAAAGGAAAGTTAGTAGTTCCAGTAGCAAACTGGAGTTAGGAAGAAATTTGGTCCTTGAGTTTCCAATTTCGGCCACTTTTCACTATTCAAAGCTGCCTTCATATATACATAGAAGGAAACTAGACAGAGCAACCCATTACTCCAGTGTGTAACACATCAGTTTATGAATGGAGACTTCAGGACACTGACTCAGTTTATGTACTTGAGGAACCACACAGCACATTCACAAACAGCACCAGCTAGGACAAGGCTGCAGTCAAATGAATCTGAAGAATCAGGAGTTCTGAATAAAGCACTCACTTTAGTGTCTAAAATGTTTACAGAAGAGTGGCCTAAAATATAAGTTCTGTTAACAAAGGGCAAGAGGAACCTCAGTGGTCTTCATGGCACAAAGGTGAATCTGGGATGGGTGTGTATATGTAGCAGTTACTGAAAGGTTTGGTGTGACCAAGAGGCATTGTAATAGTAATTTTAATCTGATGCACAAAAGGATTGACTCCCATGGCATTTCCAGACTGGAAGCAGCAGGCCAGAGAAATGCCAGGAGATAGATAAGAGTGCTATTAGGGGAAATATAAAAAGAGACATTATAAAATACCTTTCAGGCCAAATGCCTCATTGCTGGTAGGAGGGAGAAGTATGTCTGCACGTCACAACAAAGTACTCTGCTGCAGACACTCAATGAAGCCATCCACAGAGGCCAGTGAACTGGAGCAAATTGATGAGTTGGAAGAGCAAGAGGGCAAGTCCGCAGAGATCTCAGCTACAGAACCCAAACACTCAGCAGGGAAGGCTAAAGGATCAAAAATGCAATTAAAAGTCTGTAGACAGGAATGGAAATATTGACCAGGAAAGTTACAGAGCTTCAAATGTAGAGACAGCAGGTAACTCCACAGAGAGGGGGAGAAGCATTAAGGTCAACCTAGGCAGGATTTCAATCAAGAGGAGCAAGCTAACACCTGGTCAGAGGCTAAGAGGGCATGAAAATTAATCTCTGAATGCTGCAGAGGAGCTAGACTACTGAAAGAGGAGAAGTCTGATTTAAATTGGACAAGTATAACACAGCAGACTAGGAGGAACTGTAGACATACCATACCAATAAAGTTGCCTAACCCTGGCTAAGTGTTTTTACTAGATCAACAACAGATTGCTTTTTACTACTTCAGATAAAGACAAAAATATTAAGAGAACAGTAAAGACAGGGTTTTATTCACTCAGCAAGTTTCATTAAAACAGCTCTTCTAGAAGGCTACTTAGTCCTGTTTCAGCAATACAAGCAACAAAATATATTAGTGCCCTAAGCTTTTTCTTCTATGGTGCCTCATTCATTGAAACAAATATGTTTTCCTTTCTTTCTAATGTGAATTCCCATGACTCAGGTTTCGTTTCCCTTTCTATACTCAGCTACAAATACTTACTGAAATCTCTGAAATCATTTCTAGGCTCTTTAACATGCAGGGTTTTATCCCCAGGAATGGCTTCTAAGGAAGTGACTTTTCAACCTACTTTTCCATACACTTTTTCAAGTGGACTGAACTCATGTTTTTCACTTTAAGACACATTCTGAAACCTCTGAAGCATTTTTATAGATGTTGTCCATACCCTCTAATTTTGCAACCTCCAGTTTAAAGGTCTCCAGGAGTATCTGAAACCTAGAGGCAAACACCTCTTGTTTCCTCAAAGCTGTGCTTGTTATTGCTCAGAGTCCCATGTGTTGCTGTTGCTCTGGAGTATGACACTTCCCTTGATTGCCCAGTATATTCTGCTCCCAAGAGTCCCTAATGGACTTTTTCCTCTGGGGTATGCATTTCGTCTGTCATCGTTTTATCTGTCGCAGCTCATGTACAAGCTTAGACTGCACTGGATGGGACCAAAATCCTGCTTTGCTTAACACTTCCCTAACTCACATGCTATACCCAAACAATACTAGCAAGCTTTTATGTTACTTTGCAATCACTGAATAAAACATTAATCATCAGGTCTAGGAACATGCCTCACAGAACCCTAGACCGAATAGGTGGTGGCCTATTGGTATCTACCTTTGAGATTAGTCAGTTTGCCTATTCCTAATCTATATGCTTAAGAAAAAGAATCAAAACACTTTGTACTTCTAAATCAAGTGTCTTTAAAGAGTTTAGAAGAGTTAAATCAATGCAATTATATCCAAAGTTTTAATCTCAGTAGAAAGCTCTAGGTTTGCCTAGGGTTGTTTTCTACAAAGCCACATAGATGGACTTTAATTAAATTCTTCTACTTATAGAACTTGTATTTCCCCAAGAGCTTTTAGCTTTTATGCATCCTTACTAAAAGTTATACAAATTCTAAAAATTCTGCTTACAACTGTTCTTTTCCTAGTAACATAAAACTCACTACTTTCATCAGCCACCACTCAAGGACTTTCCCCTTCTTCTATTTTCCCTTCCATGTTTTCCCTTTAATATTTTTAAATTGTTTTTCAGTCTGTCATTTACATTTATTACGGTTTATTTCCTACTTCTCTCAGTAGGATTTACAACTGCTTGTTTCACTTCACCATTGAATGAGAAGGGTCTTCTAGTTAATACCATCTCATTCATCTTGACTAAGAAATTGCAATTTCATTGTGTCATAAACTTCTCTTTGGGAAGTTCCAATTCTAAGTTTTTCTTCGAATTTAAGATTTTCTAAAAAAAAAAATTGCTCCTATTTTTCCTCTCAGTCTGTAGATGGTTTGCACTTTTGAATCACTCATCTTAGGTCTTGAAGGAGAACATAATGTCAGACATACTGTGCCCATCACAGTTACAGAACATACAGTGACATTTTGCCCATGGGAACAAATTGTTATTTTTGAGTGTCTTTATTCCAAGTTCCCTTGGCTGGTAATCTTACCAAATAAGAGAGACTGCATAAGCAATTGACATCCATCTGCCAGCTACCACTTCCTCCCCTTTGGCCCTCTAAGCATATAATGACACTCAAGGTGTGGAAGATGTATACTGGTGGAATGGCAAGACAACAACAATATTGCTGCCTACAGCTTCTCCTTTACGTAAAATGCACCTTGTAATTTAGAAAGTATGACCTGCCACATATCCAACAGGTGAAGGCTGGGAATCAGCTAGAGAAAGCACTTGAGCCTTCAAATACAGCTACATTTATTGAACTTCCACATCATACAGCTGGAGGTCAAAGGATATTCTTATGAACTACTGAGTGAAAGATTCTGAAATTACAATCACCAAAGAGCAGCATAAAACTGCAATACTAATCAAGTAGTGTTCTTGCAACTTAAGTTGTTGTCAAGCCTGCAGTACCATTCAGCATAGAATTGTGCTAGGTACTGCATCTAAAGCCCTATTCCCTGTTGTCAGCATGTCTCCCACGACTGCAGCACATTGAGTCCAGCATTTGCATCTAACCCCAGAGAACAGCGGGTGCTCCTCCACAGCCAGCTTGGCTTCCCTGCTACTATTGAGTTGCAAAGTGATAGGAAAGTAGCAAACAGTTGGGCCGTGCTGTTTGGCCAATTACTATTCACAGATAGAGCAGCAGCAAGCTACAAACTCTTTCACAAGAAAGATGACACCAGCCAACATTGACAGGAATTGAAAAATCCTCAGGATTAAGCCCTTGGTTTATTATAAAGGTTGTAAGACATCAGAACAAGAGGGATTGGGTTTTGGTTTGGTATGGGATGCTTGTTTGTGTTGGGTGTGGTTTTTTTAATTGGCTTTGGATTTATTTGGGGAGGCAGTGATTTATTTTGTTTTAAAAAGCATAAACTTCAGCTTAACATCTGGGACCTGAAAACATTTGAGCGATATTTCTTATGTCCATGGTTACAGAACACACTTTGAGACTCCAGACATATCTTGTCTTGAATCTAGCTGCTGTACCTAAACATATTCAGATCTTATCTCTAGTGTCAATAACAAAAACTGAAAGTGCATCCACAAAAGCAGAATTTCTGGAAAAAAAAAAAAAAAAACAACCAAAAACAAAAACCAGAAATCCCCTTTTGAACAAAGTCCAGTTACAACAATTTCTTAGGTCATGCAAGTCCTTTCTGGGATATAGTTAACTCCATAAGCAGAATCAAGAAGTTTTTCTGGCTGCATGAGTCACTTGTCAATGCTAGCATAAACACCTCTGATCTTCCTCAGGATGCTCCTTACAATTATCTGGAGATTCAGACCTGCATAAATAATTTATATATTGGGTTGGTAGCAGAACCAAAATATACATTAAAAGTTTATTCAGCTCATGCAAAAACTAGAATATCAAGATATATTAAAGGAAGACAAATCTAAATTCCCATTTTAGGTCAATCTCTAGTTTTACTCTGAAAGATTTTTGCAGACTAGAGTTTTAAGAATATCTTAATTGCAAACATTTGTTTCAAAGTTTTAACAATCAACATTTCTGAATTTTTTTCCGACACTTTAGGAATATTGCATTTATATCTGAAAAAATACAACCCAAATTTAAGTGAATTGTCTCCTCAGAAATACATTCTTCAGAGTAGTTTCTTCTCCAGAAAAAAGAAAATCCCCCAGTCCTAATTGCACATACATCTGCCCAATTCTCTACTTTTAAAGTTACAATGCTCAGACAATAATAAGAAAGCCATTACTTCTATTCTTTAGTCCTTGCAACAGAACTAGGTTTTTTTGAAGAGCTACATGATTCTGTATTTCCAGTCTCTTAAACATTCTTCAAAGACAGGTTAGCTATATTTTACATAGATGCATGTTGGAAAAGTGTACCTAAATGACGTTTTCCACTCTAAGTGGATCAGTTAAAACATGAAATAACTACATGGACTCCCAGGCTGGCAGGAGCAACAGACATCAGAGCATTTGGACCTGATGTGTAACCTTGGGCAAGTGCCCTACCATGGGGTGATTGAACTCTTCTTAATCATCACCCTGGAAAAATCTGCAATAAGCCTGAAGGTGCTTAATCTTCATGTACTTTCATAAAATAAGATAAAGCTGAATCAATACTAGATTAGAATGTTTACACATAGCAGTTAAAACCATTTAAAGTCATATGGGGACACTCAATAAAACTGTGCCTGTGCACCCATATTACAAAGCTTCTACTTATTGCACAGCTTCATCTAATGTCACACAAATGTATTTATCTACAGGGTACTAGCTGCACTAGTATTCAGTTTCAGTCTACAATTTTAATTGTGGATTCATGCATTTCCTAAGGTGTCTGTTAAGAAAAGTGCTTAAGACTAGTTAGCTTTCAAAGCATGTTCACCTACATAGGAAAGATGCACTTGCTGCCTGTCCACCTTCCATAAAGAATTAAGTATCCAGTGGTAAAATCACGGTTCTAATGCCATGAACAGAAAAACGAATTTTTGATATATGGGAGGGAATTAAGAAAATTCACTACTTTAGGTCACCAGCTGCATTTCAGGGATAAGACCTAAAACTATCTCCCTCTGCAGTTTTAGTATTAATGTATCAAAACTGCCTGTCAAATGGTCTTGATATTCTCTTTAGATTTTAAGTGTACATCTATTTATAAATAACTTATAACATGCATAAACTTAAGAGATGTGGGTCATTACACAGGAGTATAATTAAATCTGCCTGAGTTCCTACAAGCTTCATAGAAGCTGTGATAAAATCTTCTTGACTCAGATTAAAAATAAATTGTTGAGTAAATTAGATTTCCTGGTGTTTTATCTAATTAATCCACCTCTTAACTTAAATTGGTTGGCTTTTTAATTACCAGCAAATCTCATCCATATGAGATTTTTTTCTGCTCATATCTTTTCTTTTAGGTATACTATGGTTTTGGTGGGGGCTGGCGGTACATGGTGTTGGAGGTGGGTGTTTAAAAAGGAGTCTTTCTTATTTACTTGCATGGGCATATTATTGGAAACCAAGACTAAGGTGATGCAGGTTAAGGAGACCTTAATTTGTGTTGCATTCTTCTACTTTTACATCACACTATTTTGCACAACTGTGCAGCTGAGATGCAACCCCAGCACATCTAATGTCTAAGAAGCAAACAAGTGCCATCACTCTGCAGAATATATTAAAACTCCCTAGGTTAAAGTTTCACATAAGCGTATCTCTCAATTTCCTCCAAGCAGTGCTAGAGGGTGATAGTCTTAAGGCAATCCTTGTATCATTCTTAAAAAACAGAAAGTTATCTTTGTTTCTTCTCTTCCTCCCTCCCCAGCCACGGATTGAAACAGCAGACTTGAAAGCAACCTTAGTTTTCTAGATTTGACTGGTCCAAGGGGGGTGGGGTGGGGGTGGAAATCAAGTCAGCAGAACACAAGTAAACAAGAGTTCACTAGGGAATTTCAAAAACCTTCAAAAACCCAGGTAAGTTTTACACTAATTTTAAGTTTGCTTGAATCCTATGGGACTTTCAGACAAATTCAGGTAATACTACCTGAATCCTACAGCATTCTGACTCTTCTCTTTACGTTTTTTCATTTGTATGGGATAGTCTCAAACTCGCAGAAAGTGTTCTCCTGCAGCACAATTGTTTCATTTTTCTAAGTCTTTGTTTGCTCTAAAAACTGCTGGTGTCTGCTCCAAGGAGGTAAAGGCTCCTGTCTTTGCCACTATGCATAGAAGCACCTTGCATAATTCCAGAGGGAATTGCAGCCTCCAGATAATCCCTTGAGTGACAGCTTTTATCTTGCTGCCCACATTTACTCATCCAGCTTTTCAAGAAAAACCCACAAATGTATTTATTCTTTTCCCCAGACACATAAAGCTCAAGAAAACTTACATAAAGAAAAAAGGCTGTACACTTACTCATATTTGCACACTGCTTTTACCTTGGAAGACTTTGCAAGTGTTATTGAACCAGATTGCTGCCTGTATAGGCCAGACTCTGTCACCAACTCCTTTCTCCTGGTCACTGACAGTCAACATCCCTCCTTCTACCAACTAACCACCAACCTTCAAACCACTACAGAAAATCCCCTTGGCTCACCTTTGCAACACTCAGGCCAAGTGCTTTTATAGAACACATTTGTAATAGATTTTTCTCAGAGAAACAAAATTACATGTCTAGTAGGCACTAAAATTTGCCCCTTGTTTCCTCAAAGAATTTATCTTCTTCCTTACAAGGCATTCTACCGGCTATTAATCTTTCCTCCAAATCAACTGCTACCTTATTTGTTTTACAATGCTTCAACCAAGAGCTGAAAAAAACGCAACTTTAAAATTGAAATTTAGATAGTATAGGGAGTTCTCTTTGTCACCCAAGAATGTTTCCCAACATGAATTCCCCAATATTTACACAGCCATGTTTCATGCAAATAGAGTTTCTATGTCCCTTATAGTATATAGCCATAACTGCCAAAGTTGCTCAAATACAGAATCATACTTCCTGCCTTTGCTAACAACAACCATAAATCACAGTTTCTGAAGACAAAAGGAAATTTATTAAACAGTTTATGCTGTTCTCAAGGAGCTCTCTCTACAACCACCTCTGTCCCACATGGCTCTAGACAGAGAGAGAAGTAGAGCTTAGTAACTGCCATTAGCAGAGCATATTTACTGGGTACTCCCATCATTACACACTAAGAATGTATACACATTTTTTAAAGAATATTAATCTGGCTTTACATAAAACAAAGGAATTATGGAATAAATGAGAAAACCAGGCCATTCGTGTATTTAAGTCTCATTGAATTAGGTCATTTGATAGTTGAACACCATCACCTTGCAGGGCGACACTACACAGAGCAGCAGCATGCTGTCTACTGGTTACATTGCAGATCCTGCACCTTTAAGACAGCTGCAAGGTACCACATAAATCCTGAGAACTTGACGTACCTTGTTGACTGCCTGTCTCAATCCAGACTACAGTGGACTCACTCATAGTGAGACTGGCATTTTACACTCTTTACAGAGGGACACGGGGGATATCCAGATTTGAAGGTCTCCAGATCTCCACTCAGGAGAGTCAGGAGGTGGCAAAAAAGCCTGAGCATTCTTTATATTAAACATCTCATGGTAAGAGGCAAAACACACACCCTTTGAGGTTTAAAAAAAAAAAAAAAAAAAAGAAGATAACACAATTTAAGACAATCTCAAGGTTTCTGATAGCAGCAAAAATTGAGGAGGCATCATTTTTCACAGTCTAGAGGCTAGAAAACTGCATTGCAGGTGCTTTTATCCTGGCAGTATCTCTGGTATCTTACAAGTCACCTCTTGAAGGGGATAGAGTTTTTTTATACACATAAGCACTCATCAGTAAGATCTGACATTAAAATTAAGATGCAGTTGTGTAAATGTAAACAACATCTCAGAGTCAAAAACCAGATGGGGTAGTTGTTAGCCCATGTGTTATATAAACAGGCAAGGACAGCTTAAATAGGGAGAGATTGACATGGCAAACCCACGTTAACTACATTCCTACTTTATCTTAGGAAGCATTTTGACAGGATTGTGCAAAACAATCAAGTTTTCATGAGTAACCTTCCCTGCAGATTACAGCAATATGTTCCATCTAATCTCTCTATCTTTTCCAGGCATTAATGCTTGTATGTCAATCTCCACAGAGCATGATATGACAGCAAGGTAGAAACAGACACTTCCTTATTTTCATAAATTTGTTGTAGGGAACGATTAATCTAATGATGTACAGTCACCAAAGTTTGACACTGTAAAATCTGCATCAGTGGCTGCGATTTAGACACATGGTATTTCTGTTTGAGTAAAACTTTTACAAAGCTTTAGGAATGATTTATTCTGCTCAATCAGCCTACTCTCCATATTTGAAGTGTGCCAGAGCAGTTTTCTAGAAAACAGGAGAGGTTAATGTATAGCTAGTAAAAACTAATTTATAATGGCTAATTACATTCCAGCCTATAATACTTTTATAACCATAGATGAATATATACAGTGTTAACAAAATGCTATAGCAGCATTGATGCACAACCAGCCATGGGTATTTGTGGTGGACAGTTGCTCTACATCGCATGCTGAATATCTCCTGTTTTGCCCATCACTGGTTCCCACACTGCCTAGTTACCAGGAAATGCTTCAGCTTGCTTGCTGAAGCCTTTGGAGCAGTCTCTCACTGCACTGCAGATCATCCTCTATACTGCAGACTGAAGGGTTGCTCAGGGCGATAACACAGCAACATTAGTGCTATACTGCTTCTCCTATTCTATCTTCCCAAACAACCACTGACTCCTTGAAAATGCTGTCTGTGCCTCCACAATATCGAAATAACTGGGTTTCCCCAGTTGAATAGTAAAGTGCTGTCAGTGTGCATCTTCATTTTATTGAATTATTTTAAAGAAAACATCCAAAAACCTTTTTCTGTTGCCACTTAGAAATGAGTCAACATCCAAGCTATGCCAGAGACAGACACCCAGATGCTGGGCTGTACATAACAATCACATTTATGCTGCTGGTGAGGTTTTACGTAGAATGTTGTGTTCAAGTGGGGGATACTACACCTCAATGTACAGGTCCATTAGAAAGTCCAGAAATCAAATAGCAGCTAATTCAATAATTAAAATAATCCCAGTTTAGAAACTTATCTACAACGAAAACTCAATATATTGTCACTCTTTAACACAAGAGGGGAGGGAGAAGAGACAAAAGAAATAACCTCATTCCCATCTCACATTTAAAACACCTCTGCTGAGACTTCATGAGGTGTTTCTGTAAATGCAGCCAGTTGTCCTCACTTTGGTCCCTCAAAGAGCAAGCTCAATTACAACTTCATGCTCCTTGCAAAGCCTGTATCTTTAGCATGTTGTTCAAAACCAGGCACTTAATCTTCTAGTACAACCAGATATTTCCATGTGACAGCAAGCACAGAGGAAATCCTAGGCTGGAAGACAGAGTCAAGTAATTCTTTCAGCCTCTCCTTTTTACAATTCATCACAACCACCCATCACAGCATAGAGTTGTACATCGAATGATTGATATTGTGTGTATTAATGAATGCATATTGTGAAATGTTACGTTTTACTTGAAGACAAATTTAAATAGTATTCGCTCAAACCTAGCAGGCTAAGGTTTCCCCTTCTAGATATTGTGTACAGCGTGACAGCTCTTAAAAATCTATTTAAATGACCCTAATACAGCCACTGAGCAGAAACTCTAGTAGTACATTTATGGTTCAATGCTTTTTAATGTTTCCAAGTCACTCTTCCACACAGTATATAGAGAAAAGTTGTTGTTTCTAACCAAAACTTCACCTTTTTGCAGCTGTACCCGACTGCTTCCTTCTGACTAGATCAAAACACTTTCCATCAACTGTTTGTGACTTACAAAGGAGTAAGATGAAGGAATTCAAAGAGTTTTCAGATATATTGACAAGATATTTCACAAAGTTTTTCTTTTTCATCAATTCAGCATTTTCTGGAAAAAAAAAACAAACACCTTTCACTTCTGAAATTTTTAGTACTGTCATGCTTAGTAGAGTCAGTGGGAAAAGAATCTAGAATGCAAAAAAAAATAAATAGTTTTTTCTAAACTTGTCCTAACTTTTGCCATTCTTGCATTCACTTGGGTGTTAATTGTTAGCCAGAAGTGACTCCTATGTGATAAGTCAATGGGTTTCTTAGCCCAGCAAATTCTAGACCTTGCTGTAAATTTACAAAATTGATACAGCCCTCAGGACACTAGAAGTTATTGCCCACCACCTACAATTAGCCTGTCATTTGATTCACCTGAGTAGAGAAAGACTGAATTAAAAGTTCCTTCCAGATCAAGATTAAGTACCATCAGTTGCACAAAAAAGAAAACTTTGTTCCCCATCTGTATGCAGCATGTGTTGCACTAGCCAAATTCAGTGTTATTAATAACTTTCATAAGCACTCACACAGCACTATAATAAAACTAAAAACTCTGAAAAATGTGGCAATATATTTATTATTTTTCTAATTTTCAGTGCTACTTGGCTACTAGCAGGGTTACAATAGCACAGCCTTGAAGCAAAGAAAAAAAGACATCAGCTATCAGAACTTTTGTGCTAATTGGAAAAATACCTACTATTATTTTGATGTCAGTGTGCAACTTCAGCGCAACTCCAACACAAACTAAAGCTACCAGTGCTTGCACTGGATTTACACAAAAATAATTTTTGTGTACTTCATTCAAGCAAATTGAACATATTAACTAGTCGTACCTCTCCATATACATACACGCAACACAGTCTCATAAAACCTTCTGGGTTCGTTATGTTCCACCAGCTGATTTGAATGTACATCAGAGTGTCACTGGCCTGAAAAAAAGTGACTCACATAAGGCCAACAGCAGCTGCAAGCAACACAGAAGACTATATTATTTGTTTTCCTTTAAGATAAACTGTTTCTTCATGTGTATTCCCCCACCCAAGAGAGTGATTTTGCTGTTTTCATGGACACAAAGCGTCTATAGTGTTTGGTACTTAGGAGATATTTTAAAAGTGCAGACTTACTAAGCATTAAAGATGCTGCTTTGCAAAGCCATTCAGAAACACATTCACAGATAAAAAGACATATATTCTTGACTTCCCTACCAGTAAACTGAAATTAACATGTACTAGGAGATAGGAAATAATTAATATGAGAAGACTTCTCAAACTAGTGCTAAAGCCCCAGGAAAATATAAATCCCTAGCACATAATTCACACCTCCAGCACAAATAAACATTAATTCCTATTTTGCTAGTAGAGAAAATAAGTCAGGAAAGTTCGGAGAAATCTCTGATTTGCATACTATAATATCAGGCACCTATATTTATATACAGATAAACACATAAGTCATCAGATTTTCAGAAAGGACCACCATGCCTAAAGTATTTGGTATTGACAGCAAGGAAGACTTTTCTGTTTGCTTATGCAACTCCATCTTCATTTCTTCAGTTTCACTTCTATATTACTTATCAGCATTTGGCAAATGGTAATCTAGAGATGTCAAAATTTTTTTGCTCCGAGGCAAACCTTTTTCTGACAGACAGTATAATTATTTCTCCAGGGCCCTGCTCTGCCATCATTAGTTATGGTGAATAACCCTTTCAGCCATGAACGGCCATAGCAAGTTTAAAACAAGTTAGGGTCTTTCCAGTCTGTGCCAGGGAATGCTACATGCTCTCCATGTATATTACTTACTGTGTTTTCTCAAGGTAGGAGTCAAAAAGCCAGCCTGCCTAGGCTAGCAAATACAGAGGTAGCTAGTTTCCCAGCTCAGCCACTCTAAAATAGTAAAGAATAAGTTTTAACCTAAAAAAAAAAAGGCCCAAGATAATATAAGAAAGGGAGGCGGAGGCATCATGTCTAGCTTGAAGCAAGACCAAAGATGGCTTAGGAAATCAAAACAAACGTTTTCTAGGATTTAAGTAAAAAGAAATTAGATCAATCCTTTGACAAAATTAAGTCTGTGAACCACTTCAAGAGGAAAAGTGGAATTTTGAACGACAAACTACAATAGATCAGGACTAAGAAGCTGTTTAAGTAAATGGTCTGTTGTTCCCTGTTGGTAGCTCAACCAGTTCTTCTAGCCACAGGAAAGGTTTTCTGAGCACCAGTAGTGAACCCTTGTGGGTTGCTGGGTGCCTCTGAAAGGCAGAGGCAGCAGACTGAACTGCATAGCTCAAGCTCCAGCTGCAACTAAGCATGACAGATTTAAAAATGCACAGACTGCTTCATTTATTATTTAGGGTTTGCAATAAATATTTGCATGACTTAACATCTGAGAGAAAGCATACAATAATCCACAGTACTCCTTTATAGCAATTATACCACACTGAAACCACGACCTATTAATTTAATAACAACCTACTTCTTGCTCATAATTACTTCTTCCCTGCTCTCTTGCATTATCCCAAACTTGGAGAAGGATAGGCTGCAACCCAGCCATTAAAGCTTTTCCTATGTCATCTGTAACTAACAACAATGAACTGTGGTAGAATACACAAGTATTGCAAAGCAGCTTCTGAAGTACAAAGACTGTATATAGTGATTAATCTAATCGTTCCTTGAATATCAGAAGTTGAATGACAAGGTACATCAAATACCCCTGAATATTCAGTAGACTGTCACTATGTAATATACCCTTTTCAAAATAATCTCTTTCCAGAATTAATGACAGCTGATGATATTCCAGTATTAGAGTTTTCTGGTGTGCCTTTTTATTTCTTTATAAACAGAACAAGAAGATGGCAAAAATCTCCATTATTTAGAAAAGGGTCAAGAAGCACACCAGAAAACTGAAGACCATAAATTTTAACATCTGTTACACAATAAATCTTGGAAATTGTCTTGAGGTATGCACGAGGAACACCTGGACATACACAGCTGATTAACAACAGTCTTGCTGGCATTTTTGGGAATAAACCACTGTCTTAATGCATTTGCTTTCAGCAAGCAGCATGCTGTTCTCAGAGATGCGTTGGTTTTGCGTAGTGATGGAATCACAATAAACCTTTTAATATACAGGAAGAACATATAAAAAGGCATTAGAGGTCTGTCTTGAGTGTCTGACTGTTGAGTGCCTGCCCCATTGAACATGAAACTGGAGCCAAGTAGCTAGATAATGCCTGAGCATTTAAAGAGACACTTAACGACTTGGGCAAGCAATAGCTCCTTCTTTGCAAGGAGATGGTTTCACAAAAATCACCAAGTTGGTGACTTAGCTCTGCCAGCATATGTAGCAGGCCACACAGCATGCTTGGAAACAAGTTTTGGAGGTTCAGACCAACAGAGTCAAAAATGACATTTTGCTGAAAGACATGCCAAAAAAAGAATGTGAGAATGCAAGAATATTAGAATACACAAACCAATGATAAAACAGTGGTCTCTCCCCTGTTTTCATTGAGCATCCTAATTTTGTTCTAGGTCTGTAAGGAGGAGGCTTTTGTTAGTAGGGGTCTCTCCCTACTCCAGAGTAGGTTTTTTACTATGTTACTTAATATAGTTCACTCTCAAGTGACTTTTTTGGCCATGTTAGCAATTCTGTTCCCTTTGTGCTTTGTGACAGAAAGCTCTCAGTCTTCAGATGTCTCAAATTCCAGGCCCATCCATTCAGTTGCATCTTGCATATTCCCTCCCAATTCTCTTCCTCCCCATTAAACCCCCAAGCCAGATGTATGTACTGTGTCTCTGGAGTCACTGACAGACCTATGCACTGAGGGAACAAAATGCAGGTGGTCAGAGAAGTTCAGTTTCTTTAAGAAGAATGAGAGCAGTCAGGTTCTGCTACATCATGTTCACCTGCAACAGCAACCTCAGTCTCAGCAAGGCTGTACACCTGTTACAGCAACAGCAGTAACTTCAACAAGACCTAGCATCCTAAGGGATTGCACAACAGAAAGGGATGGCATTAGGAGGAGGAGGAGGACTCAGTATGAAGTCTATGTATGTGCATAGTATGTATCATGTAGCAGCATAGGTTATAAAATTCTATCCTCACTGGCAAGAATACCTAGCAATATTATATCATTATAGAAGTGCTTCATTACTATGAAATTACATAGTGCAGAACTCTTAATCAACATTAAGGACAGAAATTCCACATAACTTAATCCTCTGAATTATGCACACCAAAATTCACTCAACAATTGTGCCTTGGTCATAAAAAGCCTGGCAAAACAGAAGAATTATTTGGTGTGCATTCAGTATGAGCAACACGAGCCCAGGTAAATTAAACAGAAAGATCTCGATTTTGAAAAACTCTTGTCTGAGGTTTACCATGAGCCTCCCACCATGCTTAAGTGACTCAACCTGTCCCCTTGCAGCTGCTGTCCCAATTAGTATTTTCCAGAATTTGTAATCACTGCAGAACAGGAATAATGCATTTGTGTTCATACTCTCTGATATTTCATTTGTCAGAAAAATCAATAGAAATTTTCAGAAAGGCATTTTGTGCTCTGAATGTGCTAATGTGACATTCACTGGGCCAAATTCATCCCTGAAGCAACAACTAGCTTCCTGGAGTTCATGCTGTGCCTGATTCAACACAAGAGCCCAGGTTTTTTTTTCCCCGCTGTCTGCAACAGGGGAAATTCCACCCTTGGCAATACGCAGAAGGCAAATTATGACAGTTCCACTTTAGACTTGTTATCTCTGTTTAAGTTTATCATTCTCAGGCTCTTCCTGAATAAGACAGACAAGTTTGTCTCCCATGATTCACTCCCCGTCATCCTCTCCTTGTAGGTTGGCGCTGCATCCCACTCATGTGGGAGTTTCACACACTTGGCCTGATCCACAAACATGTTATGTCTACAACCTCATTCAATTTGCATGCTGAAAGTTCCATCCTGGCCAAAACCTCATCCACCCAAGCTTAACAGCACATCGGGGGTTTTCGGAGGTCCCATCCATTGGTGGGCTCTAAGAACAGGACAAGGACTTTTAATTTGGTGGATATCAACAATTAAGAGAATGAGCTGATCACAAACCTGATTGCTCCAAATGCGCAGGAGAAACAAGCTGGCTTCCCACAGAGCCAATAGCTGTATGCCACCCCGCAGGCCAAAGGCTTGTGAACATCAACAGACCATATCTTCTACTACACCCTCAAGGTCAGCTTTGAGCACCACTTCCTTCAGCTGGGACTTAGAGATTGAATGGGTTAAGGTAGGTTAGAGCTCTGGCCTTCTGCCAGAGCACTTTGGCAAGAGAAAAAGCTTAACTACAGAAGATATGCAGGCTTCCAAGAGGAACAGAAACTACACATTGTCAGAGATGGAAACAATAGCTTTCAAAAGCCTCAAAGGATGCAGTTCAGCAGTTACAAGCTAAAGATCACTAGCAGGGCTGTGCTAAAGATTGTTCAATACAAATATGTTAAAAAAAAAAAACAACTCAGGCAGTTCGTCAACCTACACTCAAAAAACCCTCTAGCAGCTCCTTTCCAGACCATTCTGCCCCTTTTGTGGGAGTCTGTCCTGCCCACTTGTGGCTTAGCCTCACACTCCCTCAGTGAGGGCTGACCAGCTAGGTCTGGTTGGCCATCGAGTTGTGTCCCAGGCTCCCCTCCTCCAACCAGGACTGGCTGATAGTCCTCTGCCTGGCCAATATAGTTCAGCAGTTGGCTTTTCTGGGGTCCAGAAGCACAAAGAGGGTGGCTAGCTCTTCCACAGCCAGTCCTGGGCAGTTTTGTCTACAGCCACTGTTATGTTTAGATACGGAAGCTGGCAAGAACCCCAGGCAATCCCTTTCACATCCACCACCATCTAGTGCATTTTAAGAGAAAAAAATCCACAGAAGCTGCAAGTGTGCACTAGTGGCAACAGTTGCTGAAAATCCCAGCACTGTTTTCCATCTCCAAATGAACCTAGCCTTTTCTTAGCACTCTCCTTCATGCATGCACCCTGGAATCCGTAAGCACTGCCTCAGAGTATGTTACTTAAAGTACAGATGGACCTGAACTGAAGCTAGGGTCAGAGTACACTACTGTCAAGGAAAAAAGAAAGCAAAACCCTAATCTAGGTTTGCCAGAGAGAACAGCCTCCTTCATGCAATCTTTCCTCAGACACCAGTTTCTCCACAGCCAAACACAGAGCCAGTCCAAGCAAAGGCGAAGACAGCAAGGGAGAGGAAACCTCCATACAACTATTGGCCATAGAAAGTCACTGCTTCAGGTAGATGCAATGAATTAGCCCTCTGCCAGTGTCAGGTTTGCTTATGTGTTGATGGATTTTTAATATCCCACAAGGAAAATACCACATTAATACACCACCAACCTAGAAACCAGAGCTCAAGCAACAAGAACAGCTTATTCGATCCTTCTGAAAGGCAGATGTGCTTGTGTAACTCCATTAGTGCCTCCATGTTTACCATGGATTATTGAAAACATACAAGGGATTTGATCTCATACTACATTATTGTTAAAGAAAAGCAGAGGACTTTGGTTTAATGTTGAAAAGCTTTTAGAGACTGGATATATAATTCATCTAAACAGTATCTGCTCTATTAGACATGAATTCTGGACAGGTTAATGCCAGCCTGTCACACTTTTCAATGAGCAGCATCCTTATCTTGCCCATGTAATTCAAATATTATACACAAAAAGCTAGGAGGAAAAAATCCTGAGAGATGGGTGAATGTTAAAGTGAAACAGAATTAAAATACAATTACAGTCAGAAAAGCAAGTGGTAGAAAAATGGCACACTACTCCAGAGCACAGCTGTACAAGCAAATTCATTTTTTTGGTTCACTGACAGAACAAAGAAAGTGTTAGTATTCACAGCAACATAATGTCACTTTAGCCTTATTTAAAAAAAGATAGACCATTTTGAAATTTGCCCAGGTGGCCAAAAAGGCCAACAGCATCCTGGCCTGTATCAAGAACAGTGTGGTGAGTAGGAC
>JAOXJM010000071.1:10195216-10238551 GCA_026413425.1 Tringa solitaria
CCAGCTCCCTCAGCCTGTCCTCGTAGCAGAGGTGCTCCAACCCCCTGATCATTTTCATGGCCCTCCTCTGGACCCGCTCCATCAGATCCATGTCCTTCCTATATTGAGGGCTCCAGACTTGCACACAGTACTCCACGTGAGGTCTCACCAGAGCAAAGTGGCAGAATAGGTTTGGTGAGCAAGCACAGAAAGCTAGGCTGGGAGTAGACTGCACTGGTACAGCCCACCCTACACAGCCAGGCTTTTACATATATTACACTCAGTTTTACATATACCAGGCCTTTTGAATATACCAGTGAGGCTTTTCCTCTTTGACTGTACTTTCCTAACAGCCTTCTCAGGCAACAAGAAGACACAGCAATATGAAATGTCATCTTTTCCAACTGTCACGCTGGCTGGTTACATGTGAGTTCTTGTCTAAGACCTTGCTTAGATTTCATTTGAAATCCAAGACAAAGATACATACAGCACATTTTGTGTAGCAGCCCCAGAAACATTGCAGGGACAGGTATTTGGGCTCTGTCAACATTTTTAAAAGAAAAGGAAAAAATACTCCAGACTTGCAGCAAGAAGGACAACCTATCTTAGTAAAAATCCATGACATAAGGTCCTGGTCTAGAACACTGCATCCTTGCAAGGGTTTCTTACTCACCCAAATAGCTGCATTGAACTCAGTGAGGGCAAAGTGATATATCAGGTAAGCACCTGCAGTCTGTCAGGACATATTGGATGCTATAAAATAAGTATCAGGGTATGCAAGAGTTCACAAAGAACTTGAATATTTCCAGCATTAAAAGCACGGTTTTAGGAACAGGATAAGGAAAATACCAAACAATAGCCCTATTTTCAAGTCTTGAAGCGTCACCAAATACTTTAACTGGTTTGTGCACTGTACAATGGGGTTGGAAGCCCCGTTTCCCCAAGGATGGCACTGGGCTGACCTACCCCATTGGGAGCAGCAGTCCCCACACCGTGGCAAGGGTAGAATCCTGAGGAAAATATGCTTTCCTGAAGGAAAAAACCTCACATACTCTAAAGCTTGCTGTTTCTTCCAACTGCACCTGTCAGTCTAGTAAGAGATACTACATCTCTCTACAAGTCTTGCTTTGCTATTGTGTGGGCCAGATTTTGGGTGGAAAATAAATACCAGGTTATAATTTTGATATTACAAACTTCTTCGCACATGCCTTGCTCTGCTCTCAGATGGAAGGCATCCTCAGTACTGAGGCAGATATCACCAGTACCTCAGCTCAGCCGCGCTGTCCCACATGACCTGTCAGCTCCAGCCCTGAGGTAACACCAGCTGCCATCTTGTGTGCCTAAAGCCATGTCAAAGGATGAACAGGGAACACCCATTTGCAGAGGTGTTGGCCGCTGTTAAACAGTTCCGGGTGCCCTTATAAGCCTGGGGAAGAGAAACTGCACCCACACAGGGCCATGAGTCTCCAGAGCACTGAAGGGAGGCAGCCCGGCCACCCCAGCCATGGCACCTGCTTGAAGTCCCATGCATACAGCATACAGCTCCCCTCACCCAGCCCAGCCACAACCGGTTCCAGCCAGTTCCACAGCCATATGAGGTGCAGGGGATGAACCCACCATGCCACTACAGCAGGGCATCAAGCAGACACCCACTTCTTATGAAGAGCAGGATGACAAGACAGCCACAGGTACACTCCCCCACCCTAACCTTCCATCATCTTGGGGGAGGTGTTCTGGCACCCACAGCAAAGATGCAGAAATACAAGACTAGAGAGGGGAGAGAAGATGCTTATTTAGCTGGTCTTTCCTCAATTCCCAGAGCAGCGATTTGAAATTTTTGCTTACTCACAGCAAGTTCAGTCCAGTAAGATGTCCCTCACGGAAGGCTGCGCTGACCATAACACAGGGCAGGCAGCCATTCTGCCCCACTGCTCCTCCAGCATCAGCTGTGCACCTGCTTCTACACCAGGCTGCATGATACTGGGCCTTTCACAAAGCACCCTGTAAGTGCTTTAGATTAAATCATTAATTACTGTAGTCATTAAGATACCACTTCAAGATTTATCTTCTTCCTATATTCTCATTAAATAAATTGGGTGTTAGTTTCCAGTTATTCATTTTGCAGAAGCAAATCCATCAGTGAATTAATACAGTAATTTTACACATTAACTCCAGATCTTACTGTTAGAGAGATTTTTTCCAATTTCCAAGAAAACAGACTGGTCAGTTTCACAGAGCTCCTGCTGCTCATGCACTGGCATCAAAGCCAGACCCAGATCAGCAGCATGACTTATAACATCGGGTCTTGCACTTCACCAGGAGATGCCGCATCAGTTGTCCAAAAGTAAGTGGCCTAGAACTACTTACAGAAATTGACTCTTTGCTCAAAAGCAGGAGCCTCTGTAGGAGTTCTCATAGAGCAAACATGAAATCTTAAAGGTTTGGAAGTGGTGTCTGGTTTGCCTGTAGTGCCATTTTTAATCATCTGAGGAAAAAAAATATCCTAATTTACATGGAAAGGAACGTAAGAGGATGTTTCTAGTTCCTCTGAGCTTTTCCAATGCACTGGGTTCTGGTTAGAAGATCTGTGCTAGTACTTGGTATGATTAATGTTGACTGCTCCAGAGGACGGCATGAGAACAGAGAAAATACACATTAACATAAAAGCAAGACAGGGAAGAATTATATTCAAGAAGATTGATCCACAGACTAAGAGTCTAGCAAGTAACTACACAGTCCCATTTAAGCAGTTTTATTCCTTTCTTGTTTTGTTAAAGTTAACCCTCATGCAAAGCCCACAAACACATGTAAAATTTAAGTGAACAACTTTCTTAATTTGGATCCTGAAGAACTTAACACCTTGCAGTGGGGAGCTACCAGCTAAAAAATATTTCTGTGTTAGCAAGATTCTGAAGTGGATGGCAGTTAGTCCTGCCTGGATCCCAGAAGACCCCTGGAAGTACCAAAGTTTGATGCCACTCATTTCTACAAGCATAGAAGTCCTCAGCAAATGTGAGGCAGGAAAGCAGCTGCATGGGAAGCTGGCTAACGCAGAACCACACAGCAGGCTTCCTCTAGGAAAGGAAGGGGCAGCCATATACCAGTATTACAGCCCTCCAGAAACTTCTTGGGTACTTGAATCTCACCAGATGGATAAACATTAACCTGTTCTACAACACAAGCTGAGATCTGGACAACCACAGGTAGGTTAGAGCCAGCTTAGATATACTCACATGAGCTGCCATTAATGAAACATGAACATACCCTGTCCACATAGGATGGGCCAGTTCATGAAGCAGTGTGGCACACAAACCTGCCCCTGCTGCCTCTACCACAAACCTTCCAGAATCTCAAAACAGGCTAGAGAATGTTTTGTCTAATAGTTTGATTCTGGATTATAATATTTATCCTTTTTTTTGTTTGCCTCTGTGGCAGATGCAGCCACCCCGATAAAAGCCCATGAAAACTTCCTGCTACAGCTCTTGTCACACACACACATGTGGTGGTCAGCACATACGCATTTTGGTGAGAAAAGGTGAGAAAGTTGGGTTCCTCAGCCAGTGGCGGGGGGAGCATATGACCACAGACCAGATTTCAGCTAGGACATAAATGGAGCCCCACCAGAGAGCTATTTGGAGTTGGTTCTCCTCAGAGCAGCAGGTCTGCAGTCAGGGACTCTCCCTTTGTTTGGGAGCCACCCAAGGTTTTGTGAGGTTCCACAACAGCCTCCAATACACTTCCTCTCCTTCTCAGACTGCCAAGGGTAGAAAAGCACTGCAGAATTAAAAGGGAGCATCAGATGCTACAAAGGCTCATTGGAATGTGCTTTTTACAGTCTCAAGACCAGTAGCTCAGTGGTTTATAAAATATATTGGCACAATATCAGAAAGTAATTTAATAAGCATTACCTATTGCATTATGGATTCAGAATTCCTCCCTTAAAAAGCATTCACAGCATTAGAGCTGGATATTTTGACAATTTCTGTAAACCTTGCCAAAGCCATTGGAAATACAAGCTACACATAATTCTCTGGCTCATAGATATGTATTAGAAAAACTGGATCCACACAGCAGGTGGAAGTTCCACCCCATCCTCAAATGATTCATACATTATTTGCAGGTGAGTGTGCAGATCATGATGGGTGGGGGTGCAGAGTATCCATTTTACAGATTTCTCATAAATTTCTCTTACAATTTTTTTTTTTTAATAAATTGAAGGCATCTTGTTTTATGTTAATGATTGAAGACAAATGATTACAACATTCAAGTAACTCAGACTACTAAAAAACAAAACATGGGAAGGTAAAGCATCAGTCAGAAGTGAAGGTGCCAGTGGAGCTTATATGGGAGAGCAGAAACAAAAGGAAAGATCTTTTAAAAATCTGCATCCCTATCCTAAATTCTGAGTAAACCTGCCTCCCTTTCTTTCAATCCATCACTACATCCTCTAAAGGCTCAGAGCTTTCAATCAGCATTCTGAATAACAAAATCTTGCAATCTCACTCCTGTAAAAGCTCTCCAACAGGATTAGGGAGGGGATAGTCAATGGCTTCCCATGCCTGTCAAGTCAATGCTCCTCCTGAACTGATGCACAGTGATGCTTTACCCAAGAGACACACTACTCTTCAATAGAAAGTAAATTGCATTCTCCATTAGGATGAATTTCTAGACTAAAGAATGTGTCTAATTTTAATTTGCTACGCACAGGTAATTGACTTTATACTGAAATTGCTGTCATTTAATGTTTACCATATTCAGATCTGATGAGCAACCTGAGGATTAAAAATTACTCTTCCCATGTTTGATTTATTTGTGATATCTTTTCTGCTTACTACAAAGGAAAGAGAGAAAAATCTTTGGCCCATTCTCAGGACACACATTGGGTTATCCCATGAAGACTGTTTCATGTGTGACATACCAGGAATTGACATTTGTACCTCACACTTATTCCATGCTCTCCGCAGAGATACATTATTGCTGCAGCTGATACTTTAAACAGGAATAGGAAGATGCAGTTTTTGTTTCACCTCCAAATTCTTTAATTTTTCAGCTCTTCATTGCAGCTTACTACACTCACCTACTTTTCTTCAGCTTTCTGCTCTGCACACATTAACACCCAGTCATCAAGTCTGTACAGCATCAATCTGTACTCCAGCATGGTCACAGCCAGGTATTGTACAGTTATTCCTATGGCTTCAAGAAAGATCAGATGTGTTTTGATACTTCAGTTCTCATTGTATCAGCAAGGCTTTACTCTCCTTTCTTGAAAGCGCACAACACTAGAGATACTGTTTGGCTTGCAGCCACATCATCTCATATTGCAATCTTGAGAGGGAACATATGTACACTAAGGATTATGAAAAGCAATGACAGAGACAACAGTTGCTCTAGATCTGAAGATCTGGCACACAGGAGATCTCTTTGAGATAACAGTGGTTCAAGATGAAACGTTAACTTTCTTTTTCCCCTTTTAGAAGTTACATTTTAAGTCTTGTGTGCTGCCTGGGATTCATCCATAATTATATCCTACTAAAATTCCACCATATTATCAAGCAACCCTAGTTTTCTTTTCTGGTTTGGTACACGTATTATTGCCATGCCTATTAAACAACTCATCTGCTTTGACATCAAAGGAACAGGCAGAAGGTAGAAGGCCGGACTTTGGAGAGATGTCCTGTAAAACCTCTGCTTACTCCATAGGAATTCTGAATATCAATTATTTACAAATATCTAGGGAGCACCAGATTATATATACTGCAGAAAACAGAGTTTTGGGAATGGGAATATGGCTCAGCACAAATTGAGAGCCACCTGGTAATGCTTCCTGCTGGAGGGCGTATGTCATCACCACATGGCAAGTCATGAAAGTGTGAAATAGGATCGTTAAGATGTCCAGCCCCCATTCTGAAATATGATAATAAAAACAATCTATGCCTCACTCCTCCCAGAAAAAAAGCAAGTCTTGAAAAGGAAAAAGAATATTAAAACAAATGTGGGAGAACAGGATGTTAACAGGATTGTGGAAGAAGCACAGGCCAGCAGAAATAGAAGCAGCAGGAACATTGCCAGGGGAAGGCCCGTGATCAAGTCCTAACGACTCATAAACAGTACCTAAGGACAAGCAATGGCTGGTGTCCCGACTGATTGAGGGGAATTCTGCCTGTTTGGCAATTGGGGGTTGCAAGGGCGTGTCAGTTGGGAAAGAAGATACAATAGTACTGTATAAGCTGCCTGTTTGTTATAATAAACGATTCTGGTTGCATCACCGACCAGGGTTCGTGCCTTCATACACTACAAACAAAGAATAATGGCAAAGAAAAGTGATATTTCAAAGTTAACTCCAAAACAGTCCACAAGCTCAAGTATTTAGCTTGCAAGTGCATCTTCACTTCAGTAATAATTAGATCCTCAGTCAAAAGAGGCAGTATTCACCAGAATACCACTCATTTACAGCAATCATAGCACAGAGCAAAACAGCATCTGAAGAGCTCAGACTGATCAGTAAGTTCAGAGCTGAGCAAAGGAAGCATCAGAACACCATTTGCAATGAGCAAGCTCTCTCAGTCTTATGAAGCCCAGAAATTTGCTACAATCTCTTCCTTGCTTTCCAACTCATCTCCATACAGACACAGCAGACTCCTAGAACAGGTCAAATAAGATGTGCAAGACCACTGTTCCGTTAAGCTTTGTGGCCCACTCTTTTAGCAGGAAAGTAATTCACTATCTATAAAAGAGAGTACCCGATACCAGTGAACATCACAATTCCTGCAGGAACTGGAAGTCAGCTTTTCTGTTTTTACCCCATGGATAAACACAGATATACTGCTGCTTCCACACAAAGTTCTGAGGCACAATGCTGTCCCCAAAAGCAACAAAGTACCAGGTGGAAGAACATACCTCATTGTGCAAGTGAAGGGCTTGTCTCCTTGCTGTCTCCTCCTCTGCAAACCCAGCTTGCATTGCAGCCTGCCAGGCTAAAGCCTTTCTTCAGGAGACCTACATGGAAAGCAGCTCATCTCACAAAATTAGTCTTTTAGCTGTAAGGTTTCTTTGTTTTACAGCTTTAGGTTTCTGGGAGTTTAAGAACAGTCTTCTCCCAGGACAGAGGAAACTTCTCAGCTGCTGTTTCTACAGGAAATTCAGTCACAGCTATGTCCCTCCACTTCTGCAGGCCCCAGCCCTGCTTGTAGCTCCCAAATTGCATTAGTCCTTCCTCCCAGGCTCCCTCTCTCATAAGCTGATCATAAACCAAGGCTTCACCTCTCTGTGGGCTGGGCCTTTTATACCAGCCCACAGCCACCATTCGTGACTAACAAGCAGGGCTCTCTCTTCCAGGCCCTCGGCCTGGGTCATGCCCCGGCTGGGGAGCTGCCGAAAGGTGAACAGTCCAGTAAAGCTGCTGCTGCTGACAGCATAAACTTAAGCAGTAGGGCTATGTAAGCCAGGTTATTTAAAAATTGGGGAAGAGGAGGGTACAGGTGGTGGTCCTTGAGATATTCATTAATAATCAGGGAAACTTTTCTGAAGCAGGGCAGGTATATTGCTCCTCTTCACGTATACGCTGCTGATCAGCCCAAGAGGCATTTACTGGAGCATATAAATTGGGGCTCGTATTTATTTTGCGGGGGGGAAAGAGCACATCCTGTAGGGGATCTTTCTGCTTTCAGGGGTTTACATGAGCCTAGTGATGCTGCAAAAGAAATACTGCAGAGCAGGCAAAGGCCCTCTCCCACTTCACCAGGCTGGCACCGGCAGTTAGATAGTCCCACTAACACCACATGCACTGCACACACAGTGTCACGATTTCTCAGAAGGCTACTAGCACCCATGCTCTAAGTAATAGCCTGTCTGGTACTTCATACATTAGGAGGTGTAATCTGGCTATTTATCTCTTTCCCTGGTTAAAACATCCTTTTGGCTCCAACAGGTTGAACTATTCAGAAATGTGTTTTTCCCTTGTCCTACCCCCAGCTTCACATACTGCATGGGTTTATTGCCATCAGCATCTGCAGAACATGTTATTGTCATCAGCTGAGGGGATGCTCACAGCCACCTGACTGCAGTGTACTGTGGAGACATCTGAGCTCACTAAAACTAGTTCCCTTCAGGGATAGTAGCTTTTTAACCAGGGTGCTGTGAACTTACAGTATCTGATTTATTTATTCAGGTTTTCCTGAGCTGAGTTCAACACCACAGCAGCAAATTCACAGCCCAGGTCACAGTGTCTCCTAGCTTTATGTTTAAAACACCTTCTTAAGATGCTGAAATCCCCTTCACCCAGTCTAGCAGGGAGGAGTGACAGGACTCTGAGTGATTTCCTACTCTAAATGAGTGGTTCAAGTGGCAAGGGTGGGACTGGATGTAAAGGGGTGGAAAATATTTCAGGGAAAAACTGAGGAAGGCCTTATTTATGCCCTAGCCTGGAAAAGGAAGGAAAAAATTTCCAAGCTCCAAACCACTTTAGGGGTCTGGAAAATTCTTTCCTGCTTAGACATAATTTACCTTACTGATAGATTTCTCCTGAGCAGAGTGAAGGATGAGGCAGCAGATTTCTGCAGGGAGAGAAGGTTGTTTCTCACAATGGCAAAGACATAGATGAAGGACCTCACTGCCTGCCAGGAATGCCAGGTGTATCACACACCCACCTGAATTTCTCAGATTAGACAGCTGGCCTGCAGAAATATGAGCTTTCACAAAGAGTCTTGGCTCACTGCAAAACATTTTGAGTGCTCTAGCTGCAGCCATTTGAATATACAAGTTTCTTTTCCAGGAGAAAGATTTCAGACTTCTTGCTGTTACGACATAAAATGAAAAAACATAAAAATCCAGTAAAATGAAATTTCCAAAAGTTTTTCAGGCAAATACAGACATATGTTTATTAAATTAAAAATTCTTGTTCCATTTTTTATTTTTACCATTATAGTTAGAAATGTACTATATATGATGTAACAAAATGAAAAAATTATTTAAGAGAGAAAATGGTCTCTATCACTATGTTTCTTTATTTCCAGTCTTTTAAAATGGGTTTTTGTTGAAATCAACACTTCCTCATTAATTTAATACATCACAATTTTTTTTCGATTTTTATTCCCAATGTTAACCAGAGTACTTAGCTTCTGTAGAAAAAAATGTGATTACATGCCATAAAGTCACAAAGTATTTTCATCTGGAATATAAATGGAAGTAACCTTTCCAAACAGAATATATTAACATATGCTGGAGAATCCATTGGTTATTCTGAGTCTTCTTTCTTTCAGTCTTTAATCACTAAAGCCATCATTTTAGAGTCGATTTTACAAATGGCAAAAGGACCGATAGCTCTCTTGAGAATATGGGGGTTTTTTTTCTCAATCCACTCAAGGTCTCACAAATGTGCTATATTCAGTAATTATTTTTTAAGCAGAAATGTCATCCCATTCTCTAAAATGATAAACAAACCTGATTCTTGAGAATTCCATTAAGCCCCTTGCATATGAAAAAATCGTCATCTGAGAAGTACAAATACGCAAATGGCTTCACCCCATTGTATCTTACTCTTTCAAACGGAAGGAAATTAGAAGACAACAGAAACTAACAAATATCCCCAGGCTAGATTTGCAAGGCCCTGGAGAAAATGGAGAAACACATCTGTTGCTCTTCTCCTCTTGTGATATGGAGAATCAAACTGATACAATGCACCTAAAAAGGGTTCATGCAAAGAGAAAGGAAAATATTTAACATTTACTTTAAGGAAGTAAGTTGTCAAATGCTCAGGAAGAACTGTATTATCTTTTTTTTATGTTTCCCCTTTTCCAGTCAGTGGGAACTTCACCAGACTACTACAATTTTTCAAATATGGTGGATAGTGGCTTAGCAACTTCATCTGCCAGTTTGCCCAGGACCTGCAGCTTTATCTCATCAGGTCCCACGGATTTGTGTACCTTCCAATTCCTCAGATG
Source organism: Tringa solitaria (assembly GCA_026413425.1). NCBI lineage: Eukaryota > Metazoa > Chordata > Aves > Charadriiformes > Scolopacidae > Tringa > Tringa solitaria. The sequence continues at coordinate 10,205,134 of JAOXJM010000071.1, forward strand.
GTCTCGAACTTGGTCTTCTCCTACAGTGGGTGGTTCTTCACTCTCCCAGTCCCTGCCTTCGCCTTCTGTGACTTGGGTGGTGTGACTGGAGTCCTTGCTGGTAAAGATTGAGGCAAAAAAGTCATTGAGTATCTGAGCCTTATCCTTATCCTGGGTAACCAGGTCTCCCATTTCCTTCTGGAGAAAGCCACATTTCCCTGATCTTTTTTCACTGACGTACCTGTAGAAGCTTTTCTTTTCTCTCGACCTCTGGGAACCATAGCTGGCAAAGATGGAATCACTGGATTTCATGGCCTCTTGGTGGGGATTTCAGAGGAAGGAAGGTGCATAAGAACGGTAGTATTCCTACAGTAATTGGCCAGCTTGATTTGGAGAGAGTTGCTTCACATCAGCACCACTTTCCTTATGGCCTGCTTGATAATCAAAGCTAGGATTGCAGAGGACTTTTGGCTCCAATTATGCCAGGGGACAACTCTTCCCATTCTGGACCCAACTCTCTTTGTGCAGGTCCGAGAGAGGAGCTCTCTTTGAAATTGCCCTTGATTTTACCTGGCGCTCAGCACTGCAACCTTCACACTGGGGCTTCATCCTCCAGATTACCATCATCATCACTATGGGGAGGATCTACAACAATCTGAACAACAAGGTCATGATCAGTGAATGCAGATCATTGTCCAGCCTTGTCTTGTGCTTTTACCTTGAGCATATAGAAAAGAGCCCAGTTGTTTAAGAGCACATCCATTTCCATAGTCAGGACATACTGAGTGTTTTGTTTTCAGAGTTACAAATGACCCAAAATGTAATCAATGCAACTTGTCTGCCCCGGTTTATCTTGCATAATATAATAACCACTAACTACCATTGGTTATTTTTATGAAATTGCATTCTTTAACTTGATTTGACACTACTAGCTCTCTGCTTCCCTCCCAGCAACAGTGCAGAGTACGGAGGAAGTTTGATTTGGAACAGAAATCCATGTGTTTACATAGATCAAGGCAGAGGTATTATTTCCTATACAAAAATTAATGAATGCAGTAATCACAGACAGCATTCACTACCAGAAAGAACATAGGCTCATCGACCTAGCAATAAGCTCAGGCAGAGCTTTATGGATGGAGTTTTTTTGCTAATTAGTTTGACAGAGAAAAGAAAAGTTGCACAGCACAATGAGGAATAAAAGCTAAATAGCCAAATATATTTGCATCCTCATTTTTAACCTTCTCTGCCACTTCCTTTCCATATTTATTCAGCTGATATGTGAATGACTGAAGACCATAACAAAGAGAAAGCCTTCTAATTGTGTAGGCTATCTTTATTGAAAAGCTGAACTTTCTCACTATTTTGCATTTTTTTGCTATAGAAGATCTGTCGGGGTAGCTAAAGTGCAACAGAAACACACCTAAATACTGAAGCTATGTTCACACACAAGTCCACAACGGAGCCTGGACCTACACAACAAACATTTTTCTGGGGCATAGTCTCAGTCTTCCAGAGGGATCATGGATCCTTGCAGCCTGGTAATAAATATTTGACTACCTGGTGCCATTGTGGCAGTCAATGCAGGAAAACCAACAGTTGGTTTATGAAATCATTATCTGTTCTATATATTTAAGACACAGCAGGGAGAGCTGGTAGCAGGTTTCAAGGACCAGACGCAGAGATTTTCATTTTATAGTGAATATTATATTCTTACTGTAAGTCCTACTGCTTGATTTTTAAAGCCTAGAATCCCCCCACTCCCGCTTTGAGAAGTGGCTCTGGCAGAATTAGGAGGCAGACGACCTGATTTGCTGCTGAAGTGTCTGTGAGTGTTGCTGCAACATCCTGCCTCAGCATCCCCATCCCTCAAAGGGCCTTTGAAATGGCTTCCCCCTTGCTTTGTGAGCTGTCAGTCAAGAATGCTAAAACAGCCAGCTCTCGAACTGTAACACATGGCAAAACTTCCCTGGTTTGGGCAGACAGGACAAAGTGTCATAACAAGTCAGCATAAATAGCACTGTGAGACCACCATTCTGGGCTCACACGACCAAAGTGTAAAGACATTTATTTAGTTATGTGAAAATGCAAATAGGTTTTTGTTAGATATTTTAAAGCATGTAATTCTGTAATTTTAATTCAAACCCTGTGAAATAATGGCCTTGCTTGCCTAAATAATTTTTGAAATTCCATCCCTTAAACACTGATGCATCTCTAGACATTGGCCTTCTGTGCTCCAGGAAGCCAAGTTACAGAGCAGCCTGCTCATATTTAAGGAAGGTGAAGAAAGTGTCAGTGTGGGACAGCAGAGCACTGAAAGCAAAACTGTCACTTCACAAAGTCCATCCTTACTATAAAAAGTGAAATTCATGGTCCTGCTTCCCACCCTTCAGTCACTGCTCACTGCTCAGAACCACTGCTGCATCACTCCGTTCTCACACCTGGATCACAGAGAAGCAAGAAAAAATTTAATGAGGAGAAAACTAAAAATATAAACACAAATACAGATAAGATTCATACAGCAATAAACATGAGAAGCAACATGTGAATACATTTTTTAGAAAATTTTAACTGTGAATTTCTGACTTTATTCTGTATCGCCAGTTCCACATCTGCTCACCGTGGCTTGAGATATCCCTGCTGGACTGAGCTATGATCACACATAGTTGCATGAATCTTATTAATACAAGCTTAAAATTCTTACAGAGCTTGTTTCAGAGCTGACACTTGCCAGTTAAAGTTAGTCTTTCCTTCACTTGCACCAGAAAAAATGACAGGAAGTCCCTTGTACTTGTACTCTGCAATCGCACCAAGCCTCCCCAAGGATAAAAGCACATACAGCTGGAGCTCAGAATTGAAGGGAAACACCATTTCTGATTTTAAATGCATAAGAAATTTGCATCCAATTTCCATGCTTATTAAAACAAAGTATCCTTTCTCCATGTACATAAGGGCTTTGCTCCTCTGGTGGCAGGGAGGGCCATTTCAGATGGGCTGGGAGTCACAGACACGGGTTAAACTTTGTCAGGCCTGGCTGCATAGCAGGAAACAACCAACCCAGGCCCCAAGCCTGCAGGTGTGCACTTAATGAACTCTTGAGTTCGTCTGCTAAGACAAATCATCCAGTCTGTGACATATCATGCGTAGGGAGGAAAGGGGTGAGAAGGGCCTGGGCAGCATCCCATCCCCTCCTTCTGGAAGGAGCAAGCCCTGTGGAACAGAATGGAGCACATGAATGTGCTTCCTAATCACTGCTGTAGAAACCACTTCAGTGCAGCAAACATGAGACCATAGCAACAAAACAGTTCCTTTTCATGTGTTTTACTTAAGCCCCTGTTACTTTCTTTTGTGCCTGAGTGGGCTGAGAAGGAAGGCTTGGAGTGGGAAATTGTTGATGGTTTACGACAACTCTATGCTTAGCAAAAAAAAAAGCGTAGCTAGACTCAGTGTGATGAGAGACCGGTGAGGAAACTAGAGTCTTTGTGATGGGGATTTAATTATTCTAGTATTGACAAAAATGAGAATTAAAGGAGGAATCAACCTGCTGACTTCCATAGGCAGTAAAAATCAGGTTTATCTTTCACTGTTTATTGAGCTTTTAGATATGATAAATTCAATAATGGTCCAGTGGGTGTTTAGTGCTTTATGATAATATATCATTGGGCTTAAAGTAATCATGGTCTTAGGTTATAAAGGTAACAAATAAGACTTCAGACAGCATCATGTTGCTAAACTGAAATATTCCCAGAAAGATGATGGGAGAGGAGGGGGGAGAACAAGGAAAAAGTGATATTTAAAGCAAACAGAGTAAATAATGCAATCATGTTAATCTCAGTAATAGCGAACAGTTAAAAGTGATGATGGAAGTTACTGGAGTAAAGCAACAACATATCAAATACAGACAGAAAGCAATTACAAAAGGTATAATAGAAAATAGAAAGGACAAGCTAGCTGATGTAAAAAGCTCACAAAAGCTCTGTAAAACATTCAAGGGGAAAAAGTTGCATTTGCTAATAATAATCCATGAAGGTTCAGGGAATGCTAATTAGCGTAGAGCAGCTCTTCATTTGTATGAGGATGTATGGGCCTGTTCCAGGTTTAAATAAATGACTGAATGACAGACTAAACTCATTGGTGTTCTTTTAAAAGTAAAAAAAAAAAAATTACAGAATTCTGGCATCAGTCAATAATGCACCAGAAATAGATTTACTGGATTTTTAGAGACATTCAGAGATTTTCTAAAGCACCAATCTATCTGCAATGTCTCACCACACATAACATGAACCCACCACTTGGTGTGATTTGAGCCAATGCTGCTTTTCTCAGTTCAGGAAATTCGCTGCCTTTCAGGCCTTTTCTACATCACTCTTTTTATTGCATCTGCCTTTGCAAGAATCCCAATTTAAATTACTTTCAGACTGGAAAAAAGAGAAATACAGATACCATATAAAGTAGAGAATGCTGAGCAGGAGGGAAATAAGACATCAATAATCTCAGGGTTCAAGTCCACATTCAGCCTCAGCTTTTCTGGACAAGTCCATTTCTTAGACGTCTAGTAGGATTTCCAAAGCCGTCTTACCTTCAAAAGCCTCAGTGCTTAGTCCATGTTTCCTCAGCACAGGGCTGAGAAAGGTACTCATTACTTATTAAAATTGCTAATTCTACAGTTGCAGTTTCAGTATCTGAAGAATAAAACTCACACAGGGAAGAATAGCAGTAGGAATCAAGTTATGATGTCAGATGGGTGATGCCGAAGGTCCACAGCGTTGCCATCTAATTTTCACAGTATAGACATATTTGTTGATAGAAAGCAAAATATGTAAGGATGATATGATACCCTAGTATCGAACGTCCATATCAGAGGATGGTGGGTTTGCTGTCAGCCTTGACTGAATTAATTTTCTTTCTGTCTTTCTTTGATGACTTACGAGAAGTTGGCAAGGATCATAGCTAGTCTGCTGCGTTAAAAATAACCTGGTAGGAGGTCAGGCGCCTTGCTCAGTATGTTGGTACATAAAGCAGTAACATTCATTTTAGAGATTTCCCCCTGAAATCCTGTCCTCTGCAGGAAGGGAAGCACTGAGCTGGCTGGCATGTTGGGCACTTCACCCCCTGTGCAGCCCCAAATTGATCTACAGACCCAATCTCACACTACATGATCATTTTCACCCAATGTGTTCAGAATTAAGAAAAACAAATGAACACTTAGCCCCAAGAATCCGATTCATACAGCTATGTATCTTACATTAAATAGTGCATCTCAGCAAATATTGAAATTTAGATTTTAAAAATAAATGCAACAAAAGACTTAACTATGAAGAAACCTGTGCTTCTCCACTATTACTAAGAGTGCTTATTTCTCTGTCTCAAGTATGTTTTCTTGCTGTTAAGCACTTTTTTTTTTTAATTGCTGTATATTTTTTAACAACATTGCTGCTTATGCATCAAAAACACTTGTTCATGGAATCTGACAGCCATCTAATAAAGATGATGCTTTAGAAACTAAGCTGAACCATCTATAATGAAATTGTAAAATTCAATATTAATGATCCATTTCATTCTTAAACAACAGAATTCTGTGCATCGCTGATGAGCCAACCAAATATATGTAATATTCATCGTTGCTTTTAATAGAAATATCAAGTAACATGCAATGCCATCTTTATCCAGAGGGCCTTACTCTCATTTCTAACAGAATTCAGCCATTTGCCCGTATTTAGTTCACCAAGCAAATGAATGAATCACTCTTTCACTATTGTGCCTGCAAAAAATAGTAAACACTGAGCCTTTAATGTTTTCTAGTAGGAGTCAACATCTAAATGTTAGTCCTATTCTGCATTTAATCTATGTATTAACCAAAATCAATTAAAGGTGCAACTAGCAGCATTAACTGACATTTTCAATAGGAAATACTGAAAATGCCAGTCCAGTTGGTACTGAAGTCTTAGTTTTAAGAGCAAAAAAAATCATTTGCAAACCTTAGATACGCAGAGCAAATGATACCTGAATATTCAATTCAGAAGAGTACAGAAGGCAATCCTAAATTGAATCCACCATTTCTGCACTGACCGGCACTGTAACGCAGCCACGCTGGCTGAGGAGCCCCTCCAGAGCTACGTGCTCTATGATACCACCAGGGCAGAGCTGTCACCCCCAGGGCTGTGGGCAAAGGGCTCAATGGGCTGCAGAGGTACCAACAGGTCCCTGGGCTGAGCAGCTGGAGGCAGAAGGAGTTTGCCACCATGTCCATACAAATGCTCCCTCCCAGTGCCCCCGTCAGACTGGTCATGGGTAGTATGTGCAGAGCTCGGCCTCTCCTCGCTTTATGCATGTGGCTCTGGGGATGCGAGAGACTGCCGATTCTTCTGCTTGGGTCTGTGTATCTGATTATTGGTTTCTAAATATAACCGAGATATAACAGAGATACTGATTTCTTGCCATGTAGTATGTCAGCTCTGCTTTAGAAAATTCTGTCACATGTTAGTTGTCCCCGTATTCTCACAGAGCACCATGACTTCTCTGCCAAGTGAGAAACTGCAAGCTATAGTTTTGTTAGGAATAAACACTTCAAAAGCAGAATAAAGCTCAAACACAGTGCTGGAAGCAAGCAGACCATCAGTGTGTCACAGAAGGCAAAGAAAAGAAACTTTTGATAAGGGACACTGGGCAAACCCTAGGTTTAGAAGTAAGCATTAAATTAGCAAGCATTAGCACTTTTTTTTTTAATTTCTCTTTTTATTAGCAACATTTTCAATGTTTAAGGTCAATCATCAGCAAGTCCCACAGTTCAGAGGTCAGAATATCTGGTAGTCCCCTCAAGGCACACGGACACATGCATTTCTTCCTCATACATTCCCCCAAAGTAGTAATACCTTTCTTTACATTCACCAGCTTAAGATAAAGATGTATTGAAAATACACAATTTATAATAAGTCTTACAACACTTTGTTTTTTCCCCATATATTTCATCACAGCAATACAAAATTCAAGGTCATTAAGTAGAGAGCGTGATACTTCATCAGAGCTTCATCTCAAACTCTCTACATACATACTTTTTCAACATTCTTCATTTTTATTATGATCTTGATAGGATTTCCCTCAGAGAGAGAAAATGATCACCAAATTAAGTTTTAATTATTTAGGCCCAAACTAATGCAAAAAAAAAGAAGTATGAAACCTTTAGCATCCAGATTTCTAAGAAGGGTAGGGTTTGTAAGCTTAGATATTTAAATGTAAAGGGACTTTATTTCAAGTACTATAAAAGAGAAACATTGCCACTTACTGGCAGTACCAATGTCTTTGCAATATTTGTAGCCATTTATGTGCATCTTTCAAAAGCTCTATTAACCTTTATACTATTTGTCAATAAAAAGCCCCATTAACATTTAAACTGTGTATGTCCAACTGTCTACTTCAAACAAGAATCAAAAGATAGCCTGTAAGAAACAGTTATTTATTACAGGCTACATTATCAGGACCGTGCACATTGAAGATTTTGAAAAGCTCACATTTCTTAAAGTAAAAAAAAATAAATAAATCAATCAGTTGGCAAAAAGGCTGCACGTGGCCCAAGCAGGAGATTTGACAGCCACACAGGCATCACTGACAACACAGTACGGCTTTGGAAAAAATAGTACAACCAGTTGGAGACACTTCAGGAATGCTGGAGGTCTACAGAGATCACACTGCACATGAAACTGAAATTTAAACACTGCTTTTGCAGTAGTACAGTACTTAATTAGTGCAGTAGAACTTACCCGACATTAACAACTAGCCTTACCTCACATTAAGAATTTGTCTTCATTGGGCAAAAACTTGATTTTAATCAAAGATAACATAATCATTGGATAAGAACTGAAATCACAGCTGTGCAGATGACAGATTCTTCAATCCAGGTGCTGAACTGGAAGTGCCAAAGACATAATTCACCAGCTCATGTATGTCCCCCAAAACTTTGTGTCAAGCACCACTGATGTAGTAAAACGCCTAACGTGCTGCTTCTGTAAATGGGTATTTCAAGAGGTAAGGAAAAACGATCCCAATATCTAGAGACTGAAAGCAAAGTCAATCAGTCTATTACCACTGGTTTTACAAATCATTAGGGAAGACAGCATGATCTGTTTCACTGAAGAGAATAAAATTCATTAATTGTCTTCAAGTATGGGAGATGCACTCACAGTGACAACAGAGGCATTGATTTCATTACTTTACAACATAGACTCCATAGAAAATTTACAACCAAAATGGAGCTAGTGTGACAAATGGCACTCACGTAGCACAACAAAAATGTAAAGTTCACAAATTGAACAGAAATGCATTTTAGTGGCTTCGCTTCCTCAGGCTCCAATTTGACAGAGCACCACTTCATGCAGTCATTCCTTTCATCTCACGTCCGTCTTGTCTTCTGTTTTTTTGTTTGTCTCTTTGCATCCTCCGAGCCACCTGCATCAGAAACTGTCTGTCCAAGAGCACGAACTCCTTGCAGTCGAGTTGTCAGCTGTAGCAATAAGGGAATAAGCTAGGAAAAAAAATAAAAAAAATAAATAATAAAAATGGGAAGCAGCTTGTGATGACAATGGTATGTAAGGTCTGAATGATAGCATTTTTTAGACCCATGCATCCCCAAGCAAATACTGTTGCATAAATGGCACATCTACAAAGATAACAGAAAATGGCAGTAAATCCTGCAAAGAATTCAAACTAAACTTCTGGAAATTTCTGATAAACAAAGACTAAAATGTTTGTCAGTAACTTTTTTTCCTGCAGTCATCTGGCCAAGAACAGCAGGTTGAATCCTGAGTCTGGAAGATGACCTCAAGAGACACTTTGAGTGACACTGTAGAAAATCCTGGAGAATCCCACATTTTGTGCTGTCTTACCTATGTTTGAGAGGAAATCAAACTGTACAGACAGATTTCTTTTCTTTTATCAGCAAAACAGGAATCCACTAATATCAGAGAAGACTGGAAGCACATGGCTTGTTAACAAAGACAGAGAAGGTTCTACAGAAGGTAGTTTTATTCCTCTTGAGACCTTTTCACTACGGAGGGTGTAAAGCTAAAGAGACCAGGCTCAATGACTTGTAAGTTTATTTTCCAGTCTGATTGTTCCTGAAGCCAATAAAATAATTATTCTCATTGCTATTATCACTGGGTCTGGCTATTTGAATTATTCTGTATCGGATTTTTTCCCCCAGAGCCTCAAATGAGAAGACAAAATTCAAAAACAGCTCAGCAACTCACCTTCACACTAATTTTTTTTAAAGGAACGTAATTGTCCAAAAATTTGGCTATATTGTGGCTTTTCTTGAAATGTGTCACAAAGTGGCTGCTGACTGCAGCTCTGTCTGGATAACCACCTCAATAAACCCCCACTTAACTCAGCACAAAATATTGATAGGACAATAATATTTGGGTAAGACAAAAAAACCCCATGACCTACCTTATCGTGGTTGTAACCAGCCAACAACAGAAGCAGCGTCAGGGGTAATGCAATGTAAGATCCTTGGGCAATATCTTGTTCAGGCAGCTTTCTCTGAAAACAATGCGGACCATGGATTATGTTTTTTTTTTTTAACCACCATTTTGACTATGAAATCCCTCAGCTTTAAGCAATGTCAGCAATGACCATGTGGCACATCCAGCCGTTCCCGTCTGACTTCCATCTAAGTACTGCTCTAAGATTTACTTCAAAGCAGTCCCCATGACCAGATTCATTCCTCTCTTACCTTCTTCCTGGAGTCTGCTGTTTTTTAAAGCTAATTCACTGATGGTCAGTCTCCACTTTACAGTCAACCTGCTGTGCCTTAATTTACCTGGCACACGCTGCCCAAACCTCTATGATCCCAATGGTAACACTACAGCAACCATACTAGCACAGCATCTTTCATCTTCATTTATAACTGCCATTTCATGTTTCCCTCATGTTTCACTGGCATCTGAATATGCAGTGATGTAGAAAAAAAAAAAAAGATAAAACAAAACAAACTCTTCACTAAATTGACTGCAGTGTTCAGAAGCACAAAGAGACACCTCTCCCTCAAGGAAAGTTTTCCCTTGATGCGAGTTTGAAATACCCTCTGCTTTACCCCTTACCTCACCTCCAATAACTAAAGCTCTTTTTGGCCTGATGATACTTTTTTCATATACACAGAAATCTTCAAAGGAATTCTGTCAACAATCCTATTTTTCTCCTTCAGCCCTCAGTTACTGCAACCTTTCAGTTAGTGTCATGGCTACAACTCCTTCTTGAACTCCTTACCTGCCTCCCATAATATACCAGGTTATTACATCCCTGCCTGATGCCTTAGATGTGGCCAAATCCAAATTCATTGTCATTTTAATGCCGCTCAGAAACCTCTTTACATTTATATTAATAGATAGTTTGGCCAAGACCACAAAGTACATTCAGGCTATACTACCAGGCATTGCTCTCAAGGTGAACAGTTGTACATTTAAATATTTTGTACTTACAGTGGGACTAAAGACCAGTGTAATGTGTTTATGATATCCAATAGCAGTGAACGAAACTTGAGGCAGGGTGTAGTCATACTGTGATTTAGACAACGTAGAATCCAGGAGCACCACGTAATTCTGTGGGTAAAAAAAATAAAATTAAAAAAAAAAATCAACATTAGTAGTAGGCTGAGACAAAATTAGATTTAAAGGCCAAAGTCAGTTTAACAGGCTTCAGATCTGAGACACTGGTCACTTCAGCATGAATACATTACCGCAGGAACAGCGGAAATAACGCTTCAGTTCCTTAGGAGAAAAAAAATAAAGTGAGCCAAGCAAATTATTCAGCAATATTCTTACCTCTCCATCTCGGAGCAGTGGAGGGAAATGGAAAAATAGGGATAGGCCTAAGTTGACTGTATGAATTGGGTTGTCAAGATTTTCACTTTTGTAGAGCTTCACCTGTAAGGGAAAGAAGAAAGCACAAACCAGGTATTTCTAAGCCTGCACCACAATAGATAGGTAAGACATCCCACATCTTAAGGAAGAAAAGCACATCACAACTGATCATGTGTTTTATAAACAGAAAGTTGTTAAGTAAGAACACCAGGAATTGTTCTAATTTGCGACATGAAGTCAGAGAATCAGTCTTTTTAAAGAACTTGAAATAACTTAGGAACAATTGATGTCTGACATTTTCATGCATCTAGTGTATTAAAAGTAGCCTATGCTGCGCATCAACCAGAACTGAGTAATTCTTTTAAATAATCCCAGCAGTACCACAGGAATGCGCAGCTGGAGGTTGTTCCTATATCTCTGATAGGCTCATTTTGCTTGATTCCAATTTTTCTACACTGATTTAACAAGCCAGACATCCTCAAGCTACAGAATAGGCCTGAAGTCCTCTGCAAACACAGTTTGCTCAGAAACCAGCACAATTAAGAGAGGACTGTATCACAGTTGAATAAGGCTGGTAGGGGCAGCAGCACCCCTTACGTGAGGCTTCTGGTACACACAAATATTTATCAGCCACTGTACCTCCTTTGGGGTACACTGTAAGAAAAGTGGTGGGTTTTGTGGATGACAGAAGTGGCCTTCTAGCATCTACACCAGTGCTTGTAAACCTCTGGATCAGATATTTGCCAAGACTCATCTCTCCTTGCACACACAACCCAACTAAATTCTCATTGATTCTGCCCAGTGCTGCCACGGTTGCAGCTCCAGTCATGGCTCACCAGAGCACCTCCAGTTGTTTCATCAAGCTCATGCAACCAGAAAGGACCAGACTGAAGACACAAAACCACTTGCTTGTGTCTGTATCAAATCCTAGCACATCTTTCAAAGACAAAAATGTCTGCCTTGAAAGCAAGAGTGATGATATGCACTCATCAACAGCACACCTGCATTACAATTATGCAAGACCCAACCTCACATGGAACAGGCACAGGCTTGAATAACTTCCACACAACTACATTTTGACAGCAATTCCTATTTGCTTAGGCTGAACTGCAAGTGTCTACATTTCCTCAGAAAGACAGGAAGCTTGCTCAGGTGCTCTTCAATAAGGTGATATATTTTCCCTTCACACCTGCTCTGAATGCTGGATCCTCTGGATGTCTCCCAAAAAACCCAAAGGCTTAGCAATGAGACCTTGGCAGATGAGATGCATAACGGACTAGTCTGAAAGAAATCCAGGCACTGCATTTATATTGTAGGTAACATTTCAATAAGCTTTTAAACCTGCTCAATGGTATTATAGTTCCTACCACACTAACACCTCTTGCAGATACGTCCAGCGTTTGCACTCTAAGCCAAAAGGATCATAAGTGTTTAGCAAGGTTTTCTTTCAGATCACAGTGCAATCTTTTGAATTTTGAAAATTTCAGCTTTACTTTTTGTCTCATACTCTCATGTATAGACAATTCATGTGTCCTATGGTATCGTTGCATTCATACGATATCTTCTTGCTACCAGACAGGTATGTCAAGAATTGAAGATATTTCAAGAATTAATGCAGAGGACTCATCTCACCACTGGTGTTTTGCCTTCCTATGGACCAGGCATCCCTAATCAGAGAAGCAGACCCCAAAATGTACAGGACAACTTAAGAAAGTATTTCTTAAACATACTCCCATGAAAAATGGAAACATTAAAGCAAAGCAGTGAGGAACACTGGAATCTTAATTCTATGCAGTATTCAAATTCACCTTTATTGAACTATTAGTCATAATTTGAATTAAATGTGTACTCTGGCTACTGAACGATTTCCAGTGACCCTGCAAAAAACACTGGGAAACCAATGCAAATATGCTTGACAAAGATGAAAGGCTTGAACTTACACATAATGTGGAGAGATATTCAGAAGATGTAATTACATTTCCACTTAAATCAAATTGATTAATTTGCCGGAATGCTATAATATTAACATCACCAATGTCACTGTTCCCAACCTGCAACATAAAATACAGTCATGTTTTTACCAACATAGGAACAACTAACAGAGAACAGTGAGCACAACACAAATATTGCTCATAATTTTAAATAAGAAGTTAATTTTGTCCTATACTATGGAAACTTGAAGGCTTTCCAGTTGCAAGTACTTTTCCTCCAGAGTGCACAGCTCATGATTGCAGACGTGTATTACCTGTATGGCTGATGGCATTAAGTTAAACTAAGGAGGGAAGAAGCATCAGAAGCATGCATTATTTTGCATGCAGAGGCTGGGTTACGCCTGATGTCTGAATGTTGGTCTCAGTATTTTGCATCTGTGCCAAGAGATGCATATTACCACGCTGGGATGTTTATACAGTTGATTAATGAGGAATATGCTCATATCATAATATAACCTACTTCAAAAACACATAACTCTATATATTCTTCAAAATAGTTTAAAATATAAAACAATTGTGTTTCTAAATCTGAACCCCAGAGCAAGGAAAAACATTTACTCAAATAGTAACTACAGTAACAGACAGGTTATGGTTCAGCCAGGTGCCATATCAACAGTCTGGTGCCACCGAGGCTGTACATTTTTCTTGCAAGTGTCCTTAAATGCCTCTCTTTCCTGGAGAAAACAGCAGGCTGGCCAGGATACTATTAGTGTAAGCTACTGCACCCAGCCATCACTTGCAGTACATTACCTTCAGGTGATTTTCTGGAATTTGGGTTGTCATTCTCTTCCCTTTCCCAACGAGCAAGCACTCTTAGCAAGAAGACACTAAGGACTTGAAAGATTTCTGCCCATCTGTTTTGCAAAGGAGGGCAACCTGGTCAGGCCTGTGTCTGAGCTCAAATAATGACCATCTCCCACTGAAAAGTTCTGGTCAGCTAACGAAAGCTAATTAACCTTTGTTGGATGTCAAGAGATAAATGTGAGGCAACTAATCTGAATCTGTAAGGATGGTTTTCAATTCAAAGTTATTATTACATTTCATAAAGATATGCTAGTCTCAATGACAATTTAATCTATATCAAGACTGCAGGATTTGGACCAAAGAAAGCATAACAAAATCTATATATCAATCAGTAACTTAATAAGAATATAGCATAATATGACAATTTATGACATCCTCAAGATGCTAATCACAGAATGCTTTGTTCCACACCATAAAGAAATGCTGAAAGGTATTCTACACATTTATTCTCTCGTTTCTTGATTTACAATTTTTGTGACCGTGAAAGAATTCTTTTCACTTATTTACTGTTTGGGCTTTTCTTATTTCAATTTTCAGCTGTGGTGCCGAAATACAATATGGGGCCCGTATTCAGGGAGCTAACTTGCTGAAAGCCACTTGTCTAAATAGAATGCATTCAATTACATCGCTGCTTATATAACAGACATAATGACCAGACAGACAGATGCATTTTATACTTAAGTGATGCTACAAAAAAAAAAAAAAGAAAAAATTACCTCAATTGCACGATGCTGTGGTAAAGCTCTTTCAATGTGATCATTGCCTTCAGCTTTGAGTTGGACATGATACACACAACCAGGCTAAAAGCAACAATCAATGATAAATTCCAAAACTGAGTAATATGTACTTAAATTTTAGAAGATAGAGATTTCATTTAAGATACACCACCCAAACAGATCTAATTCTATCCAGTTAAAGCTTTCATTATTCCAAATAGAAAATAAAACTCAAAATAATAAATAAAACCATTACGGGTGTTTACAGCCAGCAAATACAAAAGGCCTATCACAGAAGTTTCCCTAGTTTATTATATGACAGTATTAAAATAAATCATCTGCTGTGAAGTGTTATAGCTAGAAAGAAAATACATTAAACAGGATTAAAACCTGATCAAACACTGCTTGCTACTTCAGTATAATTGCTTATTCCATACATTGTTGTCCCAGAAATTCAGCTTCCACGTTTCCTGCAGAACAGCTTACTTTCACAAACATGCTGCACAATCACCATCACACATACACCCAATATCCTGATAAAAACATGCTGTCACAGTATTTTCACAAAAGAAACTAAATGCTTCTCCAAATTATTTTGCCTAAGGAAAGGCCCTGCTCTAACATCTGACACATTCAGCACATTGACCGGGGGCTCCTGTCACGTCACGGGACCTGTTTGGTGTTTGTGGGAGGCCATCACAAGATCCCGGAACCAGGTTCCACAGACTCACACTAAAAGTGTTTTCGCCCTTTACTAGAATGAGTGTTCACTACACAATAGTGTAACACAAAGAGACTCAAGGGAATCTGAGCTAGCAAATGCAATGGGAAAACAGAAATCGGTAGCTAATTAATAAAACACATTTTATTGCTCCATTATCACACTAACATAAAAGTTAATGACAGAGAGTGTTCTATCCTTACCAGAAGGCCACGTAGCCTGAATTTGCCCTCTTCATCAGTTATCGTGTCTTCTCCATAGATGCTACAATCGTTCTGCCCCACAGCTTCTACTGAGACTCCCTGCTCAGGCTCACCATTTAAAGAAGAAACTGTGCCGTAACAGCTAGAAGTATAAAGAGAACCAATTGCTACAGATGTGTAGATGCTGTTTTAATGCACATTTTGATGATATTTTATTGTTATAACTGATGGAAAAAGTACTTAATATCTTTAGCATAGCATGAAGAATAAAAGGGGAATTTATAATGTATACGTTAAACTGTTCAAAGCATCAGGATTAGCTGCAGTTCAGAGCACAACTTTAGGAATTCAAGTTACCTGACCTCCTTGAACAGCAGCACTTACCCCCGAGGGCAAGGAAAGGAAGGATCTTGAAGTCAGATACCTGAATTTGGTTTACTATCCCTAGAATAGTCTTTTCCCATCCCACTGGACATAGCACAAGCCACTTCCAGTGCCATTGACACAGTTCTTTCATAGTAATGTTTCTCCTGACAGTCCTGACATCTGGGATTAGCCACATGCATGAGAAAAGGCTAAAAGAAGTACTTACAGCATAATAAAGTTAAATTGCACCTTCAAAAGTGCCCTCCAAACCTTCAGAACAGAAGTGTATCAGCACAAAACACACATTTTGCACAGCACTTCAACTCTACTGACCTGTAAGCTGTTCTGTAACCAGTTATCCGAATTTTAAGATTCTGTCCTTCCTGCACTTCAATCATTTGTGATGACGGTTCAAAGCGAAACTCTTTCATCATGGGTTTAAAATAATACTGCCCTGGGCTCTGCAAAGAGGCATAAAACAAGCTGTTTACTGATAGTGACACAAAAATTCACCGACTCCAAACAATTATGTTTCTACAAGAGCTCCCTAAGGAGGTAAAGTTCTCTGTCCCAACCATAGCTTAAACTGGTCAGAAAACATGCGCACTAAAAAACAGGGAGCATGTTGGACAATGAACCAATGGAACTCCACCAGGTGATAAAGTCTGAAGAGGGAAAGACAATTATGGCCCTAGAACCTTACTGCAAGATCTCAAGGATGCAAGAGTGACCAAGAGAGAAAGATGTCTGCAAGGAAACTATTCAGGCATGTCTACACACATGTACATATCAATAACCTAATTAGATTTCTTTCCTCTAAAGACTCTCAAACGATCATCAACAAATTGGCTTGTTTCATGTTTACAGACCACAAATTAGTAACTGAAATCAATCAACATCATCCACCTCCTGTTGGAGAGAAATCTCTTGCCAGGTTAGATTTCACATCTTTAACTTGCTAAGATTATATGTGCTGTCCACTCTGAGGGACCTACATCTCTCGTTGTGGGTAATGACTTCAAAGGAGACCACACATTCCCCTGCCACTGAAGAGAGCCAATAGCATCCCTATTTTGGAGGACAAAGTAACACAGCATCACACGTGCAGCAACAGTCAGAAGAGTCTTTCAACTTACCAGATTGGAAAAAGTCAGCATGCCATTATCCTGTGTGAGGAGGTTGGACCGAAACACCCCTCCACTGAGAGACAAGAGAACTCCAGCAAGAGCCTGGTCATCCTCTGATTTGATCTATTTTTGAAAAAGCAATAGTTTTAAGTGTAAGCATGGGTTGCTTTACGAAGAAGGGTTCAATTCAAAAGCCTCTTACAAAGTGCACAGATGTGCTGGCTCTGAGCACTCAGCTGTAATCAGAAGTCACATCTGCATCCTGCAAGATGTGGACATGAGGACTGCAGAAGCTTGTGCTCTCAACATCTAGGCAGCCACAGCCGCACATAGCATGGGCAACCAGAACAGTCATTTTCAGTCTCTTCACAGGACACGCTGGAAGCCAGAGCAAAGTATCGCAAAGACTGAAACTAGGCACTAGTTGGAATGGAATGTACATGAAAAAATCACCTTGAGGGATAAAACTCACTAAGAGAAGGTGGTCCAACTCTACAAAAGCAAATAAAGCCAGTCTTTTGGACTGCAGGCTCTAACTTTCACTCTATAAACCTTGCAAAATCTTCTACATGGCAAGTCATGGTCTACAACTAAGCTCATCCACTGAGATCTGTTTCCCCATGACAAAACTATCCCCAAATTCTATGCCTATTTGTGTTTGGTTGGGACACATGGGTAAATTTTTTTTGCCTCTTTAGCTCTAACTGCACACACTATTCATTCAAAATGCAAAATGTTGAGAACGTTACCTCAAACGTCACCCCAGCAAGAGCAAAAGCTTTGAAGTCCCCAACTGTTCCTTCCACTGCAGTCAAAACAAACCCTTCTTTCTGAGCAGTAACTGTATATTCCAAGTCACTATGGAGCGGGCCAACACTTCAAATAAAAGGAAAGAAGAACTTATTTTAAAAAAAGCACTTGGATATTACACACACATTGTCAAGTCACCATCGAACTTAAACTAAAGAATCCAAAAGTTCAAAACAAATCTGTTAATTACCTGTAAGCACCTTTGTCATCAGTGAAAACTGTGATGAGTGGAGAAGTTGCTCCCTTTTCACCAATGACAATCTCAACACCTTCCAATTCAGGATGAATTTGCCCCTCCAGAAATAAGCCTGCTTTTCCATGAATCTCTATCAGCTTTCCAGGACAACTCTCTTGGTCATTGCAAAGGGGATTTAAGACAAACAAGAAAGTAAAGAATACATTCACCATTCTGCCTTACAGAAAGAGTTTAATTACTTCCGAAGTGATCAGCTGATATTCTTTTACCTTAGAATAAGAAATCAACCCACACAATTCTACAGCCACTCAACACACCTTAAAACATCTGAACATTCACAACATCAATAACTAAGCTCCAAAGCTATAAGCACATCTCCAAAACAAACATTCTGGATCTTCTAAGTGTTTTGAGGATTCATTAAGTTATAGATACTGTAGCCACATGGAAAAGATTCCAACAATACTCCTTTCTATCTGATATTACACTGAGCTTTGACAAAATTTTTCGAGATCAAATTCAGGTCAGCATACATTGTGCTTGATGACATAAGTAAAATTTTATACCACCCCCCCTCCAATGTATTTAGAATGTGCACAAGAAAGAGGCACATAAAAAGAGGCAATTAATATTTTCTAGTGATTTCAAAAGAAGCAGGTTATCTTAGGAACCTGAGAGCAAGATGGACACTGACTTAACAAGTAGTATCAACTGACTGATGATAACCTTGACAATTTTGAAGTTTACTTTGTTGGGACTATTTTTATTATTTTAATTTACTGCAAACAAAACTTAACAGAAACTTCAATTTGGTAACAAACTCAGAATACAGACATTGCTTTTGCAGAACTATTTTTCTAGATGAAAGTAATATGAACAACTCTGAGAATCTGGTGTAATGTCCAGAAATCTAGTCCTTCCTCTTGTGCCAGGTGGTCTTTCACAGCACTTGGAAGCACATTCTGATAATAAAAACTTTACTTGCACCTTCTATCAAATACCCATGCTTCCAAACTCCAGAGGCAAACTAGCACAAAAAAATAGCTGCAAACGAAACTTTCTTAACACCACCTTTGAAGAGCTATTCATACATTCATCCATAAGGATACGTTTCTGCCGTAAAAATCTACTGCTTTCAAACTAGATTTTATTTATATTTACCTCCACTAACAACTGTTTCCACATAAGGCGGGTAGAAAAGCAGCTCCTTTGATGAGGGTGTCACAGTGATTTTCTCTCCAGACCTATAAAATACAAATAAGATACGATTAGAAGAAAATTGAATTAACAGCTCTCATGTAGAAGGGAGTACTGCCTATTGACCCCAGAACCCATCTAAATACCCAAAGGAAAAAATATCAACAATCACCTAAGCAAAATTCATATTATGTATCTAGTACTAGTACTATCAATAGTACTGGTTTCCATTTAGCTGATAGTCAACACGAACAGGCACAGGAACCCATACAGCAGCTCTTTCCTATATGGAATATAACACTATTCTCTTTAGTGGAAATAGTATACACCTCAGCCATTGCAGCTTGGTATTACCTTGCCCAGTATGAAAATTCATATAAGAAGGGTCCTTGGAGTTCCTCCACCATTTCTTGCACTGGTGGCTTTGTTCCTTCCTCCTCTTGACCCTTCTTTTCTCTCTCCTGTCGGCGGGTCTCAATTTCTGCCAGCTGCTGCTCCCTACGTAACTCCTGTACAGATTTCAGGGGCCCTAAAACTAAGGCAGGTTCACTGTCAATGGATGACCTGAAAACATGGAGGAGAAACAAAATCATCGCCTTTCATATTGAGATTTTGCACCACGTACCACACACCAGTTCTGCTTCAGGGGCAATAACCTCCCACAGAAGCACTGACAACCCAGCAGGATTGGTAAACTCTTAAGCCAAAGGACCAGTTTGCAGGAGTACCTTTAACAAAGTCCTAAACTAAAAGAGAAAGGCTAGAATTCCAAACCCAACAACAAGCTTAAGACAGAAATAAAAGACGACCAGTAAGCTCACTTATTTTTTCAGTACGAGGAACTTTCACTCAGTCTACCTCTCAGGAGCAGAGTATACACGAAGAAAATAACTTCTATCAAAAAATAAATACTTCCAATAGCTGGCAATTCCCAGGAAAAGCTCTGAGCTCTAACCTATCTGCCATATACATTTGAACTCTCCAGCAATCTTGCCACTGTCCACTGAACAGATTGTTAAGTTTAATCAAGTTCTTTAAATCAGCTCAGAACAATGCATATCATTTCACTTTCCCTGATCTTACATACTCTTTTTCCTAGCAATTTCTTCTAGTCTCCAACTGTTCTTTGTATCTTATCTTCTGTCTCCTCTACAACAGTCTGAAAAAATCTGTAGGAAAACATTGCAAAACTCTACGAGGAGTGAACTGTAATGATCACGAGGCAATGCTCTGCAGGTAATTTGTTCTCTGAAAAGATGTTTTCTACACTCAAAAAGTTTGAGAACCCATAGTCTAGAACAAGTGGACGTCAGCAGAACATTAATAAAGCACTTATCATTATCAGACACTTCCAGGCAAATCTGGCACTTCATACAATTAAAGGTGTTCACAAATCACTGCTCCCTAGTGAGCTCTCTGTTCAGCTAAACATAAATTGGCACGTTAGTGCGTAATCACTCTGCATGGTTTTTCTTTTACAATCCTCTTCACACCAGTAACAATGCTCTAAAGCAGCAGATTCTTATTCTGAGGAAAGAAAAAAGGAAAAAAAAAAAGATGCTAGTGCTAAAGAGCTCAGACCCAAGCTAAAACAATACCCTCTGAATTCGGAAATTTAAGTTCATTAAAGTGTAAAAAAACTCAGAAAATCGTTCCTTTTTACCACGACACACAAGTAGAAAAAGGGTATATTGAAATGAAGTGACAGTTTTCAAAATGAGGTCTAGGAATTATTTATCCATCTACAAAGAACTCAGAGCACAGCTTAGCATAAAAACTTCTTGCAGTCTTGAGTTGGATGTCATCCCCTTAGAAAGCAGTCACTGTGGTATTAAAACCAAAGTAAAACTTTATGAGAGAGATGTCTTTTTCTTCCCCTTTTTATAGCCCAAAGATTTCTTTTTTCTTACTTAATGGTAATAGTCACATCCATCAGTTTATCTGTTACAATCGTGCCAAGGACATGGTGTCGAACTGCAGTGAGCGTCAATATACTAGGAGAGGACCTGTAAATCCAAGTAACAAAGAGATTAATTGAAGGTCCCCCTCCTAAAGAAAATAACCAAATCTTATTTAGCAGTTTGTGCTCCCATCTCTAATTTTGAAGTGCTTTATAAAAGACGATATACAAATAGCACAGCAAAGCTGTAAGGCTGGGACAATGGCATGTTGGAAACAGAGTATTTTCCAGTTCTAAACCCCAAACCACTGCATGACATTGCCCAAATCAATTCCTTCCTTTTTGCCTCTTACTTCCTCTCAAGCTAAAGCTGATTTGATTGATTTCATATGTACAATCCCTTTATACACAGCAGAAGGACACTCCAAAGTGTGTCATATTAGACACAGTTCACCAAGACGCCCCAAGTCTAATGGTGCTTTGCTGCCAAAAGAGGGTTTCTGCTTCTATCCATTCATTCACTTTGTGCTGCCTCTCATGTTTAGCACGTCTGTCTTTGAAGCACTTCTAATTCACTAACACAGCAGAAAAGAATCAGATTTGAATGCTGAATGTGTTTTCTGCCATGTTAATGAATTAGAAGTAGTCTCGGAGCAGAAATCCTCTTTTTTGAAGCAAAGAGCCATTAAACACAATTGCCAGACCATAACCTATAAATAACTGATAAAATATGGCTGACATAGGAAGATCAGCACTGCTAACTTGCTATTATTATACAACTTGCAAAAGCTAGGGGAGCAGAACCAAATCACTACAGAGTCATGGCACTAGGGACATACAATGGTGGTACAAGCCTCCTAGTAAACCTACTGTCCTATCTTCTGCATTTTAGCTGTCACAAATGATCAACAGCTTCTACTTAAGTATCTCTGCTTTGTTAGAAAGCAAACCCAACATTAAACAGAGAAAGCTGAAACAAATATCAATTTAAAGTAGTAAAAGCATCTTTAAAGCCTATCATTAGTTGATTATTTTTTTTTAGGACTAGGAAGGGCAAGAGAAGACATATGATAAGCTTTGCTAAAGCTTCCCTCTATAGGTTAGAGACAGTTGCAGCAAAACGTCCTGAACTGCTGAAAGCAACCAGCTGCAGCAGAAGGAAGCTTTATGAAAGCATAATGATAGGCAAAAGATCAAAACCAGATTTTGTTCTTACGTGTCATAAGTATAATACTCATGTTCAAACTGGTGGCAGGAACGTGGGGTCACTTCATATACACCTGTAAACATTGTCAAAGAATTATCCACTGAAAAAATTCAAGCTTATTGTGTTGACTGAATTCTCAAGATCACCTGAGACCTGAGGTATAGAAACAATTACAAAATTTGATTATATGTCTACTGCCTTTCACATAGACACTTGTAAGTTAAATTCACCTCTGTTCAGCCACAGATGACTACTGGAAGCTGTGCAGCATTTCTAATGCACACTGATATAAAACACAATTAGGCATCACTACAGATAAACATAATGACAACCAACCAACCAACCAAGCTCAGAAGTAACTTATTATGGCCCCGTGGATGATATGCTTTGACTGATTACAGAACCATTCTATTATCATATTGCAAATGAGACCACTGGCTCTAAGGATGAAATGTTCAAAGCTGAAAACTGAATCAAAACCATGCACATTTGTTAATTGTTTTGCTAACAAAGAACTAGCTCTAAGACATTAAGAGGAGAAAAAAAAATCTGATTTTGAAACATTCTTTTTTCCTGTTACAGATAACCCTGTAGTACTTTTAAGAGTTATTCCTTCAAGAATCAGTCTATTCTAATGTGAGTGACAAATAGAACTCATATGAACAAAATTATTTTAACGCACTCTTCATTCATCCAAGATCAAAACCCTTCACTGATAGTAGGAAAATTCTAAAAACTTAGAGCATTTACATACAGACGTAAATAAAACAATGCCTCTCAGAACCCACAACATATTTTTATCTTACTATTTTTTTTTAATTCCCAGCAGTATTAGTTGATTGATTCTTTTTTGTTTTTTAAACTATCATTTTAGAAGTGTTACCTGGCTTTGAAAGACAGAATCTATTAACTCCTTTGGAAAGGTTATAAACACCAACATTCTCTGGTCCATTTCCATCCTGATAAAATTCCTGTGAAGCCACAGCACAATTCACTATTAACTACCAAACAATAAAATGAAAACAGTATTTGCTTAAAGATACATTAACGTTTCTCTTTTATAACAACTAACAACTCAAGACCATTTTACCAAATCCAAGAGACAAATCCCAAAAGCACTCTAAACATCAATGTTGCTGTGCTATATGACTCCCTAGAGACATGAGAAAGCCTTGATTTCAAGCATAATGCAACCTACCTACACTAGCTCATTAAAAAAATACAAGGAAATTTGTTACCTACGTACCAGTGTAATTGCGTGAGAAAGAGAACACCTCAGCATATATCCAGTTTGCCTGAATTCTATTCCCGAAACATCTTCCTCCATGACTTCCAACTCCAAAGACTTATTCTTCCAGCACCAGTCTTCATGTACAATGCTTACTAGAATACACACCACACAAAGCATTTTAGTCATGTAAAGCTTTGTGAATCAGGCCAAGTTTTGTGGTATAAAAAGCTTGTATCACTCTAACTTCCCTGGCAATAATCTTCAAAGCCAGATATACCATGACTGTAGTAACAGACCTGGCTCACAGCACTGTAGGATCACCAAGAATCCAGCACCTCTGATAACAGAAAAGCTATTATAAAAAGGAATAATGAAGCCTGGCCTCCCTGGAGAACTCTGCAATATGCACTACCATTGCGATAGTCAAAGAAGCCCAATGGACATCAGAACCTAACTCCAATTTCACCTGGTAAAAAGATGTCCTGACTCATGTATAAAAAGAGCAATCTGCATACACTCCTTCTACACCTTTCACTGGAAAACAATTTATTTTCATAGTAGGCCAAGGCAGGCTGGCCAAAACATGTATTGTAAGCGTACTCTGTAAGCAGAAGAATGAGGGTGTGCCCCTACTCTTAGACTTGGGACAAGTCAATTTACAATGAAGCCTTGTTTCCTCCCACCAGCCACATAGACCCTAAAACTGAGGGGAGCAGTTACCTGTAACCCGACAAAAAGGTTAAACATAAAAGACTAAGAAAACTTGATGCACTGTTATATAGTATTTTTCCAGATTTTCTCAAGTTTCAGAAGTAGTTCCATGTTGGGCATATTGTAAACAGTACCCACTACAACAGAAGTATACAGATTGAGTCACAAATTTAGCTACTAAGGTAACACGTCAATCCCACAATCCTACCTTTGTATTTGCCAGGTAGCACATTTTCAAATGTGAAAGCCACTTTGTCCTTGTCTCCAGAGAGCTGCAGGTTGCGTTTCTCACCCTGGCGGCTCACAGACTGTAACGTCACCATTAGATCACCACAAGCATCTGTGCAGAAAAGAGCAGAAAATGAGGCTGCATTCTAGCTTTCCAGCTTCGCCTCCAAAATCCCCACTCCAAGCAAGCTTCATGTGTACTAAGATTCAAATGATTACTCTCTTCCAGTAGAGAACATTTCCAATTAAAACTCTTATTTCTTAATCACAGTGCTTTTTTGCATTCTTCAGGAAGTTCGAGACTGTTAATCATATTTTTTTATTGAATGGCAAGTAACAACCAGAGGCTAACATTAAATCCCTGGGTCCACCTTGCTATGCAGAGACTACAGGGTCCAGAAAACCCCTGAGAGACAGAACAAGTGCAGAGAGGATTCAGAGAGGAAAAAGGAAGGGGTAAAATGACAGAAGTCAAGTTCCAATCACCAACTGCTGAAATCAGTGGGTAATCAAGGAAAATAGCAGGAGAGAGGACCTTAGACTAAAATAAAGACAAAAAGCTTATGAAAGGGAACAGAGATTGCAAGCTTCTGTTAACAGCCTGAGGCTCTATCCTACAGGTTTGCAGAAGTACTGCCTTTTTTTTTTTTTAAATGTCTTTTTTTGCCTCCAGTGTTTCTCTGATTGATATACAGTATCCCTATTGTCAGCCAGGAGCATTTACTTCCTGAACTTACCTATCTTTTGCAGAAGTTAAAGGAATACTTGCTTATTCCTAGAAATTCCTAGCAAATTTTATTAAGGTACTTTATTAGGCTGCAAGATCTCCCAAAAAGAGCCGCTTTACCTACGTGCTGGAAGTTAATTTACTTACCTGCTCATGGGACTAACCACAACAAGCATCTTGATCTAAACAGCTCACATTCACACATGCAGTGCTTAAGTTCTCTGTTCCCATTTCCACTTCACTTTCAAAACTGGCTTACCTAAACAAGAGATCTTCCCTGAGACAGATGCCAAAAACTGAGAGAAGGTCACATCCATTACTGGTCTGTCTGTAACAGTAACAGGGAACATTTTGGGTTTCAAAGCCAATCCTGCTCTGGTCTCAGCCTCTGGAATAATTACCTGTAGAATATATGACATCAAGATATCACCAGCTTTTAGGTACCAGCCCAAATACACCCACTCTGCTGAGTTCAATACACTTATCAGAAATTAGAAATGGAAACTTACTATAAGCCCCGGGCAATGCAAAACCAGCCTCCCAAATATGGTTTTCA
Source organism: Tringa solitaria (assembly GCA_026413425.1). Taxonomy (NCBI): domain Eukaryota; kingdom Metazoa; phylum Chordata; class Aves; order Charadriiformes; family Scolopacidae; genus Tringa; species Tringa solitaria. The sequence goes on from JAOXJM010000071.1 coordinate 10,230,654, forward strand.
AAATTATGTATTAAAAGTCCTCCAAAGAACTGCAATAAAACTGAGCTAAAACTCCTCCAAACAGCTCACTTTTAAAAGTCTGAGTGAATTTCGCTTCAGGATTCTGCTTCTACATTAGGCTATTTTATTATCTATGAAGACAGTTAGAGGCCTTGTAACCACCCACTTCTTATCTTCCAGCCTGCACTATCTCCCACAATGCAAAATTCAGTGGTTGTGCTACAGGCTCTGCTGTGACCTGTAATCTTGAAAATTATTTAGACACCTGAGAAAGGTACACATTACGTATCCCACTCACAGGATAAAATACACACAAGAAGCAGCAATTTAAGGGACATCACAACTAAAGAGAAATAAGAACTTTCAACCGCAAATGACCCAATCTCCTTTGAACAAGTGCAAAGACAAGGAGGATGGGAATTGTGCTTTATTAAGAAAAAAATGGAAATAACTGTCATTGTTTAAATAGTGCAAACAGGAGAAAAGGACCAGGAAAATCTAAATTCAGCTTCTCAAATTTTAGAAATTAAATGTTTAAAATCTTCTAAAACCTCAAATCCTCCAATAAAGAAATGGAAGCTCATTCTTACCTGAACGTTGTATGTACCCGATTTTGCCTTAAAACAAAATGTTCCGTGAGGGTCAGTTTCTGTTGTAACCAGTGATGCTTTGTCCTTGTCTTGAGGCATCATGGTTACCTTGTATTTACTAATCTGTTTGACTGTGTCAGGGAAACGAGTTACTGAGATCCGGCCACACACACTGAATCTGTTAAATAAAGGCCAGCCGTCAGAATACAGTGCTGTAATTGCTCAATAGACCCACTCCTTGCATCTTCATTTGCAAGGGAGAGTTATTAAGAGGTGCTCTAAGCTTTAGGTAGTATTGAGCAAAATATTGTTGAAAAAACATTACCCTGCACTCATACTCATATTTACCTTGAATTTCTCCAGCAGTATTTAGCTCCTGACAAGTCTGGGCATTACATGGGAAAGCACCACCCACTTTCAAGACCTCTTTCACACAGCAAATTACATTTTTATCATGACTCCAGTACTTACCCCGTTGCAATGATGTTTGCTAGCTGAGGTGTATTTGGTGCAATCTTCACTGTAAGTGTATCAAAGAAGAGATGCTCTTTCCTGGCATGAATTGTGTATGTGCCTGTTGTTATGTTCTCGAGGCGGAAAGAGCCATCAGCTTTTGTTTTTACTGTAACAAGTAAAGAGATGAGTTAAAAAACAGCGTGTCTTGACTGTCTATCCTTGTGTGTCAAAAGATAATTTACATTGCACAACAAAGAAACAGAAGTATGCTCTCTTACTAGACCAACCTTAATTTCTGTATTTCAAAGTACAATTTGGCATCTGGTTGAAAGAAAATAGAAGAAATTTTCTACAGCAAAACAAGCTAACACCTAATACTGTCATCTAAGCCAGAAAATGCAAAATTAATCAACTGCATGAAAACCAGTTTAATATTTCAAATAAATTGCAGCAGAAGCAGCGTACTATCCTGAAGGTTTAATTCCATCTCATACACTAGTCCTCTCCTTAAGCTTAATACAGACTTCCCTGCAGCAACAAAGACCAAGACCACTTCATACCTTTAATCTGATTGTTCAGAGTCACAGTGGCATCAGCAACTCCTTCTCCTTCAGGACCATTCAATACCCTGCCTGTGACAGAGAAACCCATCACGTGGAAAACAGGCTGAAACAGGAAAAAAAGTTAACATTAACCTTTACTCAGTAAAAGCAAACACACAGAGCAATCAACACCGCCTGTTTTCCCCACATACACACATAAAGGAAATTTATTTCCAGCTTTAGGAAAAAAGTTTACCAGGATAATCATAACACAAGTACATATCAATCTCCAGGCATACCGTTCCCCTAATTAGCAGAACAGATTCTCAATTTATCTGCATCAGTACAGTTCAGAAGGCCCAAGCCACAGATCATTATGCCATTACAGAGGGCATTCTGCAAACCACACACACTTACAGGCTCTTCTCTAGAGATGTGACAAACTGAATGAATAAATCTAAGCAACGTGAAAGATTATTGCCTGTTTGCAATATGCACATGAAAGTAAACATGGTAGACAGCTTTTCCCTATTTTGTTTCTTCCTAGTAAAAGGGACTGAAATGTAGAAATGCAGCACAATTCTAGATATTGTCCTCTACCTGCTGTGCTCCAGGGTATGTGTAACAAATGGCTTCAAACTTCTTACAAAGAATTTTTTTCATAATACACCTGCTTTCTGCTAAAATCAGTTATAACTTTACAGGAATGAATGGCACAAAAAGACTATTTCCTCTGAATGCCTTACCTCAATTTGTAAGCTATCATGCTCTACAAGGAAGTCCAATCTAGATGGAGCTACATCAAAGGTAATTCTCTCTCCCCTGTAGAATGGTATCTGAAAGAAGACACATTATTTTGACTCCTAAGAAGCTATGACAATAGAATTGTCTTCCTTTACCATTTTCCATGTCCTTATCACCATCAGACACCTCTTATGAAGGGTCAAATGGGCTGCAAACTTCCTGGAAAAAGTAACTCAGAGGGATGAAGATAAGAATAAAGGCAGTATTTCAAGACTGTTTGATGGGAACTATATTGAGATTATCTAAGGAGATAGAAAAGTAACCCCCTACCTAGAATACAGCAAAGGTACTTAGATGTGCAAGAGCTTACAGATAGGAGACTGTATGATTGCTAGAAGAGTTAAAGGAATGAGAGAAGTTTGAATTCCACTTCTAGATGATGCAGACTGAGAATGCAGAACAGTCATTCTAGGCAGCGCACAACCATGCTCCTGAACCACCCAGACGTAATAAAGAAAATGGGCAAAAAAGAAAACAGAGAACTTAAGCACATGAAGTCGCTGTAGTCAACTGCAGCTTTCAGTCTCCCAGCAGCCTCCAGGTGTGGTTCTGTGACTGGCCAATGTATTCAGTAATTCAGAGCCTGATTTGCAAGTAAGTCCTTTCTCAGAAACCACACCACAGAGCCCTATCACAGCAACTTACTTGACTCTCATATACTTTAGATTGGAGGTTCCTAGTCCAATTATTTTACCCACTTCAAATATTTCAACTATTTCTGTTTTAACAGCTACAAAGTTACACATGATCTAGTTTAGAAAACAAAAGTTAACAACCCAACAGATAAACAAGCAATGAACTTTCTAGCTACTCACCACAGTGTATTTCCCACTTGGCAGAGAAAGAAAGCTGAAAGATCCATCTTCTTTTGATACAGCATTGCACAAATAGGACAGGGACTCATCTCTTGACTGGAATCCATCCACAGGAGAAATATTGCAGCCTACAACATCCTGTGGCAATAAATGCAATACAACTTTTTTCCCCATGGGAGAACAGAGAAAATAATTTCAGGTGGGATGTAGGAGGGTTTAAAACACTATATTTTGAATAAAGGATGGAAGTACAAAACCATTTTAGAGGCAAAGTTTGATAGCATGTCTTAAAATTCATGTATAGGTAAAAGAGGAAAAAGCAACAAATACTGAACTTTATGGTAACAAGTACAGAAAACTGGAAAACTCAACATCCTCTAGTACCCCAGAACTGCACTGTATGTCTTAACCAGCTTCAGTTCTGTGGACAAGGTTAACATTACAGAACAGAGCTCTACTCTACATAACAAATCACCGTACGCACACTCATTTCATAACGCACTTTTAAGGTGGCAATAGAAGCTGTTGAACTTTGTTTTCACATCAAGAGGGCAAAGAGCAATTAAGACCTCATGCTGAAGACAAATTACAGCTAATGTACAGTGAATTTCAGGATTTGTCTGGCAACACCTTGTGTCTTGTACCAGAAGCTGGTCATCCACCACGGAGGAGTGTGATCCTCATGAAGGAACACATTCACTAACCAACTTTTAACATGCAAAAAGGTGTAACTGGAAAAATATTGCCCTAAAATTGTAACCCTTAACCCTGCTGACCCACAGGAATATATAGATCAATAACATGCTATGAACCATATTATATTTTGCACTTGTTGCTTGCTTCAGTTCAGGTCTTAGTCATCTATGTCCCTGAACAGCCTGACTGTTGAGGAACCTAGTTGTTTGAAAACAATAACGAAGAGTTCAAAAGAGTTGAAATTAAAAGAATGTTCTAATTTCTTGTGTCCAAAAAATATGTAGATCTTAAACCTCAATTTTGCCAATATTTAAATAGATAGCTATTGTGTGTTACACATCTGAGTAACTCCATGGAGGTGATGTGAACACTCAGCATGTACACAAATGTTGTATTACAAGGGCCTTGTTGAAAAAATAATAAAAAAACCAAACAAAAAATACAGCTGGACGGGTTGTATAGTTCATGTTATCTATCAGCCAAGCTCAATGAAGGACAGAGATGAGTAACAGGGCATTATGAATCTACTTATATGCTTCTTATTTATGCCCATACTCACATTGAAAAGGTACTGATATACCATTACCTCTTTAGCGACCGAAGAAGAGAAAAGGAGAAACATGACCCCTTTCATTGGTTCTCCATCACTCCTTACTGACCCAGAAACATTGTAGCCAGCAACAATCAGAGGGCTAGCAGCATAAGCATTAGAACTCGTCACCCGCACCACCGTGTTTGACTGAAATACAGAAACACATACATTTTCATCAAAAGTAGGCATTAGATCTCATTTACAGCACCTACATAACAATCAGAAGCTGTACATTCAACAACAGGAAGAGAAGCCAGAGCAGCAGTACTCAAAGAGTGTCCACAGGCTATCCAAAACACGACACTTTGCAAAACACTATTTTTCCTGTTTCACTGATTTAGGAATTGGTCAGGATCTCTGAGCTCCTCAGAAAGGAAGCAACCTGAGAAGCAAGGATTCCAGCAGCTGCTATAATATTCGAGCTCCTGGAAAATATATAGGATTAGATGACCTTATTTGCCAGTTATTCACTGGCTGGCTCCACTATCTCCAAACTGGGCCTGCACAAGGCAGTTTCTTGACAACCTAAATTAAATTTATGAAAACTCCATTAACCTTGTACACTAACAAAAACCCTTCCTCCCACTAGTTGATCAAGACAAGATCTAGCAGACCCACCCTCACTAACCAGGTAAACCAGAATTTTTGTAGGCTCTAACCTCTTTCAACATCCATGTAGGATGAGATGCAAAGATTTCATATTCCCCAGGAAGCACCTTAAAGAAAGCAAACCTGTAAGGCAAAAAAAAGAGGTTACGTCTCTTCAGAAACAGTCACAAGCATTTCAGACTCTATATACATTAGAAAAAATATTTCAGAAGTACTATAATCCCAGTCAATACAGCAGAATTGAAAGACTCTTGTGTAAATGAACAGTATACACCACCCACACTCACTTTCCTCCAGGCTGTGTAATAGTTGCTTGTATGTTTATGTCACTGCCAGCATTTCTCAGTACAACCTGGACTCCAGCAGGACCTAATGTCTGACCTTTGCTGAGAACCTGTCAAAATGAGGAGAAAACAGAGTATAAATGGATAAAAATAACTTGCAGAGCCGAAGTAGAATGTTTTTATGAAAGCAAAATTAGCATAAGATGGAATAAATAAAGGAGTCTAACCTTTCCATTCACAGAAAAGCCTGTGAACACAAAGTTAATATCACCTCCCTTTGTGCAAATGTCATTAATGCCATCCACATGGATGTCTACACTGGTTGGTTCTGAAGGGGAAGAACAATGAAACAGCGTGGTAGTTAGTGGGAGAGCAGTCATGAAGCAATTTTACTTTAGCTCTACAAAATTCTCACAAAAATGCATTAACTCAAGCATCAAATTGTTGCTGTGGAAGTCTTGTCTTGGCAAAGTTAAAGCATTCACAAATTCTGATGTTGAAAATCCTCTTTCCCCCTCCCATTGCAGCCATTTCTGTCAGAACCCCACATTCCTTCAAATCAGTTCATGCATTACTTTGCCAGTGTCTACCTTATAGCTTTATTTTCCTCTGGTACAATAAGCACAATTTAGTTATTAAAACCATACAGAAGGGCTTATCTCTTCTGAAAGCACTTGATTTTTCCTGCTAACTGCAAGTTAGATATACCCAAGTCCCACACTGCCGATACACTGTCCTATTGTAAGAAGACTTAAGAGCACTTACCGAAACTCCACCCTAGGGGAGGCTCAATTTTAAGAATGAAATCCCCCTAAAAATAAAAAAAAGTAATAACTGTATTCACTGATCTAAATTTAATTTAGCTAAAGGATGAAAAAAGAAAGTCAGAACACAAGCACCATGCTGCAGAGAGTAACACAAGATTCAAGTGGTCTGTTCTCCTTTCCTCCTGCCCAAGATACTCTGTTCAAAGCAGCAGCAATATCTACCCAGACAGGCTGGGATGCTGGGCTCACATCCAGCCAGCTAGAAGCAAAAATTAAGTATCATCATGTTTAGACCACTTCCAGACCAAACCTGGCTTGTGTTCAAGCAGCTTAGTGTTAGAAAGTGTTCAAATCTATCTCTACCTGCCTCAACAGATGTGCTCTAAATCAGCCTTTAGTATTTCCACCAGGAGGTCCTACTCAACCACTCTGCCCAAACATAGGATAAAAAAACTTCAATCCTATTAAAAGCTTTGCGCCAAAAGGGTATTAATCTACACAGAGATCCTCTTTAAATCAGTGGGCACCACATACATTCTGCCACATATGTTCTGAAGATCATCCAACTTCAGGAAAGGCTCAAAGATGTAAGAAGAACTCACTGAGATTACAAAGCACCTTACATTCTTAGATTGGGAAAGGAAGGATTTGGGAAAATATGACATTTAAAGGTCCTTTCCAACCGAAATCATTCTATGATTCTATTTCTGATCCCTAAGTTCACTAGTTCTTTAAAAGAGCAAAACACTTAGAGCACCTGAGGGCAGCTTGTATTTCATTTGAATGTAAACATCTTTCCAGTCTAAATAGACACAAAACTTCTGGCACATTCTGAGCTTCCTGTATCATTATTTTCTTAAGACATTTTTAATACCTTCAATTATTCATTCAAGTTATTTTCAATTCAGTCATAGCAATACACATTCTCATACAGATTTATTTTAATTTCTATGGGTAGATAACCGAAAGCTTTATTTGTACTCCGCAGGATCCTGTACTTTTCGTGCAGTATTTGTACAGCTGGCAGCACGTGGCTGTTGGCAGTAACTCAGGCTCCCAGTGCTACCGTCAAACAGCACAAACGCAACACCACAGCTAAAGTTGCCTTTTCTCGTGATAATACTTAGCACTGAGAAATAAAATATCGAGTGCAAAAATAAACAGCTGAACGTTTGGTCCAAAACAAACTAAATTATGTCCAGATTCAAACGTTTCACGGGTGGGTGCTGTTGATGTTCCATCTGCCGGCAGATCTGAAGGCGGAGGAGGAGGAGGAGGAGGCTGCTCCTGCCTCCGACAGAGGAGACAGCACAGGTATTTCAGCTTCTTACCTTGTCATACAGGGGAATCATGAAATACCCATTGTTTGGAGCGCAATCTGTCTGGTATTTCAGAGTACCATGTTTTGTATATAACTTGATCTAAAAGAAAGAAAGAAAGAAAAAAAGATATTAAAAAAAAAAACGCGAGCAACGCTGGAACCAGGCATTCTCTAACCCAGGGCTTTTTGCACAGCAGCGCTCGGGTGTCCCCGGGGGGCCACCGGGAAAAGGTTCATTGCGAGAAGAGTACACCCTGCCGGGCAGAGCCGGCAACGGGCCGGGGAGAACACGCCTACAGAAGAGCCCCACCGCTACCGACACCACGCCGCAACCAGGCAACTCAAGGAGCGGCCGGGGCGACGGGGCTGAAGTCACGCCGCAGCCCGAGCCCTCCCAGCCGGGCAGCGCGCAGGGGCCACCC
>JAOXJM010000071.1:10240228-10256077 GCA_026413425.1 Tringa solitaria
TAGCCTTGCTTTGCATCACAAAGGACTCAAACCACCACCACCAGCTGCTGAAATAAAATAACCCTTGCCTGTTCATCTACAGTTTGCTATATTTTTATGCTAGTAGATGAGATGCAACTGTTCATTCAAAAAAAACCAACAACCTACAAATGGATTATAAGTACAGCTGAGGAAATGGAGTTGCGATGCAGTTTATGCACTAGGACACTTCTTTCCTCCTGATCTCCATTTCAGCAGTCTTTCCTTAGTGACTATTCTGATAGTTCCCAAATGCTGATAATCTTTTTCGTTCCCAAATTACTTTTTCTCATTCCACATTCAATAACTTAAAATTCCTCTCTTTTTTTTTCTCTAGTTCTGATACATGATGTCCTTTCTTTGGCATCTCTCACTTTTCCACCCATTCCCCCCCCTCCCTTCTACTTCCATTCCCTCCAAAATGCTACTGCCGAGTCTTCCCTCCCGCACCTGTGACACCTTGCTGTCCTCCAGCAGCCCCTCTGTCACCAAAGGTTTTTTACATTTGAAACCCTAAATCAAATTTCTGCAGTGTTACAGTAGATCTCAGTTGTAGCATTAGCAACTTCCATTAGCTGGTGAAATTCTGCATACATTAGCTTTACTGTTTCACTTCTGTGTTGATTCTGTGACAGGACTGGAACCAGACATGGTATACAAGCACCCCAAGGTTTACCTGGTGTTTTGAGAGTACAATCATTGCTTGGATCCCTTGTGTCTATCTTTGGATCTGTTTTCCTTTTTACTACTTGTATCTTCGACACAAAAACAATGGCTATATCAGGATATCCCACATCTTCAAAACCAAAATGGTAAGGGTGGAGGATGGGGTTTAATCCTAATGTTATCACAACTTTGATGCAGAATTTAATTTTTCTAAATCATTCACTCTTTTTTGACAATCCGTGTCTGTCTTTGCTTTGACATTTACTCACTCGGGTAAATTTAGGTCAGTATAAATCATGTAAAGTTTTAGGAAGCACTGTCAGAAGATCTTCTCTCTACTTCCGTTCAATTCCCCGCTACCTCCTGTAACACTCTCTGTCCCAAACCTGCTCCTCCACCTCTCCAGCCTTACAGCCAGGCTGCTTGGGGCATTCAGTTTGGTAGATCGTCCCATCATCATTTCAGTCCATTCTAATGTGTGTTTGCTGTCTCTGACCCAGGTCCTTGGATTCATCCTTGTAATACTGTGTTTTTCTAATGTCTTCTTCACACTGTGGGAGATAAGCCAAGGAATCCCACGGGCTCCAGTGTTCTTCATTAGCCCTGCCGTGGTGGGAATCACGATGGTAATTCTTCCTTTGTTTTGTCTGCCTGTGGCCCAGCTTAGCTCTCCTGGGGCAGATACTGTGTTTCTCAATGTCTCTGAGCACAAGTAGAGCTCCAGGGGAGCAGAAGGTTGGAGATGTGCATTGTGAGTTTCCGCTGTGTGACACAGGAGGGGTTTGGACCCGGAGCCTACAGCTCTGGCACAGAGCCCTGCGGGCAGAGTACACCTCGCAAGAGCCAAAGGAGCAGTAGTGTTTAGAAAGAGGTATCACAAGAACAAGGCAAGATCTAGTTTCTCATAACCACGGTATGTGATTTAGCATGGTTTAGAGTCAAATGGGATTTCTGTTCAACCTAAAGCCTACCCTCCCCTTATGTCACTGCATCTTCAGAGCCTAGATCCTGTAGGCCCATGTGTAGTGTTGTTCCTTGCCCTTTCTGGAGAGACGTTCTTGAGTGCAAAATTGCACGTAATGCTTTTTAGTTTTAGCCTTTTAGGAACACATACTGCAGCTCTGAACATCTTGAAATGTTTGGGCAAGAAACTAACTGATTTTTCTCTGTTGTATCCATTAAATTGATATTAATTTTGGCATTCTGTTACCAGCTATTTATTTGGACAAATTTGTACTTCCTTGCAGATCCTTGCCATGTTCCTTATCCATGTGGAAAGAATGATGGGCATCCGGTCTTCAGGCATCTTGTTGGTTTTCTGGCTGCTCTCATTCGTGGCTGCAGTTGTGATGTTTAGTTCCAAAGTCCAACATGCCCTGGAAAGAGTAAGTGAAATCATGTACCTGTAATACACAGGGGTATGAAGTCTCTAAACTACATGGCTCATTGGTTGTGAGGTGGAGAACCAAATTCCTCTCAAGATATGTGCTGAGAAAAATAATTGATGACACTTTGTCATCTCCACTTTGTCATATCCCTTTCAATATAGACAGAGTGTGGTTTTCTGAGGGTGGGACAGGCTTCAGATATTAATAAGAGCAAACTGAATATAAATGCTGTCACTAAAAACTGACCTTATGCCAGATTTTGTATCATCAGAAATATGTTGATACATTATACCTTTTTATTATTTGGGTAATTGTGATAGACGTTTAGTTGTGTACTGGCTGGGTTTACACATTTCAGGCAGTCAGTGGCCATTTTCCTCAGGCAAGCAGTTGTGCCTTTCCATCACAACAAGGAATAAGCAAAAGTTCATATTACCTCTGTATTTAAGTAACAGGGGAAAACCATGCCGCCACTAAACAAAAGACAGTTGGAACTTGCTTGTTCCTCTCAAGATATGTTGCTATGTTGAGTGATACTCAGGCACCAGCCTTCTTCTAGAAATAACACTGCCATTTCTTGTAACCAAAATACAGTTCCAAAAACACTCAGACTTCTTCCTTGGTTTTTCTGTTTCTCATTCACAAACTAGAGCGCCCTTCATGGAGTCTCACTTAAAACCATCATTATAAATAACAAATGTGTCCATTATTTAGCATTTTCTGATATTCCAGTTTCAGGAGATACTTATTTAAGCAGCTCTACATAAATACAGTTAAAATAAATGCAACTCATGTTTCAAACCAAAACTCGGAGCTTATGGCTGGCGGAATGTGAGAAGCCATCTTTCTCTGCTGATTTCACATGAAGGTTTCTGCCTCATTCTCAACAGTGTTCTGTTTCCTAGGGCTTCCTGGAAGACCATTTCCGCCATGTTACAACTTACCTTTATGCTAGCCTGGTGCTAGGAGAACTCGTATTATTCTGCTTAGTTGACCACCCTCCCTTCTTCTCTAAAGCTGTCAACAATGCTGTAAGTGTAACGTAGCTTTTCATAACACATTGGGTCATTGCTCAAACAGGAATTTAAATTTATGGGGATACACAGGAACACAAGCATCTGGGAGATAAAAGATGCATCATTCTGTATGGAAGCTGATGGTTTTAAAAGGTAACAGGCAAAATTTGGAATAGCAGTACCCTGTCTCTCTACATATGTTTTGAAAAACTAAAAACCTCTTCTATCTATACTCATCTTTTTTTCATGGAAAGCAGTAGATAGGGCTCATACTGCTTCCCTCTGCTCTCCTGTGCAGCAGTACTCTGTTTGAGACATGAGTATGGCAGAACCCTGTGCTTCAGAAAATGAATGTCTTCGGGTGTGAAGAATGATATTCTTTGCTCCTCCATCTGAGACATTATTCAAAGTCTAATTCTCCAAAGTCTCCCAATCCCATTGATCCTCCACAATACATTTACATTTTCAGGGTCAATGAATGGTGGGGGGGTGGTGTAACTTTTTGATTGCTTTTCCTGGGGAAGCACAGAAGGGAATTATATTCATCTGACACATGCCCTTTTCTATATATAAATATCACCCATGTTTTTCCTCCCATCAGTGTCCAGAAGCCAGCAGCTCTTTTCTTTCCAAAATCACATACTGGTGGTTGTCTGGGTAAGAAAACACACCAAAAAAAAAAAAAAAAAAAAAAAAAAGACGTGTTTTTGCTAGAATACCAGAAAAAAACAGCAGCATAAGAGAGGGTGAAGATGGCAGCCAGTACATCTCAGCCTCCGAATTAACTTATGCCGTGAGGATTTAAATTCTTTCTCTGGGGTTTTGAGGTATTCTTACAAGATCAAATTATAAAAATTTTACTTACTTTTCTCAAAGTAGTTCAAAACACAAATTTGTGATTCTAGATAATTCTCTTCACCCTTCCAACTACACTTCCAGTGCCCTCCCAATCTTGAAATAGACCTCAGTAATCTCAGAAGTTCACTGTACACCAGCCACAGGCCTATCTGCCTGCCAGCCCCTCCTGTAGCAAGTGATGGGCAAGGGGAAAATAGCGAGTGAGGACATTGGCCCAGCCTGCTGCTTAGCATTGAGAATTAAAATGATTACATACCTTGGGCCTAATACCTGCTATGATAAGGCCTTGTCTGTGTTTCACTGAGCCACTGAGTAAGTTAAACTGAACTTTTGTCTTCGACTGCCCAAGACCAAGCTCTCAGTATGGACTAGAAATTAGGGCTTACTTGCAAATCCTCATTATGTTGACAGAAGATAAGCGTGGGGACTTGAAGCAAAATTGCTGTACTTATCCTGGGAAAAGATAGTCCCGAGTAGTGTTTTATATAAGTCAGTCCCTATGTGCTACCTGTGGTGCACTGACTTAAAGCCCATCTGTTTTGACAATCTTACAGGCACAACAAATTTTTCTGTGCTTACCTTACAGCAGTCTGTGTGTTCCCCAGGCTTATCTGGAAAGGCTGTCAGCAGTCCTTGTGCGTGGATGACTTGTGGACAGTGAGGAAAGAGGACTCCTCTGAAGAAATTGTTGCCTGGGCTGAGAGAGAGTGGAAGAAGTATCACAGCAGAACCCAGCAGTGAGTACTTGATCTAGAGTGTCGTGGACTCAGCTGAGCAGTTTCTCTCTTGCTTCTAGATAATATAAACAAATATGCTCACAGGTGCTGGTGTGTCATCTTAGAACAAGCTTTAATCCTCTCCATTCCCTGTGGAGTGCCAGGCAGACTGCTTCAGCACATATTCAGGCTCTGCTAGGTGCTCCCTACCTAGAGAAGAAAAGGGTTGAAAGATTCAATCCCACTGAATTATTTGTACATTAAACATCAAGAAGAAAAGGATAGCATACATAAAATCATCCAAGTAACTCTCTGCTATAAAAACTTGGGAGTGTTTATTCTTCAGTGGATGAGCACTCAGTGAGTGAGTTCCTTTGTGCAATATCTGATTTTAAGTGTTGAAATCTGCTGGAGAACATCCTTTCATTCCTGGAAGCACAGAACTATAAGGTTTTTTGAGAGAGTTTTTTGATGAGCATTTATACTGGACATGGCATCAGACCCAGTGTGAGATATTTAATCATTTTTTGAAAACACTAGATCCCCAGGTTTTTTCCAATTGTGGCTAGCTTTTTCATTTTTTCTTTCTTTAGAAAAATGGAGTCTGCTACATTTAAAAAGGGTCAGAAGAGTGGAACTGGCGTAGCAGAAGCTGAAGAGACAGAGGTTCTACTGCAATCAGAGCACAGTCCAAGCGGGCCCTTACTGAAAGCATTTTGGAGCATGTTTGGAACGTATTTCCTTCTCAGCACTGTCTGCTTAGTTATCTGTGATGTCTTCTTGTTTTCCATCCCAAAGTTACTGAGGTATGTGGGTATTTGTAATGTATTTCTGTCACATGTACAAGATTGGTCTGTGCATGACCTCACACAGAGATGCGTATGCCAGTACCCACAGAGGCTGTCAACCACTTGCCGTAGTCTTAAGACTCCGTGTTGCCTAATTAATTATAAAGCACAGCTGTGCATCCTAAACATCTTAAATAACTTCTTTAGCCAGCTGACATAATGCTTTGTAGATTGTGTTGGTACAACACAAACTTGCATTACTGTATATTTTCAAGGGCAAAAATCACTTCTTAGTCATTAAGATTAAGAGAAGTTCTGGAAATGTCAAGGACTTACTCAGATTATGGCTCCCAATTTGCATATTTATGAAAAATTCATGAAATGCAGGAGCCATCCTTAACACTGAAAATGAGGTCTCCACTGGGAAGATGCTGAGATCGGAGATTGCTTCAAAACCAAGAATGGTCAAACGTCAGAAATCAGGATATTATAAGACATAGGATACTTAGGAGTTTTTCCAATTCTTCTGCTATTTTACCAATAAACATCGGCCAGAAAGAATATAGAAAAAAAAAACCTGGTATTTCTGCATTTTTGTGTGTCAGGTATTTCATCAGTTCTACATGGAATTCATTAACATTTTGCTCTTGTCTTGTAGCCTTTTTCTGGAGTTCATTGAAGATCGAGAAGCACCTGGCTGGCACGGCTATTTCTATGCCTTTGCTATGTTCCTTTTGGCTTGTCTCCAGACTCTGTTTGAACAACGATATATGTACATGTGTCTTGTTCTGGGATTGAGACTGAAAACTGCAGTAACAGGGCTTGTGTACAGGAAGGTGAGCCTGGAGCATCCTACTCAGCCTTATTTTTTTTCTACAGCTACATTAGTAGTTTTGACATTTGTTTTTAACAATATCAGGGGAGATGTTATTAGAAACTACTTTTAGGATATAATTCTGTGCTATATATTCATCTCTGAACAGCATGTGGGAGGTATTTTACTATTTATTTTTCAGCTCTTGCCTCTGAAGGGAAGGCCAAGAAAAGGAAAGAGGAAAAAGCAACATAAACTTTCTTGTGCTGTAGATGATGGTTGGGAAAAAGAGTACATTCTTCATCTTAAAGTGAAGTCACATATCCCAGGCAACAGCACATTTTCAGTACCTAGGATTTAACATTTTTCTCCATCTCTTTTTTTTTTCTTTCTATATAAGGAAAAGAAAATGGTTAGATTTTTGGACCAAAGCTGTTTGATGACACCTTTCCTTTCTTCTCTACCCTTGTCTAGATCCTAGTCATGTCCAATGCATCAAGGAAAGCAGCAACAGTAGGTGAAATTGTTAATCTGGTATCTGTTGATGTCCAAAAGCTAATGGATCTGATTATCTATTTCAATGGGACCTGGCTTGCTCCTATTCGGATTATCATCTGCTTTGTCTTCCTGTGGCAGGTAAAATATGATAACAGTCCCTATCAATCCCTTCATATTCTAGGTATCAAAGGAAAGGAATTTTCAAAATTCTGTTTAGAGCTTTGCTGGTCTGAATATCCTGAAATTGCCATATTTTTCTTAGCTATGAAGCACTGTGGATTCACTTTGCTTTCTAGAATATAGTTTTATTGGTATAAAATCCTTACCTGATCCTTTGCTTCATTTTCTCACCTGTATATTCAGCAATCAGTTTCTTGTAGGAAAAAGACTGTGAATATGGTTCTGCCTCAGAATTTTTTGTGTCTCCTCTTTTTTTCAACCAAAATGTGGTGGCCCGGTGCAGGCTGAGATTCCAGTTTAAGCTCCTCAGTGTAGTTAGAGAACATAAAGGAGAATGGTCAGAAATAGCAAGTTGACGTACTTCATCCTGAAGCCTGATTACCACAAGTTCAGTGAAACAGTTTGAAGTTATATGATATTCAAAAAGAGTATTGGATACACTGAATTTCTCAGGTATCAAGGAGTTTAGAAAGGAGAGAGAAAAACGTGAATTAGAAATAAGGGATGATAATCTAAAATATCTTTTTTTTCCCCCTTAATTCAATATATGCTATTTTCTCAGCAGGATAAAGCCCTGTTTCTTAGTCCCTGTTTCTGGCAGCACACCAAATAGAACTATAGAGACAGGTGATTCCCAGGAGCTTTCCAGAGGCCTTTGAGTCCTTCTTTTGCTAACCAGAATGGACCATGCCTTGTGCCTGGCAGGATAGTATGACCTTATAGCAATAGTATAGACTTCTGAAAAATCATCATCACTTTTCTATCAATGTTGACAAGCTGAACATGGTTGCATGTAGTTGGAGCATAATTAACACTTTGTTTGCTAGTATTCAGCGACCATTTGCATAGAGAATACTTTTATCTCTCTGTATATAGCAGCACTCATGTCTCTTGCCAACATAAGCTGTCTGTAGAGAGTTGTGACTAAACCATGAGAAACAAGCTCTCTATTTTGATACTCAAGTCATTACGAACCCTAGTAGCCAAGAGCTGTTGGAAGAGCACATGGCACAGTACGGTGCTACCATTTCATCTCATGAGTTGATGTAGCTTCAGACAATCTGAGTTGTTTAGTTTGTTGACAGTTTGGGTTTGTTTTCTAAAACAAAACCTGGATTTGTTTCAGTTCACTTACTTGTGCCAGCCACAAGATGTCCTCCTTAATGCATCCACGAACAGATGGACAGCAACAGAAATGACTTGAATAGTCAGCATGCTTCTGGATCACTTTCAGTGCTAATGTAGTTCCTTTTTAGGGAAGCAAATAAATTCAGCAGAGCATGATGACAGGAGTTCCCCGGCCTAGAGAACTAACAATCCACAGCACTTAGGGAGCACAATTCCCAGGAAAGGCAAAGGCAAGATTAGAGTAAAGCCTTAGCCATTAGGGATGTTGGACATAAGTTCAAATAAGAGGGAAGGTGAGAGAGGGGGAATGGAAAACAGTAATTTCAAGTAATCTTCCTCTTTCTTTTTGTCTCCTGGCAGCTTCTTGGACCATCTGCCTTGGCTTCAATTGCTGTATTCCTTTTTCTTTTGCCTCTGAATTTTGTAATCACCAAGAAGAGGAGTCAGTTTCAGGTACATTTTGCTTCATAAAAATGAAGTGGTTTGCTGACTTGAATTATGCTAGGTTACTACTTTTAAATATAAGTTAAAGGCTGCCGTGCTCTTCCAGAAAAGGATCACATGGAACCCAAAACTACCGATGATTACAGCAGGCATGATGGGAAGAAAAAACCTGAAAAACTGTACTGAAAAACATACTAAAAATTATTAAAAATGTACTGAAGTATATCAGTAACATTTCACATCAAGTAACAGTTTCATATTTATTATTCATGCTGACCATGACTGTCTGAAGGAGCGTAGGAGGATTCGAAGCTTGCAAAGCTTCTTGAAGTTTAGAGTAAGCTCTTGCATGTTCGGTCTTTTGCCTTGTTTGCCCACCTTTTCTGTGTTTCTTATGTATTGCCAGTAAAAAATAAAGCTCTGAAGATGAAAAGCAAAATATTTCCCAGCCTGGAAGATTCATAAGCAAAACAGTATACACAGCTCAACTGCAGGGAAATTTATTCAGAATTCATAGGCAGGAATAAAGCGGTTTTCAGAATAATTGCATTGTTAAACATTCAATCTATTAAATGATAGAAATCAAACATTTATTACAGGAGGTCCAGATGAAACATAAAGATGAACGGGCCAAACTCACCAATGCCATTCTCAGCGACATTAAAGTAATCAAACTGTACGGCTGGGAGAAAACCTTCATGGAGAAAGTGCTTGGTATCCGGAAGCAAGAACTTCAGGCGCTAAAAAAGTCTCAGATTCTCTTCTCAGCATCTCTGGCTTCTTTCCATTCATCAACTTTCCTGGTGAGTGGTTCACCTTCCTACATAAAGCATGCTATTACTTCTGTTTCTCTTTGTACTCCCATCTGGACAGATTTTTCCTGAGGGACAGCTAAAGATAAAGTCTGCAGGGAGGAGTTGGTGGTTTCATGGGAGTTGCTGAGCCCCAGTGGAATCAGCCACACAGACATTTACACTGTCCAAATAGTTCCATGGACAAGTGGTCTGGTCTGGCAACGCGCTCCAGGCAGACTGAGCCTGCTTTGCAAGATCCACCTGGAGACCTCCAGCTGGGCAGAGCTCATGGCACAGTCAATAGCTACACAAACCACCTTTGCACTTGCTGTTGCAGCTCAGCCATATGTGTTTTCTATGGGAAATGCCTGTTCTTTCACCTTGCTGTGGTTGCATCAACAAAACTTCCTTAAAGCAGAGCAAGCATAAAATGATCAGACTTGGTTTTGTCACCGACATGCAAGACCTTTGCCTCTGACATTTGCAGGACGGTACCATGTATGTGGGTGATAGCCTGGATTTAATTAAATAGGTTCCAGAGCCTTTGGGAAGGGGCCTGTCACCCTTGAACCATTCTCTTCCCTGTTTGATGCAAATGGTTTGGTTTTCCTTTGCTCCCTTTCAGATTGCGTTTGTCATGTTTGCTGTCTACACTCTGGTGGATACCACACATGTCCTGGATGCTCAGAAGGCCTTTGTATCTTTAACACTGATCAATATTCTCAACACTGCACACTCCTTCCTGCCATTCTCCATAAATGCTGCTGTCCAGGTGAATTGCAGGCTATGTTTCTTTTTCTTTGGCCATAGGTGATTTTTTACATATCACCACGAACAGGTAAATATAGGGATTTCTTAGGGCTTTGACCATTAGGGCTCGCTATTTAATTGCTATTATGAAATGGTGAAGTGCAAGGACTCGCAGCTAAAGGTACTTTGTAGTTTTGTTCTTCAGAAAGGCTCTATACATTGGCAAAACAGTCACCAAGAACAATTCTTAAGTCTTTTGAGGCCACTCACAAGGACCATTAGATCTCAGAGGTGCTTCCAGTTTTGTTTTTAAGCATGGAAATCGGAATAGATGGAGGAAAATCTCCACCCAAGATCAGTGGAAACCCTGTTAGCACAAGCCAAAGAGAAAAGCAAGTAAGAAATTTGGTTTCCCTCTTGGACCCTAAGAAGACTGCCACAACTCCTCACGTACAGAAGCATTTCTTTCTTTGGAAAGATTGCACAATGAACTGGAAAAAAAAGCACTAATTTCACTGTGTGAACAGAAGTGAGAACAGAGGGAAGAATATGGGGTTTTTTGCTAAGTAAAGTGGAAATAAAGGCAGTTAACATGAGGAAGAGCTGCATTTGTCAATCTAAGCACCTAGTCAACAGGCTAAGTGGGTCTTCAAGATGAGTCGTCACTTTGAGTTGTAGCTCCCTTTCTGTTCCAAAATACTCTTTTCTGTGCTTCTTCATTTCAGGCCAAAGTTTCTTTAAACCGCTTAGCAGCTTTTCTGAATCTGGAAGAACTGAATCCTGAGAGCTCAAGTAGAAACACTTCTGACTCTGGTGAGCTTCTGTGTTAGCATTGTTGTCTTGTAAGAGGAATACCTTCCCTTGTTCAGCTTCCACTCTTTTCTCTCTTGACTATGGTAAGCACCCTAAATGTTTGCCTTCACTGTCACTTTCTGTCTTAGGCCTATTTATTTCTAAAGATGAAATGTAATCTGGTAATTAACCCCTTTTTTCTATACTTAAGGTTCATTTTAGGTAATATAAATACACACTGACACATAAAGTCAAATAAACAGGAATGTTTTTGTACCTATGTTTGAATTTACAAGTGTTTTATTTCTCCTTATATTTTAGTACAGGCAAGTATCACCATAAGAAATGGGACTTTTTGCTGGAGCAAAGAAGCCTCTTGTCTTAGAAGGTACAGACTTACCCTCAGTCATCTGAGTTCTGTAGATCAGGATGGATGCTGTAAAAAGTAATTCCTCAAGGCCCAGTGTGGGATATTTAGAGGCTTCTGAGTTTGCTTCGTACTTAACGTTGAATTCTGAAAAGTATAAAGTCAGACAAAATGTCATCTTGCTTTTATGCCTGGGAGCATATAAATGGGAAGTTGCCTGTATCTGAATGGTGCCTTAATATGTGGAGACTGCTTTCTTTGCACAATTTTCTTGTCCAAATATGAAATTACAGTAATTTAAGTCAAAAAAAGTAGAGCTGATGGTATGCAGATATTATATAAGACTTCACCACTTGCCTATTTCAAAAAGGCTTTGCAACTTTAGAGAAGAAACAGTGTTGAAAAGTTCTGATGTTCAAGAATGTTTTATATCTAATGCTTTGGGATAGCCCTATCTCCAAGAGTGGAGACCCAAGTCTTGGATCTGGGTTTGAAACTCAAATGGAGATGTGGATGAAGACTTTCAGGTGACAGGTGTCTTTGAAGGGATGACTCCTGTTCTGCTGCAAAAGGTCAGCATGACAGGAAGAGTAACCCTGTGTAACTGAAGCCTCAAATATGAAATTGGGGGGGGTAGTTGGTATATATTTATTGCTACAAAACAGTAGCAAGAATTTTGGTCATTTTTTTTTCAGAAAGTGTATCTAAAAGGTGATAAGAGATTACCTTTTCTCTCTAGAATAGATCTTACTGTGCCCCACGGCTCCTTGCTTGCTGTAGTTGGCCAGGTGGGTGCTGGAAAGTCTTCATTGCTGTCAGCATTACTTGGCGAGCTGGAGAAGATGGACGGCTGTGTGACCATGAAGGTATATTTTCCCCTGAGCGTTTGGTTCCAATTAGGCTGTCTTCAGGAACAGTAAGGTATTAACTAAGGCATCACATACTTGATGAAGACCCATTAACTACTGAATTTTAACAAAGGCTGTATGTAGCAGCCTGCATTTAATTATCCGAAGGTGCTTAAGACCTCTCAGATGAGCCTGACCCTTGGGAATGGGAACCAGAACAGGACTTCAAAGATCCAGTTGTGTTTCCCACTCTGACAGTGAGCTGAAGTACCATTCTGGTAAATTGCAGCATGTACTTGCACCTCTGTTTCCTCCTCTATAAGATAGTAAGACTGCAGACTTATACTTTGCAAAGCCCTCTGAGACCTGTTAATGGCGATGATCATTCCAGATCTTTGCAAAGCTAATTGGGAGAGTTTTTCTTCAAAGATGGGTTCCCACAGTGTCAAGTTGAGCTTATGAAAAAGATTGTTAACATTCTTCTACTTCCATTTTCATAGGGCATTGCAGCTTATGTCCCCCAGCAAGCCTGGATACAAAATGCCTCAGTGGAGGATAATATTCTCTTTGGGAAAGAGCTGGATGAAACGTGGTTCAATAGAGTTATAGATGCTTGTGCACTGCAACCTGATTTGGAGGGCTTCCCTGCAGGGCAGAAGAGTGAAATAGGAGAGAAGGTACTGGCTTAGGTTTATATTTTGGGCAACATTTCCATGAGTAGCTACAACTTTAGGTGTCCTGCTTAAAAACACCTACAAAAGGACTAAACTTGGAGGGGGCAGGTGCACAGTAATTTCTAAAAAGTCAGGCCATGATTTAATGAAGCCCACCTCCTGACAGTTAACCTAACCAGAGATATGCGAGTTGCTCAAGACAAAAATCAACAAATGCAGGTCATTCTTGGGTCCTCTTTTGCAGGAGAGTGGAGTTGCCCAAGAGCATCTGCCTCCAACTCAGGAGCCCTATTTGGAGGGAGGGAGAGGAGAGAGACATGTGGTGATTTAAAAACAGGAAGTCATAAAACTTCAGTGTAAAATGGAGCCAACAGTTGTCAAATATGCTGTAGCTTTGCAATAAACAGTGTCAATACTTTTTCACAGGGAATAAATATATCCGGAGGGCAAAAGCAAAGAGTGAACCTTGCTCGTGCCGTGTACCAGAAGGCTTCAGTTTACCTACTAGATGATCCCCTCTCAGCTGTTGATGCCCATGTTAGACAGCACATTTTTGAACATGTTCTGGGACCCAATGGCTTATTGAAGGACAAGGTGTGTTGTAATTTCTGAACTGTAAAAGATTACAAAATGTATCTAATTACCAAGGCCCCTGAAATGTTTCCAGTAAGTTGGGTTACTCCCTTTATCCAAGACTCCCGAATTTTTTGCTAGTGGCAGCAGGTGTGCTACTGTTAACAGCACTGGGGATGGAATAGGTCACCTCTGCAGTCCACACAGCACGTGGAAGTCCTGCAGTGAATCTCACTTAGGAGGAAGACTGAAAAGTTAGGTTCTCCCAAAAGACTGTCTTTATCCTCATGCAAACCCCATGCCTAGTTCCAGCCTTACTTCTACGTCAAGTTTATAGTTGATCACCCCCCCACTCCTGAGTTCTGCACTTTCAGAACAGGCACAAGGCTGTGTTGCAAAGATAAACTTCATCAAAGAGACAGTCAGAAGTGATAGCGATAAATAACAAAAATATCTCCAAGTTAGTAAAAATCATAGCTCACGCTGAGTGCATGTCTTTCTTCAGAAGACAGCTGACGGCAGCAGTTCAAATGAGCAGGGAAACACCTGAACAATTTTAACTGTTTCCTCTTCATTCAAGCAGACTCGTGTGCTGGTGACTCACACAATCAACATTTTACCTCAAGTGGACAACATTGTTTTTCTGGTGGATGGAACTATCTCAGAAATAGGTTCCTACCAAGAACTTCTACAGAGAAATGGGGCCTTTGCAGAATTTCTTCATTCACACATTACTGCAGAAGACAAGGCAGGCGCTGATTTTCCAGGTAACCTGAATGAGTTAAAATCATTTTTCCTAGGTAGGTCAGTCAATTGTTTCCTTAATATTATGCTTCACATTAAAGAACTGGTAGCGAGGGGGTCAGCTACTGGATCATAGTTGGGAAGAAGGAAAAGAGAATAAAACTGGAAAAGCCAGTCTTATATTTGTTTTATTATGGACATTTAAAGCCAAGATCCAATCACAGTAAGCTGTCACTTTGTGTGAGGAAAAATATGTCTGTCAAATTAGCTGACTCATCACCTCAAAATTGTTTCTTGAATAAACAGTTTCATCTTAGTAGACAACAGTCATGCAGTAAACAGAATTACCCACTATATATGCTGTTCTTCAAGCCTCACCTTGATATTTCTGTCCTTAGAAACAATTCTTTGTAATGAATTTTTCTTCCCTATTACCAGTCTCCCAAAAGTTATACAGGACAAAATGGGATTCTAAAACACTTAGAAAAGAAATGCATTTATTTCACAGCTATAGGAGACGCCAGATGCACCATCACCTCTAGAAATGGTCCATCACAGGAGAAGCTCTCTAGGTAAGCTTAATGCTGTCTCAGGCACTGAAGAACTTGGTACAAAAGCCTTACTGGCTATTATACAGGTTTGGGATCGATCTGTAAATTAATAATATAGCAAACAAGAAAAACTCAAGAATAAGTAAGAAACTGCTTTTGAATGTGGAGGGTGACCAGCACTTTCTCCATATTTCGCAGGGAGACAGAATTTATTCCAGAGCTCACATACAAAGCATGTTGATACATTTGCTTCCTGTTCACTTCCCAGCGGGGCTGTAAGGTCTGACTCACTTTAAACCAGCCACAGCCAGTGAATGCCTAAAGCCTCTGTCAATAGCTTGACAGAGCCCAGTCCCTGCGATAAATATGCACAATGATTGGGGTCACTCACAAGACCCCAAAAACTGCAGCCCTACAATAGGCATGAATGTAGGGGCGGATGGATAAGGAGATCCAACTTTAAAATACTTATTACCTTGGCTAAAAATTGAAAGGATTTTTGTTTTCTTTCTAAAGTGACAGTTCAGTCAAATCTTCTGCTATGGAAAGCGAGACCGTTCCTATAAGCCAAGACTATCCCACTGCTCCAGCCGCCAAAGGAAGATTAACCAAGGGAGAGAAAACTCAGCATGGCAGGGTAAGCACAGCACCTTCCTATAAAGGCAAAGACACACACCATGGGTTCATTGCTGACCCCCTCATGGCAGGCAGATCAGCTCACTGCCTAGGTTAAACCAGTGCAACTCAACTGAATTATTTTACATAGCACCTTCTATGCAAACTGTATCTCCCGGGATGCTCTGATCTAAGCACTGGTTCCAAAATAGGAATAATGCAGGTATATTACAGAAAGCACATTCTCACACCAAGAACAAATGAAAACCACTAACCAGCATAAGGAAAACCTTACACGCGTTTCAGCAGTAACACAAACCTATTGCAGTAACATTTATCAGTTGATAATAATAGCTCATTAACACCTTGGATTTATTTAAGTATGGCTTCATTATCCATCCATGAGGAAAACAAAAAAATGATTAAGATACTTTCTATGACCCGCAACACATAACCAAGTAGAATCATAGAATCATATGGGGTTAGAAGGGACCTCTGGAGAATCATCTAGTCCAACCCCCCCGCCAGAGCAGGTCTACCTATAGCAGGTTGTCGCAGGAACTTGTCCAGGGAGGTTTTGAATGTTTCCAAAGAAGGAGACTCCACCACCTCTCTGGGCAGCTTGTT
>JAOXJM010000071.1:10256291-10276780 GCA_026413425.1 Tringa solitaria
CCCTACACTTGCCCTTGTTAAATTTCATTAGGTTTCTCTCTGCCCATCTCTCCAGCCTGTCCAGGTCTCGCTGTATGGCGGTACAGACTTCTGGGTGTCAGCTACCCCTCCTAGTTTTGTGTCATCAGCAAACTTGGAGAGGGTACCTTCCATCCCTTCGTCCAGGAAGTACATATACCATAATGAATCAGTCCCTGTTGCAAAGCTGCTTTTCCTTGCTAACAAGCTTGATCCTCCCACCCTCTCCTCCTATTTTTCCCTAATTGTGTCACTCTAGGTTAATACTTCGATTTATGCAGCCTACCTGAAGGCGATGGGCTTACCATTGTGTGTGTACATCATTTTGTTGTTCACGTGTCAGCAAGCTGTGTCCTTTTCTCGTGGTTACTGGCTCAGCATGTGGACAGATGACCCTGTTCTCAATGGGACACAACAGCACACGGAGCTGAGAGTTGCAGTCTTTGGTGCACTAGGAGTCATTCAAGGTTCGTTTAACTTGCTCACCTAATTCTTCTATGTATTTCTATCTCCCTTTCCCATACCAGGATGTTTTCTCAGAATATAAACAAGTGCATACCCCTGGGCTCTTGGCCTCCTGGGCTTTTGGCATCAGCCCTAAAGATTTGGCACGAGACCTAAAACTACAGGCTCTGACGCACAGAGAGGATTTCTAAGGGATCTGAACAATATTTCCCGTGTTGCTGCCTGAAATTTCACTTCATGGTGTGCTAGAAGTGTTCTTCTGTGCCTCTCAGAAGACCATGATGAATAGTGTCTTCCTCTGTATTTCCTGCTGGTACTAAATGACCTGAGCCTCTAAAAAACATTCAGCAATGGAAGAACTACAACATCCTAATTTTTGTATCCTGCCCCTTGTATCCAACATCTTCTGCATATCTTTCTTCCTTTTATCCCTTTCCATTCCTCCAATATAAATTAATCATATCAAAGTGCAAGTGGTGATTCTTCTCTACGCTGAGTTAAACATTGGTTTCAGTCTTTTGAGTGTAAAGAGAGAAAGAGGAACACGAGGAATTTTAAATTTTTTTAATCTTTCTCTTTAAAAATGGCCACAATTCTTCAGTTCAGTCTTTAAATTTAAAAAAGAAAGTTAACTTGCTTTCGGACAGAAATCAAATCTAGAAAAATCTCAGCCCAAGTGACAAAAGATTGAGAAAGCTTTGAACAAGTTGAAGGGCGTGAGAATCCTTCTGTGCTAACAGTGAATCTGTAGGCAGGAAACCTAAGACTTTGAGTAATTCAAAGTAATTCCAGTCAAGCTTATTTTGTGTAGAAAAAAGAATTTGTTTTGTGCAGAATAAAGAATTTGTTTTGTGCATTTACATTGCTGAATTTGTGGCCACCATCAAGCTTGCTTAGAAGGTCTTCCACCCCTCTGTAACTGCCCTGCATAAAGGGTAATTTACCCTGCAGCTCTGAGGCTTTGCGTAATTGCTACCACTTCAGAGAGAAAGTCAGCTCCTTTCACTAGTACTGTACTAAGTGAAACTCATGATCTCACAAAGGAGAACTCCAAGGTGAGTTTATTCAAACCTAGTAATAATTATCTTTTTTTATATTACAGCCCTTGGCAGATTTGTTTCCACAGCAGCAGTCCTTCTAGGTGGCGTGTTAGCATCGCACAAGCTGTTTCTGCAGTTGCTGAGGAACGTTGCTAGATCCCCAATGGTCTTCTTTGAGCAAACACCCATTGGAAACTTGCTGAACCGCTTCTCCAGAGAAATGGATGCTATTGATTCTGTCATCCCTGACAAGCTAAAGTCCTTACTGGGATTCTTGTTCAACTTGCTGGAGATCTATCTTGTGATAATAGTGGCTACACCAAGGGCAGCAATGGCCATAGTGCCCTTGACTGTTCTTTATGCTGCAATCCAGGTAGGAGCTCAGAGAGAGACACAGGCCGGAGAGGCTGAAGCAACAGGGCTGTGCCCCTGCAGAAAGCCTCCTGCCATTTCTCAGGAACAGAGACATGCAGAAACTAGTTTCATCATCTTAAATTGCATCTGAACAAGACTAATGTCAGTGGCTCTTCCCACATCACCTCAGCCTTGCACAGCATCCCAGAGACTTCACAAAGAGGCTTGTGCTTTTCTGATTTCCAGGTCAAATCTGGAGCTATCTTCCTTGTCTCTATTAGTGTAAATGCAATCACATTAAGACCAAAGGCATTTTTTCTTTCCTCCAGAATTCTTAGACTGCTTTTTAATATATACATGTATGCCATGCACCTCTCCTTGTTGGGCTCTGAAACCTCAAATGCTTTGCCAGCTAGGACTTAACGTGAGGGCAGGGCAAGTAAGGGTGCAACTAACACCTCTGTTCTCCATCAAGCAAAGGGCCAGTCTGCAGGAGAAAGTAAGTGTGAGTTTAGAAGCTTTGCGAGTTGAGAGTACCCTGGTTGCTTTGCATTAATTAACCACAGGATTATTCTTAATGAAGATAGGACAGCACAGGCAGAAACGCTACCTCAGCTTCTAAGGGAATCTCCTACCTGTACATTAGGTTTCATAACACTAGGATAGTACATATCATTACTCTTGTTGAGGCCTTCCTAAATTTTCTGTGGAGCAGCCCCCCCCCCGAGATGCATAAACCTAATCACTTCCCCTTCCATTTCCCTTTGTACCAGCACTTCTATGTCATCACCTCCTGCCAGCTGAGACGCAGAGAGGCTGCCAGCAGGTCACCCATCTACTCCCACATCTCAGAAACTTTCCAGGGGAGCACTGTGATCCGTGCTTACAAGGCCCAGGAAAGGTTTATTTTGAAGAACAATTTTCTAGTGGATGAGAATCAGCGAGTATGCTTCCCTGGAGCAGTCGCTGACAGGTACAAATCTGCAGTATAAAAAAAAAAAGATAAATTTATTTTCACAGCCTTGGCGAGCAGAGATAACTACTCTTGGGGCTTGGGTGGAGGTACATAGAAGATGAGCTAGTGGTGCAGTGTTTTGGTGGTGGGGTAGCCTCTTTCATTATCACTCACACGTGCCCCTCTCTGGCAATGTGACCCTCACACAACCAATGTGGCCCCATCTCTGTTGGATGGTGGGGCATGCACATATGCTGACACACTGCTAGAGGTATCATGATGTCCAAAATGCGGAAAGCTGTAGCACGTGCCTGGTGAGGCCCATCCTCACATGACAGAGAGCATGAGGCCTGTGGGACGCACAGAACCCATCAGACAATAGAGCCATCACAAAACAAGTGAGGAGTACCAGAAGGAGTGAGAGATGTTAGACCAACTCACCCAAGACACTGTGTGCTGGCTGCTCTCATCCAACAGGCCTTGGAGAAAATCCTGACACAGACCACAAGCCAACCAGTTCAGACAGACTGAAGTGTCTGACGGTCCAGTGAGACATGGCCAGGGCGTGACGAGCTCTGTCGAGCATTCTGTATCCCGGTAGCTCCACAAGTGTTTTGCAAAGTAATCACAGATTCTGTTGGGAGAAAGGAAGAGGGCACACAGCAACAGCCCTGTACTCTCCTCCTCTTGCAGGTGGCTTGCTACAAACCTGGAGTTTCTAGGCAATGGCATCGTGTTGTTTGCAGCACTATTTGCAGCAATGGGCAGAACACATCTTAGTCCAGGAACTGCTGGCTTCTCCGTTTCATATGCTCTTCAGGTAACTCAGTGTTGAAGTAATACCATGCTTGCCTTTCATCAAAAGCAACTTGCATTTTGATTTCTGCTACCATTTTAATTTCTAAGGAATCATGACCTATTTCTGTCGTGACCATCTTTCTAGATGCCTTCTCCTACCAAACCCTGCCATCAGTGCTGAAACCCAGAGCACCTGGAGCACATGACCCCTTAGAGAATGAACCTCAAACACATGCACCAGCCATCTTTTCCCTCCTGCCTCTGAACTCGTATTTAATCAGAGCATGCCGTGAGCAACTGAAGCAAGGTCTTCAGCATCTACTTGCAGACTAGTTACACAATAGCCTGAGAAACAGCTACACTATTTTCTAGCATCCAAGTCAGTAGGATTTCATTATCTGTAAACTTGCCGAGAAGCTATGGGGGGAGCTGGCTAGGGTCTTTACACAGCTTTACAAACACTTTCGCAAGGATCCATGGTTAGTTATTAGCCTTTTAAGGGATGATCTCTGAAGTAATTAGCTGATGAGGAGGTCTTTATAAATAAACACTAAGACAAAGTACCAGGTACCTCGCAAGCATGGGTCAAGACTTATTTTGTCTGCCCTAATGCTTCTCTTTCTTTCTGCTAGATAACTGGTGTTCTGAACTGGATGGTGCGTTCCTGGACGGAGATAGAGAACAACATTGTTTCTGTGGAGAGAGTGAGAGAATACTTGAAGACTCCTAAGGAGGTATCTAACCAACTATTGACCTTACTAGCAGAGGGGAACATCTGCGCAAACTAAACAAGTAACTTTTCTGTTCCACCTGGACAAACCCCTTAGATTTCCTTTTCTAAAAGGCCAGTTATATTTCCTGTAAAGAACTGCAGCATTTGTTTTTTTATCCAACTGACTAGGCTTGTTTTATAACCCCTGATCATCATTATTTCCTTAAGACAGTTAAGCATTAGATTGTCATTAAAATAGCTTTACTTGGTAACACTCATGGAATGAGCCATAGTTTCTGCCCATATTTGGAGTATGTATTTATTGCACAAGTTCAGATGCAACTCTGATAACTGATGGCTGCTAGATAGCCTTTTAGCCACTAAAAGTCTCCAGTGTGATCATTTTTGTTCTGTAATCATTGAAATTATTTCTCCATATGCTGCCCTGATGTCCTACTAAAGGAGACTTTCACAGTTCTGTTTACAGGGGCATATAAATCACTTTTTAATTGAGCCACTCATAATGTCAGAACTCTGACATGCTACAAATGTTTATCCTGGTTTTCAGTTACGACTACTGGCATCTTTGCATAAAGTAAAAAGTCAACATTTGCAATATGAAAGTTAAAGGCCCTTTTGTCTTTTGGAAACAGTAAATAGATTGGGGAAATTTGGCACAGATGTCTTCATAAGCTTCCCATTTCAGTATGGCCACTTGATTTGGTAATTTAAAATCAGCTTTATATGTAACTGTTTGTTTTCATGTGTTTAGGCACCCTGGGCTCTGAATGGCAAACTTCAAGATCAAGTTTGGCCCACTGAAGGAAGAATTGAATTTAGAAACTATAGTTTGCGATACAGGCCAAATTTGGAGTTAGCACTGAAGTGTGTCAGTCTAACCATCAACGGGCGAGAGAAGGTAAGAAAAGCCATTTGTTTCAGAAGAGCCATGAGGTGTGAACTGTGCTTTGCAGTGATTGGATCTGGGACACATAGTCTCTGCCCTACACCAAGGTACAGTCACTTGCAAGCGTGAAAGCTGCAGTAAGGTAGGAGCCCTTCTATCACCCTGCACACCTCTTCTTGTACAAGGAAGTGTTTCCAGAATTGCTGCATACACTAGACATTCTTCTGAGTGAAATTCCATTTCACAGAAGGTTAGCAATTACAGCAAAGGAATTCCACTTTTTAAATCGAGTGCCACATCAAGGCCCTGTCCTGCTGCCAAGCCTTGAAGTTATTCTTCCCATCAAAGGCTTTCAAGATTCCTTTTCATACAAAACAATTACAAATTATACCCCTTTAAGAATGTATTGCTAGACTATGAATCTTGAACAGCCCTGAAGATATGATCCATGCAAAG
This sequence comes from Tringa solitaria, assembly GCA_026413425.1. NCBI lineage: Eukaryota > Metazoa > Chordata > Aves > Charadriiformes > Scolopacidae > Tringa > Tringa solitaria. The sequence goes on from JAOXJM010000071.1 coordinate 10,261,997, forward strand.
CTGTCTCTCTTCAAAAGGCCAAGAGCAATTACATGACAGGTCTGTCCAACTGTTGAAAACAATCAACATCAAAAACAAAAGCTTCCCATTGCGCTTTACAGATCGGCATAACTGGAAGAACAGGAGCTGGGAAATCTACTCTTACTGTGGGATTGCTGCGATTAGTGGAAGCTGCAGAAGGAGTGATCCTAATTGATGGACTAGATATTGCTCAACTAGGCCTCCATGACCTCAGAACCAAGATAACTGTCATTCCCCAGGTATGAAATTAATTTCCAAAATGCTCCAGCAGTGTTGTAAGCGTTAACACCTAGAAAGGGTGTATAAAGATTCTGTGAGAGGAGAGACATTAAGAAATTTCAAAGCAGGAAATAAGCTCTCTGCCATGCTGGTCTCCCATTCAATATGACATTAGCCACAGATTTGCACCCAGCAGGGAAAACTGGAGAGCTCATTTATATAATTCATTTCAGGAGTTGTTTGTACTGTCTCTGTGCTCAGGATCCAGTTTTGTTTTCTGGCTCTTTAAGAATGAATCTCGACCCATTAAACCGATGCACTGATGCAGACATCTGGACAGCTTTGGAACTGACTCAGCTCAAGAACTTTGTTGCAGATTTGCCAGATCAGTTGGAATATAAGTGCACTGACCAAGGGGAAAATCTAAGGTACCTTCTCTGCAGAAAGACAGTGGCAGGGCAGTGCCAGCCTGTGGGCCAGGAGAACATATATCCAGTGGGACAAGTAGTATAATTAATTTAAAAAAATAAAAAATAGGTATCCAGAATCCAGACAGCAAATTGCTGCATTATTGTCTCATTTAGCAGCATGAAATCAAATCATAAGACACCAAGTGGAAGACCTTTGAGACTTAATCATTGTGGTGGCTTATGTTTCTGTAGTGTTTTACACACTGGAATCCTATTCCAAGTGCAGGTCTCCCGTGTGCTATAGCAGTGCACTCCCATCATTGCCTTAGGCTGTTTCATGCTGTGCCACCAGCCCCAATCACCCTTTGGGGACAGGGAACAATCACCTTTTCGTTACTATTTTCAAACTAATCTCATATTGTGTTCCCAGGGAAAAGTGACTACTGCTCTCTGTTTACCCACCCCTCTTCTTACTTGCAGCACTGGTCAGAAACAGCTGGTTTGTCTGGCCAGAGCACTTCTTCGGAAAGCCAAAATCCTCATTCTAGATGAGGCCACAGCAGCAGTAGATTTAGAGACTGATCTGCAGATTCAGTCCACCCTGAGGACTCACTTCAAAGACAGCACGGTATTAACAATAGCTCACCGGATAAACACCGTCATGGACTGTGACAGGTAATACCTTCAGCCGCTTTCCCAAGGAGGAAGGCAGGCACAGGCAACCTGTGCGCCCTACACAAAGTGTTAGTGAGCAGCAATTGCATTTCTGTCATTTTCTTGTTTAACCCTCAAAACTTTGCTTTAGAGATTGTAGGAGGTATCTTACATCAGGTAGGCACCAACAGGTTAAACGAAGTCCATTTATTCTCACATGATGCTGTGTCATACCCCTTTTTCCTCACTGACAGTAAAGCCATGGCTACCACTCTTTGCTTCATCTTAAAATCATGAAGCTAAAACATGTTTCACAAATCTTACTCCAGTCTCAGTTGCCAAAAAACTCTCCTCCAACAAACTGAGTACTTGAATAGTCGCTCATCAGAAACCTATTTCTACCCCACAGCTGTTTCCCAGCTGAAAAGCTGCTGAAAAGCTTGAATAACAAGCAAGTACTGACATCTGTTTTAGAAATAAGTAGAAATAAATAACTAAGTTTATTACAGCTGCTGGGGTATCCCCAAGCTTACACTTCTGTTTTAATTTTCACAGGATTTTAGTCTTGGACAATGGTCGGATAGCAGAATTTGATACTCTGGAAAACTTAATAGCTCAGAAGGGACTGTTCTACAGACTGATGGAAGAATCAGGCCTTGCGTGACTCACTCGCAGAGTATACCATAATGCCGTTACTATCAGGAATAATTGATCTTGTAATTGAGTTATCTCAGTTTCACTCTAAAACGCTTGACACTCAACCAAATCTTGTTTGAGGTATAACCGCAGTGAGTAGATGAAAAGGGATCAAAAGGGATACCTGTTATTTCCATAGGAAACTTAGCAATTCCATTTACATAATGTTTCCAGATACCAAAACCTCACTCTTCCCTTGGAAATGAGCCAGAACTTAAACATCTTGTTGCTTTTAGGGCATAAAAGCAAACAAGCCAAAAGAAACAGACAACAGCCTTTCCGATTTATACTACACACGGAGCCCGAATATACTGCCGTACTTAAAGATGACACAGATTCTTTTTAAAAGCCAACCAGATTTTATGGACAGCAAACAAGAATTGCACTGGTAGCAAGAAATCTTAACTGTTTACAGCATGTCCTGAAGTTCCAGGCAGAACAAGTTTCGTCTTTTGGCAGTGTCCTAAGGACCGCTCACCTGAGCGCCGTTCTTACGTGGGTGTGCGGGACTCCAAGGCAGCAGCTGGGTCTTGTCACCCAAAGTGCACAAAACTGGGGGCGCAGGAAAAGGAAGCGGGATGCCACTAAGCACGAGAGCTTATGGCTGCCGGGGGCTGCCTGTTGTCACAGCTGGGGATTACATCCACCCTCTCTCTTTCTGTGTCAGCTCCGGACACCAACATTCCCAAATTGAATTTGGCCAGAAGGAATTTGCGTGGTGGAAAGTGTCCTCCCTCTGATCCCTGCAGCGTGGAGGTCTGGCAGAGGGGGGAAAGTAGCAGGGACTCACCTGTCGAGCTGGTGGTTCGTTCCTGGTTTTCTTCTCGAGTGCAGGTTTACCTGCTGCCTGTGCCACCTGGGAGCCGCAGAGCCTCTGGCCTGGCCACCTTTTGCGTGTTACTTTAGCAAACCAAAATGGCAACCGAAAGCAAAGCCTTCCTGGGCTTCCCACCGCACTGAGCACCTGCGCTCGGAGCTGTCCCCGCGTCTCAGGAATCCCGACAAGAAAATGTGACAAATCACACTGTGAGATACTGCTGTTTACTGTGACTTTTGTTAAAGGACTTAATTTTCTAGAAAGCTGAAATAAAAATAGAATCAAGTCTTGAAATGTCTCTCTTCAGTGAGAAAAAGTAAATATAGTATAAAAAGGAGCAACGGGGGGAAGGGATGAGAGTTGAAAGTGGCAGGAATCAACCCATACCAGTGAAACCCAGCAGTTCCTGCCCTGGCAGCTGTTCTGTAGCCTCTTCACCCATGTTTGGAGCAGTTAAGAGCTTCTGCTGGATAAGTGCCTGAGACACCAAAGTCCACTCTCAGCCTGCTGCCATCCTGGTGCTCAAATACCAGGCAAGAGGTGATGTTTTCCCTCTACTTTCTCCAAACCTTACTCAAGGGCATAGAGAAAATAAAATTTCCCAACAACAGATACAAGTTATGAGCACTCTGAGGGTTTATCAATGAATCTCAAAATCAGGAGCATTTACAACTAGTGAGATGCAAGTTTGGTATTTTAACTGAGGTCAAAGAGGAACAGAAGTGCCCGCGTTGCTGGGTAATTCTGAAACAGACATCATTTAGCATACCAGCATCTCTGATATCAACACCTTTAAATGCTCGCTGTCAGTCCATAAGTGGTAATGAGAGAAGGCAACAGAAGGAGAAAATAAACAAAACATACTTTCACACTGGTAATTTTTGAAAGAGTGCAGTTTTGCTGTTGGCTTGCACAAAGTGAGAACAAGCAAAAATATCATCAGCTTTCACAGGTCAAGCTGGGCTGAAAAGTAAAAGAGATTCCCAAAATTACATTTGACAAACCCCCCGTGTTTCAGATGAGCCAGAGTCCCCAATTTTAAGCTCAAGTGCTACCGTAAGTAAGTAACAAATCAGGAGCTCGTCTCATAAAAAAAAGGTGATGGTCGTCACCATATATATATATATATAGGAGTTAATACTTGGAGATGCCATCCTTCCTTGAAAATCTAGTTTAAGGAACAGAAAGTGGTGTTCAAAAGGACAGGTCTGCTGGGTGTTTGCGGAGGTACTTCTTCCTAGACTAGACTATTTGATTGAATTATGCAATTAGCACAGGAGGTAACTACAGCAGGCTCACGAATGGCACCAGACTCTCCTGTATTGGGAGTCACAAGCCTTCAGGCTGGATTTTCCTTACCCAAAAGCGCTGCAAGTGTCCCAGGTACTAAATAAGCTTTAGGTCCAAAAACATGCAAAAAAAAAAAAGTGAAAACAGATTAAATTAGGAAAATCTACTTGTTTTAATGCCAGACTCTAATACCTTACCTTGCAGCAAGTAACACTGCATGCAGGGATCAGTATATGACCCTCTCGTTCCCAGCTGGAACAGGGGCTCCCAGCTCTACTGCTCCTACCTCAGGGTAGCCCCAAAGCACCTCCGTGACAGCGCCCTTACACGTAGGTTCTGCGGGAAGGAAGCTGTGTTAGTTCAGCTGGCTGTGTGTGCAGTGAAGGTTAGTTCAGACTGATGCTCATCATGCACAATACAATTTGGTTCGAGTCACATCCAGACAAGATATTCATCATTTTTATGAGGACAGACATTTGGAACGGGGATCATGAATCAATGCAGCAACGGCACAAAGCACTGACAGGTATTTAGGGCAAACAGAAAAGAGCACCTATTCCAGAGCTGGGGCAGAACGGTTTGTGCTAGAAAGTGCATAAATATATAAAACCAGGAGAACAGAGTGATGCATATTAATAACCACATCAGTGACAAAGAACAAGACTGAAGCGCACACGCAGTCGTCTTCTGACCCTTTGCTGCACTATTTAGAAGGTTATCCTGCAAAATACAACACTTTGGACACGCGGTTCCCCAAATGATCACAAACAGCCCATAAATAGGACAGAGAACAGCCAGAGACACTGTCCAGTGTGCCTAGTTTGACATTGCAAATGCAGTTTAAGTCATTCCTACACAGACAACTCCACAGCAAACATTCTACACAGCGGAAGCATAATTCTGCAAGTTCTGTATTTCAAACAAACCACGCTCCTAAGCGCAGGTCCATTGTTTTCAAAGGACTTACTCACATGCATATATTAAGGCTTGCAAATCTCCCGTTAATCGGTGCGTGATGGAAAGCACCGTTTCCTCAAATGTGAGATCAGTTTCCACCAAGTAAGAATCCAGCACTACAGCTTCCTCTGAATTCAGCCCCAAATCTGCACAGTACTTACAGAGTCCCCAGCTCAGTAACGAGTGACACTAAACCCACAAGGCTTATCAAACCCTGTCTGAATCTCTTCACTGGATGTTCTCCGCAGCTCTGCCTTGAGAAAGGTGTTGGTGATAACTGGTTGCAGAGGCAAAGAGAGAGCACAGAGAGCTTTACTGCCTGGTTGTCCAATGCCAGTGGCCCTTCTCCCTCTCCTAGGAGGGGATGGAAGGGGAAGGATCACAAAGTGTTCCTGGAGGATGAGTGTGCCCAAGTGGGCAAGGTCTCATGGTGGTATTCACAGTTCCTCCTCTGGGTCTCCCCTGCAGATAGATCTGTCTCCATTGTAATGCAGTTATTAAAACAATACCAGCCACGCACCGTACCCAACAAGCTCATTCCTCTGCTCTGTACTCCATTTCTGACTAACCATTTGCTCCAATCTTTCCACCTTTCTGTCCATCACAACGCTGCGTAAGTTTTAAGTCATTTGAAAAACCAAAACCTACTGCTTCTCCCCAAACTCCCAACGCCCCTTGCCTATTCCATTTCCACAGAGGAAGTCAACACCAAGCTGCCCAGGAAATGTGGCAGACACTGGCCAGAGACTCCACAGGTAGGGCCAAGGTGCAGAGCACCACTGAATCCTGCTCTGCTGGTCCATCGTTATCACCTGCTCTGCTCAAACTGCAGGATTCAAACTACAAGAGAAACCACGAGAGCAGCAGACAGTTATTTGCACTCCAAGTTTCTTAACCTCCCTAGCACCCCCCAGACATCAGGCCTAGCAGCCCAGCTAGTCTAAGCAGTAACAGTTTCTGTTTTCTATTTCTATTTTCAAGGCAAAAACCTGAACTGCCAAAGCTAACCCTTTATCAAATATAAAGCAAGAAATGACACATCAGGTTATTTTTCAAAAGATTTTTTTTATTGCAAGTTCTTTGCAAATATTTGTATAGTCATTACAAAAAATACCAAAGAAAATTTCAGTCTATTCAATTTCAGAGATTCATAATTTACAAAAAAATAAATAGCTTTACTCTAAAGAAGACAATTGTCTAATATTAAGGTCAGCAACATCATTCACAGAAGTCCACATTCTCAGGGTGCTGAGTATTGGGTCCATCTGACTGAGTTTGCCTTCTTCCAGCATTTTCCTTTAAATAAGACTAATCAGAACATGAGCAAAGTAACTTTTTTTCTTCCCACAGAAAACTGAACATTCAACATAGATCTTGAAAACCAGACTCCATTGTTAATTCATTTTAGACCCCTCTGACACACAACTTAAAAAATAGTAAAACTTTTTTTTTTTTAAAACAACTGTAACAGAACAGTTTCCCACAAAATTTAAGAGTCAACAGCAGCAGCATGAAGGGCATGTTTCTTTGATATAAGGCTAGTGGTCCTTGATGTGGCAGAGTTTCTATTAAAGCACAGAACTGCCAAAGCCAAGGATATTACAATCAGCGTCACACCGAGACTGCAACCTCCGCTCAGGCAAATCCTCACTTCCCAGCCTGGTCCCCACAGGCACAACCAGGAGGATTCGCCACGCCAGTCAGAATTCCTGAGTGAACCGGGTGTAAGATCAGGTACTGCACACTGCAACACACCGACTGCTGCAAGGATTTGGTTTCGGAGCGATTGTCATTCTAGACATGCTTAAATACTGCTTTGAAGTTGACTGTGCTTTTTTCACACCAGCACTACTGACATACTATAGTGAACTTGCTGCTATACACTGTAAACACATGAAACCTTTAGGAGAATGCATAAAAGCATTAACCATGTACAGTAAATGCCATAATGAGAAAGTCTGGCACACATTATTTCACAAGAAGAAAAATCTTTGGACTATAGGACTATATGCCACAAAATGTTCCAAGTGCATCCCACAATAGATGGCACTTCAAATGAGGAATCTGCAAACAAGCAAATAACTAGCATTTGCAAAAATGTTTTAAACAAAAAAGGCAAGGGGGGGGTTCAGAACGTAACAGCAGATGAAAAGAAAAAGCTTTTCTGAACTTCTCTGATTAATCACTCCGCCTTATATTTGAGCATATAATGACAGATTTCAGGCAAAAATAAGTCTCTTAAGTGTTTGCACAGCGTATGTGCTTCTCCTAAAGCTGGCTAAAATCAACACTAAGGAGAATTAAAAAAAGAAAAAAATTGCATTTTTATGTTACTTCCATTGCCGTGTTCTGGCTGACTTCACTAGGTCTGAAACTGAACTGCCCGGTTCACACCAGCTCAGGGGAAGTTACAGTTCTCTGTATCACCTCCCTCTTCCCCGCACAAACTAACCAAGTTCAAGTGCTACACCAAGCCTGAGTCTTTGGCCATGCTATAGAAGATGCCTTTTTCCTGAAGTAGATGGTCTGGGCTACCACACTCCACCACTTCTCCTCTCTCCAGGACTAAAACTCTGTAAAAGAAGGGGAAAAACATGGTCACAAGAAGATCCAGAAAGCCAACAAACACAGATGTACATGTACAAAGACACCGACTGCAGTGCAGCCATTTTATGCAAGCGAAGACAGTCCAGGCTCTACAAATGGACAGAGGTAAGAACCTTCCTGAGTTCATTGCAGACGGTCTGTCTGGTCTATTTTTTGTGTAACAGATATTTCCCCAGTCATTTGCAGGCAGCCATGAGACTTTTAACTGTGCTTTGAGCCAGCAAGAAACTAGATGGAAGCACTTCTTGTCAAGGTAGGCGGCCCTAAGACCTTGTAAGATCTGGGATAACCTTCTCATACTTTATCACATCAACTGTTGTTACGCAGCTGCTGCTGAGAAAATACACACCTAGACAGAGCTTATGCAAAACAAACATGCAACCGGAATTAGGAAGTTTACAAAGCAAGTCAGTAAAGTCAGTTCACAGTTAAAACACTGCCTTCAGCTACCTCCTAATTGGCCAGGCACCGCAGAGATGCTTGCAAGGCCCTTAGCAGCTGCTGCTGCATGGAGTTATCCGCTGCCGTGACCAAACTGGGTGTTCATCTGGTAACACTACTGCTGGTGCTGGGCCGGCGCAGGCAACCCTCCTGGCTCTTACCTTTCACTGTTAACAGCACAGACAGAGGTCTACAAAAGTACACAAAAATCTTATCACTAGTCACTTTGCTCTCTGTCATTCTGTGACAAAAAGGACAAGAGAGCTTAAGACTCAAATTATGAGACAACAACTCTGCCCTCAACCACACTTTAACAGCAGATGAGGATGAGGGAGCCTTTATGAACTACAGCCAAGTGATGGAAAGAGAAACACTGCACAAACTTCAGACAAGTGCAGGACCTGTCTCTCTGTTTCTGTCAGTGGCTAATTTAGGGTACAAGCTCCCTAAAGTTCTGATGCCTCTTCCAGCTGTACCTAAATTAGGGCAAGACCCAGGAACAGACTCCTATCCTTGCCTCCCTTCCCTTCCCAGTTTGCCTGAACAGGAATGGCACAACAGCAGCGCGACCAAGGGATCAGAGAAGCTCCCCAGGCCAAGCACAGGCACTGCAAGCCAAAACACACACACCCACCCCCCATCAAAACAGGAATTCCAGGAGCTCTGCAGAGAGGTGGCTAAAAACACCCTGATAAACATTTAGCTAACACAAAGATGCTCGTTTAAGGAGAGCACGATGCAGGTCACACATGCCGTTTTTCAAGATAAAAGTGGTATTACTTTACCTTGTGTAGTCCATGATTGTGTTCAGACGATGTGCTATAGTTAATACAGTACATTCTTCAAATTGAGACTTTATTGTTGACTGTATGAGCTTATCTGTTTCAAGATCAACAGCAGCTGTAGCTTCATCTAGAACCAGGATTTTGGACTTCCTGAGGAGAGCTCGTGCCAGGCACACCAGCTGGCGCTGTCCCACACTACGCAGATGGGATGGGAGGGTGGGGAAAAAAGTCACAACAAGTTTGCAGTACTCATTTTGAAGCCCAGCAATTCCTTATAAGAACTCCTCTAAAGTAAAGGTGCCAAGAATCCAGCAAAATAGATATGGTCAGTCTTACTACTTCACTGGAGAGTATTCTAACAGCAACTGAAACTACATTCCCCTCACGAAGTCTCAGCAACACAACAGGAGAATACATTACAAACGGTGTCAGCAGATCTGAATCAGTGCAGCGTTGAGGACTGGACTTTAAATGGTTTCTACAGACTGAACATATATCCCTGTTATGGTGCAAAAAGCAAGCTGACAACTCCCTTAGAAAAATTGCATCTGTTGGGCAAGAGCCATGGTAAGTTCAGAGCATCCACTATAAATAGCAGGCTGCTGCTGCTGCTAAAATCCTTTCCAAGACTGCCCAAGCTGTCAAACCTCACAGCGTTCTGACTATTTCTTAAATTACTTTGAATTCTCAAACTTGAGATTTTAAAACACATTGGATAAAGTCTAGTTGGTTGATTGCCTGACCATGCATTAAGAACTCTCCAGCTCCTTCCACAAAGTCTAATGTGGGGCCCGGGGGAGCCCCACACTACATTGTTATGGCTAGGGTCTAGCTACATGCTGTCCCAAGTGAGCTGTAAGGTTTCTGGAAGTGGAAAATCTACTTCCAGGTGGGATGGCACACACACACGTCCACACCTCTCTCAGTTCTCGTTTAGTTCTTAAGACAATTTTCACAAACATGGCTTTTTGACATACCTGAGGTTCTCTCCACCTTCAGCACACTCATGATTGAGTTTGTCAGGAAGGGACGATACAAAGGTTTTCAGGTGAGCCAATTCCAAAGACCTCCAAATGTCTTCATCAGAGTGTTGGTCAAAAGGATCAAGATTCATACGTAGAGAGCCAGAAAACAATACTGGATCCTAGTCACAGAAAGAGGTAATTGACAATGTACACAGAACATGGCAAGTGCTCCAAAAATATTTCTTAGTGAAAGGAAGACATGTCCAGATACAGTTGCAAGCAAGATAATCTACTGAATTTAGCTGTGAGACCTCACTTTTTGCAATAGCAGCAAGTTATTCTCCCTCACCCTTACTCCTTCTGGTGGCCTGACCTCTGCAAATATGGCACTCCAGATCTCTCCATGAGTTAGCAACTCGTGAATCCAGAAGGAAAAAAAAAAAAAGCAGCAAGCCAACTTCCTTTTTAGTGGGCTACTAAGTTAAAGAGCAGGCACCCCCTGCCCAGCCTTCTGTCAGCAGGGACCACTAGGTCAACTTTTCACTTCTTAGGGAATTACACCATCTGTAAATATTTCAAAAGTCTTCAGCTGCAGCATTAATAAAATGAATGCATTTTTTTCTTGGACATGGAGAAATACTACTTTGGAAATACTTCTGACCTAGAAGTGTCAGGCTGATGCAAAGTAATCAAAAGGAAAAAGCAAAGTCCCCCCAGATTTCCAAAAATGGTACAGAAAACCTTTTACAGTGTGCTGCAACGGTGATTTATATAACCACATTTTATGGTCTGTCTTTGAATCAGAACAGGCAAGCAATAAAGGCTATACAGTAAGAACAAGACTTGAGACTGTAAGTCCAGTGCTTGTAAAGCTGTATTTCCAAATGTTATGGACTATCAAACCCACAGTTGCTGGGCTAGACTGGGATGGTTATGTACGGGTTTGTGTGAGTGAACAGTACTGCACACCTTGCTCCCGAGATCCTGCCAAAGTCAGAATGCTTTGTACAAAGGCCCAAAGAGTGCATATCAAGCCTGAAATAGCGGTGCAAAGTCCCAACCCCTCACAACTAGACTACATAGTAACTTCATTCTCATTACTAATAAGAATGGAACTATCTAAAATGAAATTGGAAACCAATCTCTAGAAAAACACCCCTGAGAGCTCTCCACAAGTGGAAATACTCAAACTTTACTTCCCCTTTACTGGCCAAGGGTGTAACAGTCCCAGTTACCCAAGGGACCCCCATCAGGTGATCAGCTGGGATGAGACCTCCCCACTCAGGCTAAGCTGTCTATAGCATTTCAGCGATCAGCGTGGGGTGCTGACAAATTCCTGAGTCCAGAGGCCAAGGTTTTGTTTCCACATCACAACTCGGCCATAGCAAAGCTCCTACTTGCTACCCAGCACAAGTAAATCAAAGCCAGTCTAGGAACAAAGTCCATGAAAGAGGATGCTGAAATTACTCTATTTCATCGCTATAGATCAGAAAAGGAATAAATATGTTCTCCCCAGTACATTACAGAAACAGCATTGTTATAAAACAAGTTCAGGATTTCACATCTACCTGAGGGATGATGGTGATCTTGAACCGCAAGTCATGAAGCCCTATTTTCGCAATATTAATTCCATCAATAATGATTTCTCCTTCAGCTGCTTCATTAATACGAAACAAACCTAAAGTAAGGGAGGATTTTCCAGCTCCCGTTCTTCCAACTATTCCAATCTGTTGGGAAGAAATACAGGAACAACTTACTCCAGGGAAGAATTAAAGCATTTCCAAGCATCTACCTGAAAATGACACATTTTCAGAAGGTTGTCATATTTGCTGGGCTATCAACATCCCAAAACAGCATAACAAATTAAGGCCGATCAAAGGGGAAAACAAATCACTGGATATGAAAAAACAAGAACAAAAAGCAGTCTCAAAATTTGCAAGCCAATCACATAAGTTTTCAATTTTTCTAGAAAGGCAGATGGAACTGGGTAGAACAGATGAAGGTCTCCCTAATCCTTTTATTGGTTCATGCTTCACAGTCATAATTGCTGACTTCACATTTATCTTGTTTGAATTTATAGCAAAAATATACTAAAAGCACTCAGTTTCATACTGTATGTTTTGCTTCCCAGTTAGACTCAAGTCTTCACCAATTCTTTTCTTTTTTAAAAATTAAATATGTGAGATTACTACTTTGGTTGCTTGGTATATCTCTTGTCATCTGCCCATTCTAGCCACTCTTGAGGTAGTATTCTGCCCATATTTGTAGGTATAAAGCAAATGTCTAGTCAGATACCACAAGTAAGGAAGCCAGAGAGCAGATCTGTCCTGCCACCACCTTTTATGCTGCTGTGCAAGATCACGCTATTATTAGACATTGGAGAACCCACATAGAACTGGGGCAGGAGGCACGTAAGCGCATGTGTGAGGAAACAGCAGGAGAGACACACACACACATCTCACCATCAGTTTGGCCAGATCCAGAGAATCTACTCTGAGTATGCAGAGAGTCTCACATTGCAAATTCCACCCCACCAGGTCAGGGCTTCCCCCCTCTACTTAGTAGCTCATTTTCTTGAGACTGTAATTAACTTAATCTCTCTGCAATCTGTACTCCCCTTTGCTTAAGGCAAACAAATTAGCAAAATTTCCTGGGAAGGTGACAGAAGACAGCATAAACCTCACTTCCTCATGAAACCAGATCAAAAGACACTTCACAAGCCCACATAATAGTGTGTCTTCAACCCATGGTGCAGGACACACCTTGAAAAGGGTTAGAGCCCACTAAAGCTGCTAGTTACAGTAAGACTGATTCTACAGCAGCTCTTCTAGTTTTTAAGGACCCAAGATACACTACAGAACAGGGTTAGACCTCTCTTTGGCTTATGCATGGAGATTTTTAAACAGTAACACTCTACTGTAAGTTCAGATTCATTACCTTCTCACCCCCATTTATGGTAACATTTATGTTTTTCAGAACCAAATCCAAGTCTTCCCGGTAGCGTAAACCATAGCCTCGAAACTCAACCTTTCCCTCCTCAGGCCAGGTGCTGGCTGGGGCCGTTTGTTCAATACTCCATTCAGCCTGAAAGAACCACACAAACACCTGATCATTCCTATTTCAACGAGACATGGGGTCAAAAGACTTGAGGAAAGCAATTAAGAAAAATCCTTGTCAGTGTGCAGTTTGCAAAAGGCACTGTGAGAGTGATGGAAAGACAGGGAAATAGCTGCCCCAAGGCAAATGAAACGGTTTATCTAGCCAAGGGCTTTGCTATCACAACTACCACTTGCTGTATAAACTTTCCTCTTATAAATAGAATCATACAGGCAGCACTTATTCAGATAACCTGTTTGTACACCCCCACCACAGTAAGGAAGCCATTGGGGAAGCCAGACATGCGACTAGAAGCAGTTTAACTGAGACATAAGCACTAAAAGATTAATAAGCTTGCAAAGTAAACAGCTGCTGCCTCAGTCTCCCACAGAGGTGGGAGAGGAGAGAACACATCCCACTGCATTCACTGCCAACGCCAAACAAAAAGGTTTTTAACTGTATAAACACTGGTCTGTTACCAGAACTTGAGAAAAAATTCTAGGAAGGGTCCTCATAAGGTTTGGCTGCAAAAACAGTGACTCAAGTCAGGCTCAAGTGACAGGCATGGCAAAGAGAACCCACAGGGAACTCCGTTCTGTAGCCAAAAGGGGCACAATTGCAGAGGAAATTAGTTGTTAGGTGATTTGAATCAAAACAAAAAAAGTAAATCATCTTTACTGCACACACTGAGAGTAAAAAGAGAAACACAAATAATAAAAATAATATTTAAGCACTTAGGAAAGCAAAATATTTGTATAGCTCCACTGCTTGGCCTAGGACAGAACAGCACACTTCCTCCATAACTGTGTAAATGCCAGTGGACACACCTCAGAAGCACCCACAGGAACTACCAGCTGAGATACAGCCTGTCCCTAGAGAGGGGGCACGGACAGCACTAAGCTCCATCCCATCCCTCAGCTCAGGGGACATGCCCAAACTGCACCCTCCAGCCCATTCAGCCAGGGTGTGGGTGAGCCCTCAGAACAGGACACTGCCTTCTACAGGTATGGTGAACAACTCAATGTACCTCCTTCTCCATTTCAGCATATTCTTTAACTCTTTCTACAGCAACAATGTTGGTTTCCAGCTCAGACGACATGCGAACTAGCCAGTTCAAGTATGCTGTAATCTGCAAGAAGAAAAGAAGTCTAGAAGCAGTTTACACTAAGTATGTTACCTGCAATAAATAAAAAAAACCATGTATTGGGTCTGTGTGGGAAGGTTGGGGGGAGGGTGGGGAAGGGGAGGAGTGCTACAGGGGTAGCTTCTGTGAGAAGCTGCTAGGCGCATCCCCTGTGTCTGATGGGCCCAATGCCAGACAGCTCCAAGATGGACCCACTGCCAGCCAACGCTGAGCCCATCAGCGATGGTGGTAGCACTTTTGTGATAACATATTTAAGAATAGGGGGAAAACAATAACATCCAAAACTGTGCAATTGCAGCCAGAGAGAAGAGTGAGGGTACGTGAGAGCAACAACTCTCCAGACACTAAGGTCAGTGAAGAACGAGAGGGGAGTAAGTGCTCCAGGAGCCAGAGCAGAGATTCCCCTGCAGGCCACGGTGAAGACCACAGTGAGGCAGGCTGTCCCCTTGCAGACCATGGAGGTCCATGGTGGAGCAGATATCGACTCACGGCCCATCGAGGACTCCACACCAGAGCAAGCGGATGCCTGAGGAGGCTGTGACCCCATGGGAAACCCATGATGTAGCAGGCTCCTGGCAGGACTTGTCCCCCTGTACTCAGCACTAGTGAGGCCACACCTTGAGTAGCGTGTCCAGTTTTGGGCACCTCAATACAAGAGAGATATCGAGGTGCTGGAGCAAGT
>JAOXJM010000071.1:10277193-10323493 GCA_026413425.1 Tringa solitaria
AGGGGAGAACTTTGTAGAGTAGGGTTGATGGTTGAACTCGATGATCCCAAGGGTCCTTTCCAACCTGAATGATTCTATGATTCTACGCAAGGGATGAGTCACCTTAGCCACATTCCCTCACAGAGGCAAGGCACTAAAGGAACTTCCCAGCATCTTTCCAGATGCTATTTGTAGGTATTATTCTTTTTCTATGTTCTTTATATTAGTTTTCCCTCCAAAGCTGTAGCAAGGTTCTGACTTTCAGATGCAGCCTTACAATTCAGAGCTTTTTTTTTTCCTCCAAAAAACCACCCACATAAAATTACCTGCAGTGAGTAGGACACTGAGAGGCCAACCAGTCCTGCACTGAGTTTGTTGCGTGCAATCACTGCAAACAGTGCTGCAAAAAGGACAATACAGTTCCCCACGTACTCCAGACGGACAGCCAGCCACCTGCAAGAGAGAAAAGTACAATGCATCTTTCTGACAATTTACCCACAGAGAATTAGAAATATGGCCACCTAATGTTCTGTCACACATCTTGTTTTTTAAAAGACTAGTATCCAAAATTAATAAACCTTTCAGGTGCATAAATTCCTGTCAGTTCAGAAAGCACCTGTGGTTATCACTGGGATCAATGAATCTAAACTTTTTAAAAATACTACCCAGAAGTGAGGCAGAAAGAAAAGAAATTCAGAAGTAATCTTAATTCCATCGCAGAAGTTTAAGAAAAACATCTCTGAAACAGATATATCCACACAGGATTCCCTGCCCTGGGCAAGTATGCTGAAAGCTGTGATTGATAAGGAACACAGGCTGCAGAACGAAGCGTTCCCTGTATAATTGCCTTTCAGTATTTCAATCCCACTGTTACCTGTTTGCAACAATGCTTGGATAGTAAGCTTTCTGATTTTCATCCACTTTCACGTCATTCTGCTTTATGAAACGTTTCTGCTCCTCAAAGGCTCGAATGACACTGACTCCCAGGAGAGTCTCATTGAAGTGAGAATATACAGGAGAACGACTGACAGACTCAAGGCGTTTGAGCTGGCGAGAAGTGGCCACATAAAATCTCTGCAAATCAGAGTATGAGAATTATAGTTACATCCAGACTGTGTCTGAAAAGACAAAGGGAATCACAAGAGAGTTCCCTTCCATTTGGGCTGTTAGTTACAGAGATTCAACTGCAAGTTGAATCTGATAAGAATAAGAATATAACTGATAAGAATACAAGCCTTTTCCAACACATTATGGTCTAAAAAGACTATTACATATGCTCTACTGTCTTTAAACAACTGCCAATCGAAGCACCTCAACAATATAAAACACACACATCACTGCCTTTAGGAATTACTAATGGAGCTTGATAGATTCACTAATTCAAGAGTCAAAGTAAAAATCCAGCTTCTCTCTGACCTGTACTGCACCTAGTAGATTTCTAAGAGTAAAGTAAGAGTGCAGCAAGCACACCCTGCCTACACAAGACAGGAGTGAAAGCCTGTCATCATTTCGCTTGCTTTGTAAACAATACTCTGACAAAACAGGCAGATCAGCAATACACACCGCTCTAAATGCTACTCATTAGTTTGGAAGCAAGTTTTAGAAAAGCCTATGCATTTTCCATATCTGGGCTCTGAGCAACAAGCTATACAAAATTTGCCTCAAAATCTAATGGCATTTTTATAAAGTCTGCTTAGGTATTAAAGGATTACCTTCTGCACAAAAGTAATTCTATACTTGACAACGGAAGGAAGTGTTCTGCTAAAATCAGCTAATAAATAAACCGTGCAAGGCACAGTCAGTCAAGCATGACTCAAGTCAAACACACTAAAATCCATCCTAGCACAGAGTAAGAACTGTCTTAAATAACAGAGGATGAGTGACTGCTGGTCCTGGTGCTCCAGATAGCACCCCTCACCTGCACAAAAAAGTAAACAAGTCCCAGAGGTGGAATAATGACAGCAGCTATAGGTGTGGCCAGCAGAATGATGATACAAGCCCCGATCACATTAAATGTCGAGCCCATGAACATCTTGATGATTGGTGGAATAGTGGAGTCAATGGTATCTATCTCCTTTGAGAAACGGTTCACCAGATTTCCACTGGGTGTGCGTTCAAAGAAACTCATTGGAGACCTGAGGACATTGTGCAGCAGGTTAAGGTGTAGGTGTCGTGAAGCAAATATTCCCCCTATTGACACAACCATCGAGTAGCCAAACACAGCAATACCTAGGAAAAGAAAACTTGTTTTTAACTGCTTCTGCGACAAAACATTTCCCTTCATTCTGTCATCACTTAGCATTAGCATGATCCAGTACAATAATTCTGAGCACTAAGGGTTCACTACAGGTAGACTCAGCCATTACTCCAAGTAATTTAAAAAAAATAAATATATATATATATATATCAGTGAAAACACCACATTTCTCTCATGGAAGAGGTTGTTTCTCCAATTTTTTGGGTAATATTTGAGCACTTTCCTTGAGTAAAGATCACTGAATTTTAAGGTGTCATTTAGTTTTTATTACAAGATCTTTATGGCAATTTTGAAGGGGAGTACTTAAGGTGTTAGGTTTCATGGGAAACAAACTTTAACCACAAAGAGAACACATAAGAAGCCACTGAGCTGGCTTCCTCCTGGTGCCTTGGACGGGCCCTCAACCAGTCAGAGGAAACACCAGAACACCAGCTTACACAGCTCAGCCAGGCCATAACTGCAAGGGATGCAGCATAGCCATGCTCTCCTGTCCTGCAAACCAGTACAGCACAGTTTGTCTACAGGCCAAGGAACCCTTTCCTGGGTCATCAGCCCCTGCAAACCACCCTCATTCTTGTCATTTTGTACAAACAAAAGAAATGATATTCACTAACTGAATAATTTTTATAGGTTGGTTTGCTTGCCTTTTTTTTATTATTCTCTTTATTCATTCAAGTTTTTCATCTTCCTACAAAGGGAAAAAAAAACAACCCACACTCAAATCCTTGGCAAACTGCTGCTGCAGTTCTGGGAATACAAGGTCACCAAGAGCATTAGAAACATTCTGAACCAGCTAATCTTAAAATAGGTAAGACCAAGCAAACCTTGAGAAATTCCCAGTGCTCCATACACTCCCAGTCTGACATTCGTGTACTGCTGTGTCCCATTGATAACAGGATCATCTGTCCATAAACTTAGCCAGTAGTTGGAAGCCAATGAGGCTATATGATTACACATAAAGAGGAAAATGCTCAAGAAAGAGATAAAGAGTCCAATTGCTTTCATGTAGTCCCAGTACACTGTTGCCTTTACCTGATGACAGAAAGGAAAAAAAAATATTATTATTTTGCAGATTAAGTTTCAAAACCAGCAATTCCCCCTTCTTCAACCCCTATTTAAAGTCAGTATCCCTGCATCAGGCCATAAAACCACAACAGCTGCACTTTAGATAACGACTGTAAAGCGTTCTGTGGAGACACACCAAACCCAACATCCTCCCAGGGCAGGCACACATCATCCTTCCCTTGTCTTCGAATGCAAGGGTAGGGAGAGAGTGCCTGAAGTAACACACAGTGTCAGTGGCAAGGCCAAAAACTTCACTGAGGAGTTCCAGTTTTTGGCTCTCTCTTTTTACCACAAGATTACATAGGCTTTAATTAAATCCTTAAATCCTTGCTCCACATGGCTTGTAACCTATGGTCTATCTTTAACCAGAGAATACATGCAACATTGCTAGGAGGTGTAACTGCCATTTTCCCAGGAACTTCACTCTCAGGTTTCTCAGAAAGCCCTGGGTATCCTGGGATTAAATAGTGGTGTCTACAGTGGAAACTTGGCTTAAATTCATCTGAGTCAATTCCCGCTCCTCACACTGAAGGGCAGATTTCATTAGGTCACACAATTTGTCACAACCTCTCTCTAAGAAATACCTGCAAGGTTTTCATTTCTTCTTTGATGTGGTCAGGCCCATCATCTTAAACAAAAGGTTTACTGTCAGCACTCTTTCTGCACGCAAACCTGGGGCTTAGCTTTGGGAGCAGAAGGCACAGCAACGCTTCCATGAAGTACTAAAGAACAAGCAGCAAGTCCAAGAATCCACTCAGACCTTTCTCTCCCCAGTTACATAGTCTTTCAAAGCTATCTTCTTCTGAACCCTGTGGAAATTTCTGAAACTGAGAGTGCAGAAGCAGGAATGGAAGACCTTACCCTCCCAGTCTTCGCTGTGTCAGCCTCCATTAATTTCCAGGAATTTTTTTCAGCAAGTGGCTTCTGCAGCTCTGCCGTGCTGCTCTGGTGCTGCGACTTCCCAGTGTCTCTGCTATACGTTGAAGAGTTACTGAGTTGCCTGTTTGAAGACATATATTTTTCAGTCTTAGCATGATACAGGCCAGGTGTTTACTTCATAAATAGACCTTAATAGTCCACGGCTCCAAGTCCATGTCCTACAATACTCCACTGATAAGCAATCTCCTAACCAGTCATCATCAGACCAGTGGTTACTAGTGCTTCCCTCCTCCCCTCACAGTGCCCTATCCTAAATCCTCTCTGATGGCATTCAGTTCTCAAGTATCCATCTTCAGATACAAGTAACACGACAGCCAGTCACAGAAGTCTTGACTGAGCAATCAAACTCCCAAAAGAAAAATGCTTGGTGATCATCAACACAAGCCTTTACAAACCCTATCATCATACACAGTGCAGCTGCTGAACTGCAAAAAGGGTACCCACACTGGCATCAAAATGGATAATTGTACTCCCAGGGACTCATTAGCTTCCAGAAATACAGTATCTCTACAGTGCCATAAGAATAAGGCATTGACTATGAGACTGATTTTTGGGAAGGTATAATCATTGATTGTCTTTGGCCATTCTCAAGCACAACAGCAGCTGCACTATGTCAGACTGAAGGTCCACTTAGCACTTCATCTCACCTGACAGCAGTCAAACAGAGAAGCCTTAGGAAAGCATAGGAAAGCTGGACTAGCCAATATGATGCTCTCTCTCATAGGTGAGCTAAATCCATGGTATCTCGCTACAACACAATTATTTCTTCACAGAAGACCAGCACAAGAGCTCTGTGTGTGCAGACATGCATGTGCAACAGTCTGTGCCAGCCACTGGAGCAGGCCTGCAGCCTCAGAGGTTTGTACACCCAGGGGCTAGCAACTGGGGAGACTGGGGTCCAGGGGCAGCTGTTGGACAGACTGAGTGTCTGAGCCCAACTGGTGGAGGGATCCGCCTTGCACACACATATTATATTCTCACTGGTGAACATCCATCCTGCTCAGGCAAGAGGTGGGAACAGGATGTCATTTGGTGCTGTGTCTGTGTGGGTGCTCTAAGTGTCTGTGATCTGTATGGCCGGCCATGTATACATCTCGTGTGTATGTACACCCTCTGTGAGTGTACCCGCTGGGAGCACATCATCAGCCTTGCTACTACAGTTACACCTGGAGTTATTGGAGCAGCAGCAGCCTCACCTCTCTCAGGCTGCTGGATCTGGCATGATACATTTTCCTCTACTAAATACCAAAACCACCAAGTTACTGTTTGTCCACAACTGACTAACAGGACAGAAGGGGGGGAAGGGAAGGTAGGGAGAAAGAAAGAAAAAAAGAGAGACTACACACCTTTGCATCAACTTTCCAGGGGCTTCATTCACAAGGACTCCATTTTCTACAGGCTTTCCTTCCTTTCCAGATGGACTATTTGTATCTGGAGGGGCATGAAAAAGTAAAACTTGAAAATGATAAGGAAAAAGATAAAGTTTCATTTCAATCCTAAATGCCAGGCGCAGTCCTAATGCACACACAAAGAGGGGAACACAAGTAAGTATTTATATATACTAACAGATAACTGACCAGGTGAACAAATCAGTTTAGTTCCACCCCAACAGGATTAGTTGCCAAGACAGCAAACACTTATTTTTCTATTTTTTTACCAAATGTAGATCAATAGTAACAATGTAATATAATGAGGACGTACTTGGAAGTTAAACCATGCAATACCAAGTCACACTATGACTCACTCTGTGGAAAAACAAAACAAAACAACCACTCCTTTTCAGACCACATATTTTACACAGTTAACTATAAATTATTTTCATTTTAGAATGCAATGAGAAGATATTCAAGTAAATGATGGAGTGAAGCTGTAAGAACAGAAGGCATGTGCTTTTAACTTTGAGCCTTCCTGCAAAAATAAGTAAGAAGCAACATGCAAAAGCCTGGTGGTTTTATGCAACCATACGAACCAAATTAATTTAAGCAACAGATCTTTCTATGAATGTCACTTTCAAAAAAAAAAAAAAGAGAATAAAAATCTCGTTATCCCACAAAGTCACATTTGTAACAAGATGCAGAGATGCAGCACACATGAGACAATTGTTTAAAACACTCCATATAGCTGCCCGCTTGAAACATTAAGCTTTCTCTGAGCAACTTAATTCAGTGTAATACAGGGCCATGAGTAAAACTCATGTTCAAGTTATGTCACCATTTTCCCAACACTACACAAATGACTAACTCCTAAAATACTAACTCTCAATCGAATGGAATTCTATTTTCAAATATAAAAGTTAATTCAGACTATGCAACAAAAAAAATTCTTCATTTTAAAGCATTTATGCATAGTTTATGGAAACAAAAAAGCCTACCTGCATCTATTCAAATGATATGCAGGAAAAATTGTGTAGATTCAGAGTCTGAAGTTTTCATGTTTTTATACTAAAGCAAAATATATGCATAAACCAGTTTGTCAATACATTAAAAGTAGACTGCTTGAACATAAAGCTGCTCCCGCCTGTGTTTGCAAACTGAACAAGGTCTATTACTCTAAAAACCCAAAGCTAGACTGTTCAGTGTGGTCTAAAAGCAGGAAAAAAAGCAGAAAATGTGAAAAAGTGAAAAGTTCAGTGATTTAGTTCTTATTTTTATTTACATGAATGAGAGCAAACCCATATGGGACTGCTGGTTATTTTAAGCACTTCACAGCATGTCTTTTGAAAAGCTGCTCCCATATGAAAACCAGCAAACATTCCAACATTGTATCGCTTTAGAGTATCACTAAAGTTCAAAACCCACATGAACAAAAAACCACGAATAAACCATCCTCCTAACAGCTCTTAAATTTGATTTTGTGTTGTAGGCTACAAAGATTTCCTGCTTATACTGCATTTGCCTCCTGAGAATGAAAAATGCTTAAGATTGCCATAGTAGATTTGGCACGTGCAACCAGGGTATAAACTCCCAACAAGGGCTCTGTGGGAACAGCTGCAAGTACTGAATACACATGTGAGAAAAAAAAGGACCTTCGGGGCTCAATCCTGAACAATGCTGCTCTGGGTACACTCACTACACTCCAAAGTCCAAGGTGTATCTTTAAAATTTATTTAAAGCTTCCTCATGGAAGTGCTCGAGATAAAGAACTGCTGCTGAGTTATATACAAGCTGACACACCAACTGTTGGAGCATCACACAAACAAGTCACATGCAAACCAAGCAGATACCTTCTATTTTGCAGAAAAAATTCTTCCAAAAATGACTCAAGGAACTGCAGCTACTCATATTATTCCAATACAAGCACTAATATATAACCACATGGTACAAAGCAGTTACCTGTTTCCAGAGGTTGAATCGTTCCTTCTAACGAAGGATCTGAGTCTAAAAGTATATATAGTTAACTTTTTCCAGAACACACTCAACCATTTGCAATCTTTATGAACACAAATTCATCTAAATAGCACAACCTAAACCACAAAACCATAAATGCCCATGGCAGGATCAAATTTGCTGAAATGGATCTGTTTCTAATCCCAAGCCTCATACAGGGTCAAAAGACAAACTTGAGGAAAAAGAAAAATTTTAAGTCAGATGGCTACAAGTGACAGATGAAGAAACTTCCTTTCTTTCAAGATATGCACTAACGAAGAGGGAATCAAAAAAAGTGACTCTAAAGTGGCCTCATACTGACAATGACAGAAAAACCTCACTACGTACAGGGAACTATGACACGCATTTTCCCCAGTGATGGGGAAAAGACTTCATCCAAGAACCTTAAGACAATCCCTGAGCTCAACATAAAAGATGCAAAGCATCAAGCTTTTACAGTAGTAACTTTGGTCCACATCTCTCCTCCCAGAGCTCTGCTATTCTGTCTTTAGTCATGCAACCACAATGAGAGAAGGAGAGCTGTGGCAGCACAGGTTTACTTAGTCCCATGTCCTCCTGTGTAGCCCCCAGTCATCACCCCGCATAGACAGATTAGTAAGAAGCAGCGAGATATTTCACACTTCCGAGCATCTTGATACCCTAACAGCACTCATCTTGAATCAACATTTGCTTCTGCCATTTGGGGCAGAGGCAGCAAATAGAAGAGAGAAAGGAAAAGGTTGAATTTTACTAGAAGTAAAATAAATTTAAGAGAAAGTCAAGACTGTTTTCCTGTATTATGACTCAGGTCCAGACTCCACAACAACATTTGAAAAAACATCTGCTACACAAATTTCAAAATACGCTAGATATGCAGATTGTTGAACTAAATCCTACAGTCCAGATCCTTAGCAGTTCTCAGAGTACTTTTACCCCCCCCTTCCCTCCAAATCCAAACTGAGTAAGCCTGTTGTGCCGACAACTCTCATAAAAAAAAGTGAACCGAGTAGCCACTGAAAGGTCTTTCAGCTTTGTATTTGACTGCAAAGTCACAGAGTCAAGCGTTGGAGAGACAGCCATCTGAAGTACAGCCCACACAATGTAAACAAGATTTAGAATTACTAATTGTGCTGTATACCTCTAGCTTTCAGGCACTGCAGTCAAGACCAAAGATGAACCAGACAGTTAAAAAAATATTTCAACCTTATGGTGCAGTTGCATTTCTGTGGAGCCACTTTTACTCCGCACAAACACTAAAAATAGCTCCAGGCTTTTCAAGGACAAAAAGTTTACACTTCAGCCCTTTGGAAAAAACAACAAAACCAACTCTCACACACATTTAAACAAAAACTAACATCTGCTGCACTAATTTGTATAGGAAACAAGTGAAAATAGTCATAAGAAAGGTAATCTTACAAGTAACTATTTGCTACCTCTACAGCAAGAGGTATTGCAGCAACAGCTACACATCTGGAGGGGGAGGGCAGGACACAGGGCAATGCCAAAAAAGAAATGCACTCACAGGAGTCAAGGGCACATCTATGATCCAGACCAATCTGCACAGGGAGGAGTAGTATCGACATCAACATATCACCCACACTAAATGCCAGAGAATCAAACAACAGCTAAAAGCAAGAGAATTTGGATGCTGTTTATATAGTCTCGTAGTTTATTTTACATGTAGTTCCACATACTTCAGAGAAGATTACACACTGTAGAACAGTAAGGCATCCATTTCATATATCCACAGCTGAAAGCGGCAGCGCTGCACGCTGCACTCCCTACTGATGCCATCCTTGTCACTGCCTTCTGCATCAAGTAGGATGATGGAGAAGAAGGGGATGCTCACATCTCCCCTCTGAGCCAGCCCGAAGACTCACACGGGGGCAGCTTTGTGGAGCAGGGAGTTTTCCCACACCCAGAAGAAACCATCAAGCCAAGGATGGGAAAGGCAGCAGCGCAGCACAGCACACAGATGGCAGGTAACCCTCAGGAACCCCAAGGGGAGAGAAAGGCTGGAAGGCAATGGGAAGCTGACTTGCAGCTAAACCTCACAGGATAGGAGGAAAGGCTTTCCCACCCTTGCAGAAGCAGGATGTATTCCAGGCAGAAAGCACCAATCCACAGTTTTTTACTTTGCTCCAGCTTAAGCATTTTCACGCTGCCAACGTGTAGCATCATACAGAAGGGAGCCTCCCTTTTAGAGCGGATATGCCGATCCCCTCCAGCTAGCTCAGACCAACTCCCATCCCAGATTACTCTGTGTTTATCCAAGAACCTGTGATTTTTAATAATATTTAGTGATCTTTTACACATCTGATAGATATTAATATTATCCCTGCAAACGAGACAAATTATTTGAAGAATGTGCGTTTATTCTCACAACCTTCGATGCTCTCAAGAAAGAAGCACCTTTAGGTATACGTATAACACAAGAAATAACAATTTCTGCTAACTTTCCCTCCACTACTAATATTTTTCCTTTAACATGACTCCCTTAACATGCTACACATCAGTTTATCCCATGAGAATTTATTTGTAAGCTTACCGCTGTCCTCCATATTTTGTTCAGCATTAGCGTATGTACGAAGAAACTCAGCAAAAGCCCCATCTTGCTTCAGCAGCTCCTGGTAGGAGCCCATCTCAGAGATTTCTCCATCAGTCATTACCAGAATTGTATCCATTTGAGGCAGATAGTTGATGGCGTGGGTTACCAAAACCCGTGTCTAAAATAGCAAAAGAAAAAAACCCGAAGTTTTTCTAACATCTCAAATACAATGGTTGAGCTATTGGTCCTGCTGCTTGAATTCTGAGTATAACATAGTAATAACTATGGACAGGTACACAGCATTTTTAAGAAAAAATACTGTCCTTGTCTTGATTTTTGCATCAAATAATTTTGAATTACAGAAAACAGAGTACATTTCATTATAACAACACAATATTTTGTAAAGTCCTCTAAAAATCTCAGAAGGATCCCTTCATTTTTCAGCTGTTTGAAACGAAAGTCTGAATATGCAACTTGATATCTTGGAATCATTTGAACTCAGCAAAGAAAAACAAATCATTCTCTAGAGACAAGTATCTCATTATGACATACTTTATTTTTCAGTATTCCTTTTGGTCCAATAACTTTTTCAAAAATATGTTTCCCAACATGAGCGTCAACAGCTGATAAAGGATCGTCAAATAAATAGACATCTGCATTACAGTAAACCGCCCGAGCAAGACTGACTCGCTGTTTCTGTCCTCCAGACAAATTCACACCCTGGGGAAACAAGAAAATATGATCCTTTATTTACAGCTGAAAAGAGATGTCTTGCTGCAGTTTGTGAAAGACACAAGTCATAGGTGGTTGATGCAAATTAGAGAAATTTCAACATTGTATGAAGCAGATCTCCATCATGAATAATTCCGCTACCACAACAGCGTAAGCAATCACAGCCAAAATCCCACTGGAAGGAAGCATGGCTTTTATGTTCTCACTGTCAGTGAGGGGCTCACTGTCAGCGAGGGGCTAGACAAATAAAAGTGTTTGCTAGTCCTGTCAAGCAATTAACCCAGACCAACCTACCTAATTCTGTACATTCAGAGGCTACTTTTCTTCTCAGCTGCATTTCTGCAGTGCTACATCCGATTTAATAAACAAACTGTTCACATTCTACAATTTGGTTGGCCTGCTGAGCAGTATGGAAGATAAAGCTGCACTTGTGCTGAATCTGGGGCTGTCAGGTGGCAGCTATACCCTGTCCATAACCAGTCAGCAGGCAACACACATAACCTTACGTATTCCCATCCTCTGGGGAACATCAGCTTAGCAGAACACCAAGCAGGTTACACACACATACCCTGCTCGCCACGTGGTTAGGGGGCACCCGGATCTGCTCCTATAACAGCACACTACAACAGTTTCTAAATCCCACACGTACTTTTGCAACCAAGTGCCGGTTTTGGGGTGGTGATTGTTTTGGGGGGTTGTTTTGGGGGCTTTGGAAGAGGGGCCTGGGAAGGAGGTTGCTTGTTTGTTTTAAACGAAACTGAAGTGTTCAAATGATTCTTCTCTTCCTGTTTACACACATTTTTCTGCTCTATGACCATGCGAAGATGCTTTTCATTTGTTAACTGAGGACAGGTTTCCTCTCTTTGAGGATTAAAGGCAAGGAAAACATACTTTTCAAATTTGCCTCTTTATTCTAGAGGATTTCCACTCTGAATGTTTTAAATTCAGTACAACTTTAAGACAAGGTAGAACAGAAGTCATATGGCCTTAAATACAAGAAATAGCACTGTTATGGTAGAGTGGGTATTTAAATACCTTTTCTCCTATTTCTGTTTTGTCTCCTGTAGGAAGAATCTCTATATCAGGCAGCAGTGCACAAGCCTCAATCACACACTTGTACCGGTTCTCATTCATCTCCCTTCCAAAGATAATGTTATCTTCCAAAGTTGCATTTTGGACCCAGGCTTGCTGAGGAACATAGGCTACTGAGCCCTGTAAGAAAAATAAAGTTCCTTATTCGGTACTTTAGACTGAAAGTCTGCACAAAAAGTCAAAGCACAGCAGGGCTTTGTGAGAGAGGCTGTGCTAATCACCCCACAAATTGCCTATGGTCATTTCAAAACTGCATAAAGTAGTTCTTGGTCTACCACCTCCTCCAAAATGTTATTTTTATAATAATCTCTACGAGTGAATGTAACAAAGCGTGTGGGTGGAAAATAAAGGACCTCAAACAAAATATGATTCTCTAACATAAACTTGGAAGAAACATTTGTTTAGAGAATATGTTTGCACAATTACTGAATGTCAAAAGTCATTAGTTGTTTCATATAGTTATAAATTATATTCTGCATAAAACAATTTAATCTGTAACGCAAGTGTTTCACAAATGCATCCCTGCCAAGAGATTTCTGCAGGAAGTAAGGAAAGCAGTTTTTATTTTAAAATCACTTCAAAGGAAGAGATTGAACTACTGCAAAGTATTTTGCTTTGAAGATTAGCTCTGCCTTCTCTTTCTGCACAAACAATCAGTGATTCAGATCTCACTTACTTTATTTTTCCAGGACAATTTTAGAGGTGACCAAACGTGCATTCTTTAAAATGCAACATATTTGTTTTGCTCTTAAAACAATTCTGTTTGCATACCTTAGAGCAGCAGCAAAATCCAAAACAAGGACTTTTTACTTATTTATTTACTTACAGGTCATTTTTCCTCCATGAGCTCTGTGCAACTCTGATGTCTAAGAAAGTACAACTACAACAGCAGCTTTTCCCATGTTTGGTATTTGGGTGAACCCTCTCTCCTTGTAATTCTCTGATGTCTAAGAAGGTATGAACCTTCAGGCTGCAGTATGTATAACAGGGTCTCCCCACCTCATGCCTGGCTGCCAACAAGGCTCACCAGAAAACTTGAGACCCTCCCATCATTCTATTTGGCTAAATCTGAAACCGACAGATTTACAAGTTGTTGGGTCAAGGCTTAACAGGCAATTACACAGAGCACAGGCTAAGGCATACACATGGCTTGCCAAGAAATCAGCCTAAAACGGTATTCATTTGGAAGGCTGTCTCTTGCCCTCTTCACATCACTTGGAAATCTAGAATCCCTGTGGCATTACCCACAAATAGCTCAACAGTTCTTCAGATAACACACCTTGACAACCACGTAGCCTTCCTTTTTGTCCATCTCCCCCAGTAATGCAGACAGCAATGAAGACTTTCCACAGCCAACTTGACCAACAACAGCTACTAAGGAGCCTTCAGGAACAGTGAAATTAATGCTGAAATAAAGTACATAGAATTCAGCCTTGCTTGCTGGCACATCCCAGTAGTTAAACAGTCTATTGAACAGCCCATATAAAGCCAGATGCAATGTGAACACCTACTGCAAATGCTGACACAGCACAGAAACTGTTTGCAAATACAAACCTCTCATCCAGAAAGCAACCAGCTCTTCTTATACTTAGGACATAGTATCTTAATATGCAACTAGTCAAAAGGGGAACAAAACCTGATATTCCTCTCAAATCTTCTGTGAACACAAATGTAAATACCACTGGGTACTTCCCAAACAGCATCCTTGTCCCAAAGAATATGCAATTTCAGACCCAAGAAAGAGCAGCCAAAATAAAGGAAGGGGACAGGGCACAGGGAAGACACTACTTGTAGCTGCATCACCCCAAGTTACTTAGTTAGTTCTAAGAACATGCAAAGTTCTTCCCTGGTTTTCTCCTGCACGGGAATCAAGGATGGCTTCGGTTCAGCAAGAATGAGATTTTAAAAGGAAGACTCTGAGGACAGGGCAAACATGAGGGACAAGGGATAATTACAAGGGACTACTCTGGCTGCATCCTCTAGATGGTGCTCATCCCATCTGCAGCACATCACAAGAGCTTGAAATCTCCGAGGCTTTCTCTTCTCCCATTATACCTCTTGCTACTCCCCTTTATATATTACAAACATAAAATATACTTTGTAAATTCCTCTAGTTCATGAAGCCCCTGGTTTAAAAAGAAAAAGATAGAGAACAAGTGTTATTTGTTCTCCTGTTCCCTTAAGGCAACAAACTCTTCTCCATATAGATTTTATAATTCAAATACAGGTTATTTATGATGCAGCAAGATTATGGAGCAGAACGAAGGTTACTAATTCTTACCTGTTCAGTGAAGGAGGATCATTTTTGGACCAACTAAACGTTGCATTCTTTACAACAATGCTTCCTTCAGCTGACAAATAGAAAAATCATATTTATAAAAGTGCCAATGCTCAGGATCAGGCCACAGAAGTCAATCTAAGCACACATAAGCAGATGTATAAAGCTACTTTTCCAACAGAAAAACAACCCACTGCTTACCAAAAGCTTGTGTTCTGCTTTTACTGAATTTATCAAGACAGCAGGTTTTGAGGTTACACTTATTCAGTAACCAGGAGGTACATGAATGTCAACTATACAAAGATCCTGACTTACTCAGCTGCACCCTCCTTTATCCAACTCCACCGAAGCACTTGGCCTCAGTCTGTCTTCTGCTTCAGTGGAAGCATCAGCTAGACTGCCAATTCCATGTGTGAAGCCAAGTTACTACAAGAATTATAGGGGAAAATTCAAACTACCAAATGAAGTTGCATGGTACTGGCATCTGTAGATTTTTAGAGTGACAACTCAAAATATACCCTCCTAATTCAACCAAGTCTGCAATAAATACTTAGCCTAGATAAGTATTTGCATTAGTATGCAAGTAAAACCCATTGTGGATAAAAAAAAAAAACAGCAAAACCCCACACTAAAGATTTATGAGCAATGTATTCATGGTTGACAAAGGGGAGGAGAAGTTCCCAAAAAATTACAGTCAATGACTGCTTACCAGAAAGCCAAGCAACTAAAATGATAGAGCTGAACTAACCACATGAGAGAGAGTGATGGGGATTTCACTATCTTTGTTAAAACGAAGTAAGAAAAATATTTAGAAATGACTGACACAGTTGAAGTCAAGTTTTGTTTTGCACGAAAAAAGGCATTAGTTTTTCTATGCCTTTTTAGAAAAAGGCATAGAAGATTCTGCCTTCACACTTATCTGTCTCCTAAATGGCTCTGTATAACCAGACCAGCAATACTGGATACAGTGGGAGCAAAGCTGGGAGTAACACACTTTCAATTTTCAGAATTGGGACTTAGCCTTTCTCCTTCAAGGGTGCTGAAGTGTTAGATGATTGCTCTTCTCCAAAACTCTGGGTTTTGGCACAGTATTAATTATGATTCTGTTAACTGCCTGTAAATTTCCAATTTCCAAGGCTACAATTAAAACAGCCTGTAAATTTCCAATTTCCAAGGCTACAATTAAAACTGCCTGTAAATTTCCAAATTCCAAGGCTACAATTAAAACAGCCTAGCAACTAATTTTTAAAGTGACTATCTGTGTCTGGATGCAACCATTCTGCAGTTTGGACATAGAAGTTGGGGAGAGGAAGAAGTTACCTGAGGTGTTAGAAACCTTATGTAATTTTTATTTTACAAACTCCTTTCTCTGCTTTCTGGCTAAAATTTATCAGTGAAATCCATCAAAATGCAGTAAGTTTGTTACAGAAAGCAAAAGAAACACTGCAAAGCCATGCCAAACAAGCACACACTGATTTTCAACAGGAAAATGGGAAAATGAAGCTCACCCTCTGTGATAGGACCCCTGATTATGCTGTCTGGATCTAATTCTTCATGAGACAGGAACACCCTAAGGCGCTTCAAGGAGACACTGGCCTGCATGGGAAAGGGATGCAAAACTATCTTACACTCTGCTTGTTATATTTAAGAGCTTGTTGTTTTGCACCACATATACATTACATCATTATTATGCACTGCTAATTCCTCCTTAAATCCATTGCATAGTTATCAAACTTGCACTTCCCAAACCACAAGAAATATGGTTGATTTTGGGAACACCCATCCACCCTTAACTCAGATTGATGATTTTTCTTGCACAGCACTTAAACGGGAAATGCAAAGCTTCCTTTCTGAGACAGTTGAATTTCACCAGTGGACATTTTCTAAGCACAGGAATGTAATCTATCCACCCCGTGGCTACTTCTGCACAGAAACCCCTGTTAATAACCAAAGTCTTACTTCTACTATGCTGCTGATAACCATAGGAAGCATGTTCAATGGAAATCGGAGGATGTTGAATAATGCTAGGGAAACAAATGCCTTCTGAGCATCCAAGATGTTGTTCTTGTCTATTGTGACATACACAGCAAAGGTGGACAAGGCAACCTGAAATAAAGTGTAATGGTTACAGTTAGGATAACATTTTTTAAAGCTACAACTTGGGAGTCATGCAGTCTGGCAACTGGTATGAGTAATGCATAAATCAAAGAGTGAGCAATGTTCTGATAAAATCCTTGTTCCTGATAACTTCTGCTAAACAAACATTTTCTTTAAATCTACTGTTGTAAAAAGAAGCTGATGGCTCCTCTTGGAAAGGTATCAAGTGCTCACTTTCTTCACATTGCAAGGGTGAAACCACAAATGTCCCAGGTTATTTGTGGTTACACTGCAGGAGGAAGGAAGGAGAGGAATGATCACTAGTTGGTCTCCCTGCTGTCTTCAGTTTAAAGGCACTCCCCATGGTACCAGATACTGGATCAGTAACATATATAGTCATAAAAGATCGAAACATCCCAATGCTACCCATTTTATATTTTGTAGAGACTACCACAACCCTAGATTTCCAAGTAAAGCCCACTGTATCATGGATAGATTGTTTTCCAAGAAACTTGAAATGTCACTGCATCACAAAGATGATGAAGCCTTACAGTACCTAAGCAGTTCACAACAGAAAAGCTTAAGATCCATGCTGAACAAGAAAGTGACACTGAACCGTTGTTATCATCAATCATAAGGTATAAATCAAAAATCCATACTTATTTACATCTTGTAAAAATGTGTTGATGATTAAATTATAGTAAAATTAAACTAAGTAAAACCTCAGAGCATATCACAAGATCCAGCAACTCTTTCCCACAGACTGCCACTTAATACAAGAAATCAAGGTAGACTAGCTTTTGGCATTCCCCCTCCCACAGGACTTGAAACAATTAGCTCAAATGCCTAATGAACAGTCTCATCTAAGCACAGCATCCATTGAAGACATTAGTATTTCTGTTAAAGATCTGACTGCTGTGAAGACATGTATTGTTCTTCCTACGGCAGCTGACTCAGCTGTGCCTGGTACAGTAGCTTGTTTGTACAATCCTTAGTCTGGACAAGCACATCCCAGGGTGAAAGCCCTCCCACAGTGATCAAAAACAAGACAGGGTCCAAAGAATAACCTCACAAGCAGCATGTCTGTGCTCTTGTGCTACTAGCAAGTAGCCTGAAATACACCCTTATCAGCACACACAGCAGTTGGGGAGGTACCACAAAATTAATAGTTCCTGACACCATTATTAAACAACATTTTAAAGAGCCCTGGCCATGGAAGGAGCAGAGGGAATAAGGAGTTCTGCATGGCAAAAGTGCTTTCAAGTAGGCACTTGCAATAATTATTTAATCAAAAGTTCAGAAGAAAACATAGGAAAGGACAAAAGTCCAAGAAACAGGATGTTAAACAGCAGCCTTGCACATTGGTCTGTACTAACTCTACCCCAGTGGCAAACCCCCTACGGTGTAGGACCATTCACATGTGTGGCTGAAACAGAGCTACCCCTTAGGCAATTGTCTTCTCAGAACAGCATTAAAGAGTCCACCTGCAGAGTTTTATTTAGAAAGTTCATCTAATAATGTATTTATATTAAAAGCATCTCAGACTTCTTTTAGAAAAGCATTCACTTAAGAATGCAACTGATGTTTCCTACCCAGGGCACTGCTTCTTCTGCCTTTCATCATGCCCAAAACATAATGTAAACACTAAAAATGTTTGCAGGGAAGGAATCTGAGACTGGAAAGTACACTTAAACACCTTCAACTGGAACAGCACATATTTTATCCTAATGTAGTCATGGCTTTTATTTGCTTCTGCAGACAAAAGCAATGGCCCCTTGTTCAAATAGGGTCTGAAGCAATTTTGATGTGATCTCACCCTTCTCTCCCTTTTATTAGTTTAAATGTAAGCTAACCACGAACACAGTGGGGATGTTTCACATATCAAGAATAATATTTTTTTTAAAATAAGAATTTAAAGCAATTCCAGGGTACATAATGGCTTTATCTCTCCAAATTGTTCTTAAACAGACGCTGGAAGAACCCAGGCCAGAAGTATACCTGGTCCATCACGTCCCATTTGATCAAAGACTCTTACCTAAGGACCTGCTGCTCTCAGAAAGATGCTGAAATAAGGAAAGTTTTCCTCTGTCAGCCACAGCTACCACCTGGAGGGTACTGTGCACATTGAGAACCTCTCAGATCTGACAGTACATTTAATCTTAGGTTCTTCAAGTACACCACCAAAAATAGAGAAGGATGCAGAAGAGGCTTTCACTTTTAAATACTTCAGCCATTAACTTCTAGAATACATCCAACCTGGATGTTACTAAGTTTCAAATAAAACAGTAGCGCCTTTTCATAGAGAAGTGGAGACTAAGCGTTCCATCTCCCACCGTTGTGGAGGGCATTCTGACTCTTCCACTCATTAAAGAACAAAACCAAAAGAAATTCTTAAGCATTGCTTTGGAAAGGAGGATCCCAAAAGGGAGAGCAGACTTCTAGATTGTTTCACTTACCAAAAAAGGAGCACAAACCCAAGTGAAGGTTGCCATTGC
The DNA here is from genome assembly GCA_026413425.1 of Tringa solitaria. Classification (NCBI taxonomy): domain Eukaryota; kingdom Metazoa; phylum Chordata; class Aves; order Charadriiformes; family Scolopacidae; genus Tringa; species Tringa solitaria. Next base: position 10,296,041 of record JAOXJM010000071.1, read on the forward strand.
AGCAAGGTAAGCAGATTTTTTTAGGACTTTGAGTTCTTTCTGTCTGATCTCTAATACCTTCTCTCTGAAGGCTAATTCCCAAGCATAAAGTTTCAGAACTTTAATCCCATTGAGAATTTCATTCATCAGCTTAATTCTGTTGTCTTTGCTCTTCATTTGAGCCACCTAAAAACAACATTGCAAAGAATAATTAGCAGAGCACAATACTTGGCAGACCCACAAAGTACTGAGCTTTGTATTTTGCAATGGCAAAATTTACCTCATTATCATCAAAAGCTTACTAGCTTCCCAAGCAGGAAATCTGAGATGCTATCTGAACAAACAAATATGCAGAGTTAACAAGGTGTTTTAAACCAATTAAAAGAATGCTTCATGCAACTAAAAATCCAAACCAAGATCAAAACAATTGTGGCACTGGTTTAAGTGGGATTAACCCTGCATCAGCGAGCCCTGGGACTCCACTTCCTCCTAGGTACAATATGCGGTTAAAAAACAAGCCACTATAATAAAGCTTCAGTGATGTGCAGTCTGCATCTAACCTTAGACCAAACTTGGTTTTGCTTCATTTTCAGCACTATCAATGGCTTTCTGATGGTGCGCTAGTGCAAAAAGCTTTCCATTCAGCAACAAGAAGAAAGCCCACTCTTCAGAAGTTTCCGTCTTCATAAAGTATTTTAATGAGAGCAGTGCAAAGCTGAAACAACGTTCCGACTCGGTGCTAGGCAGAGTCAGTAGACTACACCAGTACAGCTATCCCAGACAGCTCTTACCAGTGGCAGTGTGGCTGTCACAGGCTAGATACCCCTTCTTCTCCCACAGAGGAACCAAATGCTCTGGTGTATTTTGATGAACGTCTAGACCTAACAGGTTTCATTTAAATAAATAAATCTCCTCTGACATTCAGTAAATTCAGTTAGTGAAGTCTGTACCACAAAGCCTGTCGTGGAACTGTTAGGAGTTTTTGCAATACAAAACATCAGAGTTTGAGTCTACATTTACTTTTATGCGCTCTCTGTAACAAACTTGATCCCTGCTACATTAAATCAACTAGGGATCAAGAACAGGCAAGAACTAAGACTTTTTTTTCCTGGAGGGATCAGGAGGAAGAAAAATTAAAAAAGCTAAGAACTAAACCACACATATGCACACACACCCCCCAACACCACAATCACCATCCAGGAAATTCACTCGTTAAGGTTTATAAGGCAGAGAGTCTTTTGCATTTGCGCTTTAGTTTCTTAGGTAGGAAGTTAAAAACTAAACTAATTCCAATCCAATCATTGGGTTTTTCCTGAAGCTGGCTAATCTGCTACCTTGGTCTTAACTACTGTAAAATTTTTAGACCATTAATAATGCTGTAAGGCTGAAAAATACATGAGTTTGGTTTTTCTGCATACAGAACACCTCTGACCTTTCTTGCCCTTCCCTTTTTTAAGGGATAAATAGAAGCAGGGAAAAACAAATTTAAAAGGACATAAAGGTTCTAACCTGATAAGCTTTTGTCTTCATCGCCATCACAGCATTTATTGGAACCAGAAGGATCATGACAGCCACGCCTGCCAGCACTGAAGGACCTAAATTCTGAAAAACACTTAATTGTAAACATTTATTCAAACTCATTTTTTAAAATCTTGGCTCAAACCACTGCATATGCTACAGAAAAGCATTCTGAACTAGCTAGTCAACCTCTTCTCCCCATTCCAAGAACAGCTTGGGGGAAGAAGAGAAGGATCAAGTTGGGGACTGGTTTGATGTTTACCTGCTTTGATTTTTGAAACCCACATACAGTGGTATATATCGAGATATAAATCAATCAATCTATATAACCTATCTATACACACATAAAGAATGTTTTTACATGTTTCATGCTTTCCAGTTTTTGCTGGTTTGTCTGTTCTTCTGAAGTAGAGATCCATGCAGGGAGTGACAGACATCTTGGGGAAGTTCATTACCTTTCTGATTGACATTGAGAATGAGAAAGTCAGCCTAGTGACTGTACTAGAAATAGCAAACACCTCATTCGGTGACACTCAGAGTTCAGAACCAAGACCACTTTTTTTTAAATTAAGTGACAAGTGGGATACTATAGGTGCTGCAGTCCCACAAAAGACAGCAGCTCCCATCTGCATCCTCCCCATATGCACTCAGATGTGCACATTAAGAACCTCCTGCCTTCCTTCTTGACAGCACTGACGAAAGCAGCTCTGAATGGCTTCTAAACAAACAGCATTTTCTGCACACTGCTGTAAACCCTCCAATGGTTTGAAAAACAGCTGTCTGTAGTCATGACCATAGGAAGCAGCACATTGCCAAAGGCAAACCAGGAAACAACATACAATACTCACCTGCCACAGTAAGTACAGTGCTAGTATCACCTGGAGAGGTGCAGACCAAATCATGTTTATATAGGTAGCCAAGTCCATGAATCTCTGAGCATCCACAGACATTAGATTCACAATCTCACCCACAGTAGAAGTCTTTCTAGCAGAATTTGTGATAACAAGTGCCTAGGTACAGATTAAAAATAAGAAACAATTAAGGCAATGTGAAGGAAGACTTATCCATTTCCATTTTCTCCACAGAATTCAGTTGCTTTACATAGCTTCACCTTTAAAGTTGCAAGCTAGCCTGTTCCTGCTTCATGTTCTATTTACCCTGCACATCTTACAAAATGGAACTTTTCAGAGCTTGAAGCAAGCAGCTGGGTTTAAACTAATAGAGAATTAAAGACAATAGGCAGTCTTTGGGGTTAGAGTTGGTCGGTTGGTGGTTTTATTGCTTAGGGGGTATTATTTGCTTGTTTTTAGTATAAGAAGCGGAATCTTCACTTCTTGTCACATACTTTCCTCACACAGCAATCAGTCTGCAGCTTTCTAAAATGTTCCAGCTTATTCCAAGATGAGGTGACACTGCTGCTAAGTCCCCCAGTGAAGCTATAAATGTATATTCATCTTAATTTCTGCACAAACTGAAGCAGTTTCAGTATCCTAGTCTAAATGAGACGAGGTTTCTTGTTTGGCAGTGGAAAGAAGGTGCCTGAACTTTAAATAGTAAATTAGAAAATTGCTATATCTTAGCGGTTTTTATTTATGAAGTAAATACTCATTTATTTCTACTAAGAGTTAGGAATCAGCCTACCAGAGTCTCTTAACTACTTTAATTATTCAGACTTAAGGGATGCATTCACACAGTAACTGAGAGGTATTGTCATATATTTAAAGAAACACCTACCTTTCGATAAATTACACCAACAATAGCTGTTTTGAGCCTCATTCCAGTTACAAAGCAAATATGAAAATACTGGTGAAGAATCAGTGTCTGAAGACATGCACAAACAAAGAGCAGCCCTGTATAAAAGTAGCCTTGCCAGTCTGGGGCAGCTTTGTTATTTACAAAGTTGATTAGCAACCTGTGGACAGAAGAATTAGTCCTCTTGATATATGCAAATTAAAATGAAATGTCAGGGTTACAACCTTAGATTGTTCCAAATATTATATGGGTAATGGAAGCACCCAAAGTACCAAACCTAGATAAAACACATAAGCAAACTTCTTAAAAACCAGAGATCATTTTATACTTGCACACATACCTCCCCCACCTAACAATGTACTACTTTAAAACATAAAGTACCACATACCTTATGCATACAGCATTCTCTTGGAGCTACACTAAAAAGTCTCATACTCCCTCCCAATAAAATACAACTACTTACAGTTGGTTTAGTACTTCTCACCTTAAAGCAATACAAGTCCTCCTACCCCCTTAGCACTCTGTTCCTTCACATACTGTGACTTGTAGTTCCACAACCATTACAGGTTACTATAGAATTAAATAAACTCCTATTATTGTTGATTATGTTCCTTCCTGGCCTTCCTAATGTTGGAAAGGAACATAAAAAGTCAAACCATTTAATCCATCAATTTGAAAACCAGTGGACCAAAATCATCTGTGTGTATGATCTCTAACTTGCATGACAACTCCTCCCCATTGAACCAACTGAAAGGAAAGTATCTTGGTGGGTGAAATACCAGTGTGTTTTATATTCTGTTCACGTACTTTTAATACAAGAATAAAGTATATAGGTCTTACTTCAGAATTTCTGGGCCTGCAAACATCAAGAGATCATGTGCAGCTTTAAACAGGAAGCTCATGAGAAAATATGGTCCAAAGGTTTTATATAACACCTTGAATAACGATGCTTCAGAGCTCTTCTGAGATGGTTTTATAATCAAAGCTTCAGCCTCTTCTGTCACATCACCATTTGAGTCACTTGATTTTTGCTGCTTTTTGGGCGAGTATAACATGTTTAATGGTTGCCTGAAATAAGAGTAGATATATAATGTAGCCTTTATTCAAGCAAAAAGCCAACTGGAAAAATGCAATGTATACAAATAGGATGTTTATGAGCTGTTTATTGCCCTTCGTAATAGTTTAACTGCGTTTTGCTGTCAAACATCTTTCTAATCATACAACCATAGCTAAATGAAATGACCATTCAGAAATGGTCATCTTTGTTGGGATAGGTAACATTCCTGTTGAATTTCTCCTGTAGGTCTGCCCTGGGGAATAAGAAATAGGGCTCTAACCTGTGTTAAACTTAAAGAGCAATGCATATTATTATTCTAGAACCAAGTACGCTGAACTTTCATCAAAATAGGGGTCTTACTGTACCACTGCCGTTAGAAGATTGCAGTCAGATTTATGCCAAGTCATCCCCAATGCACTGAACACAGTCATTTCATACGTCTGCCTTATGCCAAACGACATACTTCAGACTTCTGAGGACAAACTGTATTTACACTGTGTATGCAAGCAAGCAATTTTCCTTCAATGAAAAGGTACTTCTATTTGCTGCAGTAAAGGATGATGAAAGTAGGATGGAAACTGCAGGCATGCAGTCTTTCTAATTTTAGTCATCTGGCTTAGATGCCTGGGATCCCTATATAGTCAAAGGAAAGAAATAAGCTTCTCACTTTTACACCCTGAACTGCCCTCCTTAGGCTTCACTAACTATAGAGGGAGCCCAAGCTCCTAAATTAGGTGACTGAAGCTTGACTGAAAAAATTCCCTCCTCAGGGAAACATCACACACCAAAAGTAACAATAATCAGCTTTGGTTCAAGAAAGACAAAGAGAAACTTGATGTAACTCTTCATAAAGATGACACACAACACTCTACTTGGTTCCTATTAGGTATGCACTTAAGGACAAATACAGAGCTGCCTCTTGGGCCTTACACAAGCAGGCTTGATAAAAGATGACAAACATCTCTAAGTAGAGGCTCAGTAACTTAAGCATTTGAATCTCCACATCTTGGAAGAACTGCCAGCCAGGACAACTGAACTTACCTCTTGGTCTTTGCCCACTCTTTTGCCCAGTTTCTGGCCAAACCAGGCACTACCTCTTCCGATTTGTCCTCTTTATTCAATGACCATAAATCCTTGGCTTCCAAAGGTCTCCGATAACCCTGAACCATCAACCTGTATTAGAAAGAATATATACATATACATATATAACTCTACTGTTCTTAAATATATGATATACGTGTGTATATATATATAATGTCATAAGACAGCGGTCCTTACATCCAGCCCCAAAACAGAGCCAGCTCTTCACAGAAACACCTGCAAGAGTTAGTACCTGTGGCAACACAGGTCCAGAGGCTAAAACATAAATCCTCCTGTCTTTACTGTGAAAATTAGACACCAAAACATCATAAGAGCCAGGATATGCTACTGAATTCAAATTTCAGGGAAAATAAAGGATGAAGTGATCTCATTTGAAAGTCAGCCAAGCAATTAATATTTCCATGCCTACCAAGTTTCAAAACTTGTTATTAATTTTACAAAGCAATTCCTTTCATCTAGCTTTCTCTTGGAACTCTGGCCAAGTATGAACCACAACTATACAGCAATATTATTTTACATGTTTCTGTGCTTTAACTCACAAGAACATGTGTTATGATCAAATCATACAGCATAACCAAAGCTAAGTTAATGAAAAAAGAACATATTGTACAAAAAGAGCTAACAGTTTTGAATGCCTTAGTTTCTAAATACAGCAGATAATTTATACCTTCTTATATTTCCCAAAGATTTTTTTATATATATATATTCTTTCAGCAAACATACTAAATAAATACTGGCAAAATTTAAAATTACAGAGACACTACAAACAAAGTTTAATCAAATTTGGAAAAAAAAATCTGTTTAATCTATCTACAAAACAACCAACCCAGACAATCAAAAGTACTATTGCACAATTTAGCTCTGAAAGCAGGATCCTAAAACATCATCTAACTTTAATTGGTGCTGTATGGATCATCTTGATCTTACCCAGTGATCCACCAGAATGTGATTCTGGAGAGGAAAGAAGCACTGAACTCTGGACATGGATTCTAAAGGAGAAAAAAAAGAAATCAATCCACATACCAAGTGACTGATACCAGGCTAAAAGAAACAAAACAATCAGAAAAATCCTTTTGTTTATAGTATTTTTTTCACATTTTTTTCACATTACTAAACTTGTCATTTATGCTGTTTGAGAACTTGTTCAGAAAACACAAGCACAGCTTCAGAGCTGTCAGTGGACTAGACCACTGGGACACAGGAATAGCAGTGTTCCATATCAACAACACAACAAATAGTTGAGGGAATTTTATTAGACAGTGCAGGACAGACATCTCTCAAGATGTCATGATCAGTGCCTACCTGTATCAACACAAGGTATGCTACCATATGAGAGCACAAGTATGTTAATTGGGTAGCATTAGTCATAAATGAAGAATTCAGTTCTACTGTTTTAGCAGTTAAGTGCTGTGAATCCGTCAGAATAGACGCACAAAAGAAAAAAAAATTGTAAACTCAAAAGCATCCCAAAACAGCCCCTAAAACTCTGCACCTCATTCATCAATAATCACAGGAAACATAAGTATCCATAAAGTTATGCAGCTAGCTCGAGTTCTACACCCAGCACAACGACTGTCTGGTTTAACTACTCTTCAGGTTAACATCCTCTCCTCATCCGGTTTTATTAAAACAGCAGAAAGGAACGCTGGAAGAATTTCAAAGGCACTAAAGGTGATTTACTTGCAGAATTCCAGCACAGATTTCTCTCCCCTCTTTCAGTGCTCTAAACAGCATCTAAAGAATGCTAAAACCACCCACTCCTTTAGCACAAAAACCACTAGGTTTTTATCATCACCTAAATAATTTGAGCAACTCAGGTATTTCTATCTACAAAAGTCACCAAACATCATTAGAGTACAGCAATTAAAGCAGAGCCAAGTGTTTCCAAGATTTGCATTTTTCAACTCATGTTTGTGTAACCTGGCTTCTCCACTAAGCTGTATTGAAGTGTGTTGTAATCCCGCTACGTGAAACAGACTCCTGCATTTCCTCTTCTTAATACAACACTTTTTTCAACTTTGTAGGGAAAACTAAGATTAAGTATGAAACAGGTACTTTTTTTTTTGAAAGGGGCAAGAGTTCTTTATTTCCAAAGCATTCAAACATTTAAAATTAAATGACTGCAAACAAATCCAACACCATCCCTTAATAAATAAAAGTATTTAAACTGAAAGAAGTTAAAAGAAAAAAAAAAGGGAAGCGGGAGAAAGTGGTGCTTTCAGCCTTCAGCCACATCAACATTCCTGACAGACAGATTTCTACTTCGCCAAATACAGGGAATGCTTTCAACTTCAACAGAATTTCAAAATATTCTGAACTTTACATAAAATGCTGTATTACTTTTTTCTTTATACTTTTTTTAATCTACTTGCAGGTGGACACTCTAAACTAAAGAGTTCACTAGGTCTTCTGCTACCAGAAACTGGACTTCATTCCCATAAAGCAAAAGTTGAAAACATTAAAACACATTAGATTACTGTTAAAATAATACTATTTTGATAAAATTAAATAGTTATCACACAAAGAACTATTAATCCTACCAACATTCATGCCAGCTAGAATGAAGACCACAAGTTGTAACCAGTCTGCACTTATGTAATATAAACAAAGATAAAACAAGAGACTAAATGCATTGTTTGACTCCTAAAATGCAGATAATGATGTATATAGAAATTTCACTGTAGTTTTCTGGCTTAAGTAAAAAAATGGTAATTTAGTCAAGACTTACAAACATTTCTGGTTTGGAAATGCTTGGCAGAAGGGAATAAAGCAGAATTTAAGACTGACTAATGTGACTAGCTTTGTTGTTTTCCCCATCAAAACATTCAACAAACACAGCACTCATGAAAAAAGAAGGTTAAAATTTGAAGTCTTCCCTATTTCCTAGCGAAAATCCACAAACAAACTACTGTGGTCTCAAAGCACCTTGCAATTATTGTAACTGTGATCAAAGCAGAAAAGAAGGTTTCCATAAATGCACAGTATACATTTCATCCCCGAATAAGATTAAAAGAACCCAAAGATGAAGAGGATTCAAAGACTCAGCACTATACTCTTCCCTCCAGGCACGTACATACAGACTCTGCCAGTGGTAATGCAGAGCACCACTGGCACACCAGATATCAATGGAGAAGGTAACCGGGGAATTCAGTAAGTGCAACTGGTTACAGACTTTTTCCACAGTTACAAAGGCAACATTTATTTCCCCGCCTCACACATTTCACACCTTCCTTCAGTCAGTGCTACCTAACATCCATTACACCAGAATTACACTTTACAAAAAACGTAGAACTGAAGTTCCTAAACTTGGCACATCCAAGCCCTCAGTAGTGACAAGAGCCACTCCACTACAACTCAGAAGGTCTAGCCCGGGGCTAAGCAAGCACTATAATGATCCGGCGTCCCTTGGGTATCTTTAGATCCCTGCCATATAGCTAGCACATGATCTTTTTACATATGTTCTTAATTGTATGTCTGGATAAAATTAAATTTCTACATCCAGACCACCCCCTAATGTTAACTGTTCTTGCAATTGCGCTGGTTAAATTTTTGCTTCACACAAGAGAGGTAAATATGGAAACCAAATGCAACTATCCAGACTCACAGGTTTTCTGGGTGCAGATTCTTCCTCACAGAAAGGGAATATACATCCTTATGAGTTACTGCCTACTGAATGGTATCAGATGACTAGGACAGCATTTCAAATAAGCATTTCCCACCAACTGCCAGAAGCACTACTGGATATAAATACATACGACTTAACCTTCAGGAATTCTATTCAGGAATGACTGAAACAGTATTTTTGCTCTTTCTCTTAAATACAGCGCACCCTGTTTTGCATGTTATGGGCTTCACCTTCTGCATGACCAACTAAAGTGCAGAAAGAACACTATTGCAAACAAGTCAACAAGATTTGAATTATTTGGCATCTGGGAGACTATTGTCCTATAACTCATTGTACAGAATACTGCAGGTATGATATTCAGCACTCAGTATAGACTGAACACTTACAGGATCATTTACTGTTTCGGAAAACAAAGGAGGTCGTTCTGGAAAACAACACAGGATGAGCTGTACAAGTAACAGGATAAAGTAGATGCAGAAAGTGACAAAACGAAATGCATCCACTTCAGCATCCTGCAATGGAAGGTAATATTCCAATTAGAAGGCTTGAGGAATTTCTTTAAAACAACATGTTACTGTTAAACATAAAACAGCTCCTTACTGTAAATTCTGCAAACTACATAAATGTTACGCTACCCACTCCCCTGCAAATTAAAGTCAATGTATATTTTGGTAAAGAGAAGGTGAAGAGAGAGTGAAGGAGGCGAAAGATAACATTTACTTTTAGTCAATCACTGCCATAAATACACAAGCATGAACTTCTTCTCTAGAGAAGTTCGCTTCAAGGCACGGTTTGTACCAACACAGCATGCCTCAGTTTGAAGTCAAGGTATTCTTTACAGAAGGAAGGCCATATATGCACTGGATAGGAAGGAGTTTTCAAAGCAAATATGTTAATTAGCGTGCACACAGAAAACAATAATCAAAGGAGCAGAATTTAGATTACAGTTTGTTGCATTGTGCTAAAATTCCAGAGGTTTTTCCATTTTTTAGACTGGGACTGATACATAGAGCATAATCCACAGAAGTCAAAGCACAGAGACAGATCAACACATACCCCCACCCACCAGTAAAATCCCCCTCCCAACAGTTAAAGACAAAAGTTGGCTTGAAGTTCTCAAAATTCACAACATGGCTTAAAGGTTTCAAGAAGTAAAAGTGATATGCCATTTTCAGACAGTTCCACAATTAATCTGATAGTTGAGGTGTCCTTACGATAAAGCAGACTGACATATAAATATTTCACACTTTCATTTTGTCTCAGCAGATGAGATCGTCAAACCAAGCGTTTCAGGAAATCCACTGTATAATCAACAGGAAGATGACGTAAACTCCCAGAACAGTTTCATATCAAAGATTACACACTTTTATTGTACTCAAGCACACACATCTCCTTTCTGGAACAGCCAGCAGAATCTTCTTGGCAACTGTTGCTACAGTTAAGATCACTAAAAATTTCACTATCATTTCAAAACAAGGGCCATTAAGTCGTGCTTGTTTTGCTTTTATAACGAAAGGAATGAAGGTATACTGAATGGATCATTAAATGACTTGACCAGCATAATTGGCAAGCAACTACTCTATTACTGCAGCATTTCAGAATATTTCCAACTGAATGAGAGTAGCAATCACTTACCTTATATAAGGCATGTATTATTTTGGATCTAAAAACCACTGTGGCACATGACAATGCGATGAGCCAGAAAATCATCATTACACCTGAAGATTGGACTCCTTTTATTCTTTCATATTGTATTAAAAATGTAGCAAGCAACTGTGGACAAATAAGATAAAATATATTCCCAAGTTTTAAGTTTTACAAAACATTATACACATATATAAGATACTGTGTTTAAGCATGCATATTAAATATTTCAAACCCAGAATCTCCCATACATTTTAACACCCAGAGATTTTAAGTCTAATTCAAAAATATATCTAAATAGGAAATTCTCTGGGCCAGTAAAGATAGGAAGCGTACAAAAAAAGGGAAAAGGGATATGTATGACATAGAAGCAAAAGACCACATATGCAAAAGCACTGTCAAAAGCTGCCAGTCTTTATTTCTTTACTTTTCTGGCTCTACATCGCAAATCAACATGCAATTATAGTGACACTCTATCCCTTCCAAGTATTTCCTGACTAATTATTTTTAAAATAAAAAGATTTGTTTCCATACAAGCCACAACACCAACACAAACACCAAATATTACCCTATTTCTGTATTTTCTGTGTTTTCAGAGTCCTTTAGAAAGCTGGCATAACTTAGTAATCTCACTTGGCTGCTGCAACATGCATTTTCAATCAGCCTGACAAAAGCTTGACAATCATTTTATTAAATGACCACAAACTACTTAACAGTTCTTCCACCTGTCACTATGTTTCTGGGGTGTTCAGGTTTCTGGTTTGGTTTTTTACTGCTGTTATTGCTGTTGAGGTTATTGTGTCCCCTCTTGTCCCACTTTGAGTATTCATGTTTAATCACTACCATTCCAACTCTGATAAATGTAAGGCAACTGACAATAAATTAATAAATAGCAAGGCATTTTCCTTGAAATGCAGGCCGTAGAGATACTGGTGTGAAAGTAGACAATACTTGTGCAATCTAGGTAGATAGAGTTAGCTGAGGACACGTATGTGCCTTATGGCATTTAAGATCTTCCACCCTGCCATGAAATGTAACAAAGAAAATATGCACTAAAGAATGTTACATGCAAGACAGTTTATAATAAGATACTTAATAATGCAACACCTTCAACGGTCTTTTACCAAGTTCAGCGTGACTTGTATTAATCAGTTCTCTCAACTTGCCTCCTCCACCCCATGCTTGAATGCTACTAAATGAATGGTAGCTCAAGCCTATCAAAATAAGGCAAAGCAACTATCACTGGCCTGTGTGCTGACATGCAACGCACTGGGCACAACTGGGTTGGTTTGGTGGGGTTTTTTCTATTTTTTTTTATTAAAAGAAAGCAGACTTTTCAGAGTCAATACTTCATAGTCCAACAGCAAATTAAATCTGTAAGTAAAGATTGTAGCTTAAACAATTACAACACTGAATAATACTAAGATGCATGTTACTGCTTAAGACTTTGCATGAACAAAGATGGTAACAGAACTTACCATTGTTATACCCAATACTGTAGGTGTAACAAGAAAAAATGGAGCTCTTTCCCAGAAAGAGTAGAAAAGGTCTGCCCAGCAGACTATCCACAGTATTAAGCCCAAAGCCTGCAATACAAACCCATGTTTTATACATCAGTTCACATAGATTAGGCAGGACAATATATACATGAACACTAGATGTTATGTGTTAGTTCAACAGGAGTCAAAATCAGATCACCTCTTTGGGGCAATTCTACAACATGCACAAAAGAAGAGTAATTTGGCTTTACCTATTGGATCCCCATTAGAAGAAAAGAGTTTACTAATTTTTAGTACCATATAATTCAGTGTGTTATGAAGCAGTAAGCTGGTGAATCTCACTCCTGAATAAGAGACTGCAGAGACAAAAACTCTCCAATCCACCATGCTATTATAGTCCTTCTTAAAACTTTTCACTTATTCTACAGGAACAACAACAAAAAAGTAAGAAAACATTAAGTACCTATTTCACAATAGAAGTGGAATAGAATACCTGCAGCAGCTCTAGAAATCTATGCTGCATAATTTAGGAAGCTGATGGGATAAAAAAAATATTTTTATTATTGAAATAAAGGCCTTAATATTGAGTTGCCTCAAAATAGTCTTCTCCAACTGGTCTTACACAGGATTTGCAAGCTTTTTTTGATATGTCAGAAGAAATTCCAGAAAGCCTACCAATAAAAGTGCAACAGAAACACACAAGGCCTAGAAATCAAACACAACTAGATTAAGTTGCAGCTGTAGTGCACACACAGGCCAACACTGATGCTCAACAAAAACAGTGTGCTAGAACATAGCTGAAAATATATTCAAACCTTCAGGTAAGCTTAATAAATTCCGGTTTCAAAAAGTCACATACCGTTTTGGCTTTGTTGAGGTTTGACATTTGTATGTATCCCCTGTCATGACAACGAAGGTATAGGAAGTACACTGGGAAGCAGACCCACAGGTAAATGCAAGGAATCCACAACAGGACTGTGTTCTGAAAGCATTGGGTGAAGTCTGGATTTTCTGTGTGCCATGTCAGATTCCAATCCTGGAAAGAGAAAACAGATCCAGTTAAAGGAAAAGCAAACACAGAACTTCAGAATTAATATAAACAAACCAAACCAAAACAAACAGTCCCTATCTGCCTTATTCTGTATCTCCTACTGTGTATGTATTTATACTTGTATTAAACTTGCTCCATTCTGTGATGTATCTAATTTTATTGCACTTTTCATAGTTTGAAACATTTTAAGTTTTAAACCTTCGCAAGAAGACAGGAAATTGCAGGAAAATTTACCTTAGAATTACTGGCTTTCCTGTAAAATTATCACAAGGGACTTCTCCCCTCAAATGCTGTAGCTTTCTGACTGTCCAACAGAATGATGCAATATAGAGATATCACTGCTGCAGACAGACTACAGTATTCAACAGCCAAAGCATAGCTCACAGGCTTCTATTTAAAAGCCAGACAGCCAAGGGATGCAGTCCCATGCCCAAAGGCACGATAACTATAATGTCATTTTCAGTTGCAAAGCATTTTGTCAGACGGTTGCGCAGCTTACAACTGCACAGAACACCAGTACCACTACTGGGACAAAAAGGCAGTCAGTAATCCTTCTCCTCTAAAAGCCTGAACTGGTCACAGAAACAAGTGCCATCATCCACATTTTATAGTTGAGGAAACAGAACCAAAAGGAGCTGTAGCGCATGCCACCTCTGTTCCAACACTGCAGCTGGAAACAGATCTAGTGCTCCAAATTGCCACACTTTGATCTTTATTTGTCCCCATCTTCCACTAATTAAAGAGTTTCAAACACAATTACAACGAGAGAAAAATAGATCTAAAGAGAAATCAAAGATATAACTTGCAAAAATTTCAACTTAAGGCTAACTAGATGTTATTTTACCACAGCACAAGCTTCCCCTTAAATTTAACTGTTCTGTATTAAGATGATAGTTTCTACTGGTTTAGTTTGGTTTGCTTAAAAACAAAAAAAAAAACCACGCACCCAAACTTCTCTAGAAAAATTTATAAACAAAAATATTTTCCTTCCCCACTTCCCGCTCAATTTCTGTCAGAATATGGGACTTCTTTCTCATTAGATACAACAGACAATATGCACAGGACACACAGCTGTTATTCTTCTCCTCTAATTTCACAGCATTCTAAAGATTCTTCTCACTTATTATAACTTTTAATTTTTCAGTTTAAAAAAAAAAATCTCCAAACAATAACGCCAATTCAAGGAAATTAACACTAGCAGAGCATGAAACCACCCAATTATGTTTTAGAGTATCTACATAGGGGTCATCTAAGTTGTTCGTGACAAGGCAGCGGCTGTGAGACTCTGTGGGTGAGCCACATGCATATTAAGTTCCCCAACGGAATAACATCATCAGAAATTTCAGCTGAGTCATCCTTACATTTAGCCACCGCACAAATGTTTTTGGCTTTCTAAGTCTCAGCTGCTCCACTCCAGCACAATGGCCAAGAAAAAGTCTTATGACTCTGCAGAACAGTTTACAATTCACAAATTAAGAAAGTTAATATGATTACACAAGTAAACTGACAGGATGTAATCAGCTTTACAACAAACAAACAAGACCATTGACATTTTTTTTTTTTTGAGATCTACATACTGCTTAAGAAAGGTAACTGTCTCCTTTTTTGGTGTTTTTAAATGCTTGCTGTAAATCAAGTCAGGCAATTACCAGAAAGGACAGAGCAGGTAATGCACACGTCACTGCTCTGGGTAAGTAAAAGAAAGAAATGCTGTATGCACGACTGCTGTGCCTACTGGCTGGGGGATATTCTAAAACATTATTTGACCTTCATATTTGCAGGTTCTCTGGAGGCCTTGGTGCATGAAAGGCAAGAGGGTACAATGCAATGGTACTTCAGGGTTAAGAACAGAGGCTGGGACAAATGGGCAGTTTGGGGTAAGATTACTGCCAGAATTTAACAGCTACAGCAACATCAGTGTATCTTCTTTCACATTTTTCCAGGATTTGATCCAGAGGCTCTTACTATCAAATAGCAGTTTGCTTAGTTCAAATAATCTATTTGTCTCGGTACAAGAGAAATGGCTACACACAGGTGAGGTGCAGACACCCCTTTCATTTGACATTCATTTCAGATGACAAAAGGTGAGGAAAGCGTGCACAGAGAGATGGTGGTATTTTCTCCTGGCAATCCCCTAGGTGTAATTCTCTCAGGCTGTGCCTACACTGGCCAGTAGTAGACCCAATACTTGCTGCTGAGCACCCACTGTCCTCACAAGATGCCTTTAACTCAGGTTCACCCAGACGAGTTGCAGGCTCCCCTGCAGGCTGACCAGACTGCCCATCAGCCACTGGAACAGGTTTCCCAGTTAATGCCTCTCCAAAAGGCGCTTGGGCCGCTCTTGAGTGAGCTGACAAGCAGGACAGGGGACTGCAGGGGGTCACATCAGAAACAGGCCCCTGGTCTGAACAGAGATGTTAACGCCCTCAGTGTCAAAGTCAAGCAGAACTTAATCCATTACAAAAGAAGGGCATGCCTTACATTCTGCATGGAGGATGCTATAGCTTTATGAGGTTCAATCCCAGCTGGAAAATATGTCACTCTCATCATGAAACCAACACATATTCATATGCAAATTGCAATGTTCAGTTACACAAGTCTAGACTAGTTCTGCCAGTTTGAAGCACATGCTTTTCCTTTGCTTTACATAAACCTAGTTTCAGAGTTTTATTCTTTTCCAGCACAAACCAAAATTCTTTACAAGTCAATGGAGGAACACTCACTGAAGCAGACTGTTGTATTTAACCAACATTAATTAGGAAAATTTATGATGTTTCTTTTAACTCAAGGTTTGGAAACACTATTTTAGCAAGTTATATTAGAGCACTAAATTGCCTCATTTTCACATCTCAAAGATTAATAACAATTTTCACGCTGACTGATCAGCTAACTCCTCTACTTTGCAAGGGCACATTAAATGACAGAAACCCAAGTATCCATTGAAAGCTTACGCAAACTAGCAGCCTCCTGCAATGTAGGAGGAGGAGGAAAAAAAGAGGTTAGGTCTATAGCTACGAGATTGTATAATCTGGAGGCAACCTTCAATTTAAACTAAAACTGCAGAAATCCACAGAAGAGTCAACATGATTCTCATTCCTTTCTTGGCAGGTGTTGGGAGGAAAGAGATCTGCTGTTGGTTTAGTTTTAGTCTACTCCAGAAGAATCACATCCCAGATGTTAAATAGTTTCCAGCTGGGTTTTTTTCCCTTTTAAAGTCCCTAGACAATTTTAAAGTTTCCCAGAATAGCAAATGGTTATTTTTAAATTTATTCGACCTATTTCTCAGTTTTCATTTCCATCACCAGCACCGTGGCTGAAAAAAAATACCAGTCCACAGCTTTTGTGCCA
This sequence comes from Tringa solitaria, assembly GCA_026413425.1. Classification (NCBI taxonomy): domain Eukaryota; kingdom Metazoa; phylum Chordata; class Aves; order Charadriiformes; family Scolopacidae; genus Tringa; species Tringa solitaria. Next base: position 10,312,615 of record JAOXJM010000071.1, read on the forward strand.
AATAGCATGTTTTCTGCTATGGCATAAAAAGGCGTCCTATCACATTTGAAGTGAAACCCTCTATCTCCAAGAAGAGCACAAAAAACGCTTGGTGTTCCCCAGAATGACGTGGATCTATTCACAGGTAAACCTCTTATTTAACAGTGCATAAACCCTCGGAAAATAAAACACTATAGTAATTCCTGTCTAAAATTTCAGGAACAGGCAGGATAAAAACATCGGCAGTAAGACTGCAAGACAAAATTGCAACACAAAAGACCAGTTATTCTGCCTCTGCTGAGGGAAGGAAGACTACGAGGAAGCTGTATGCCTCCAGTGTGCCTAATCTGAGGAGTAACAGTGTTTGACACTGGACGGGACCTTGTGGCTGGCTGCCTCTCTTCTGGCAGCCAGGAAAGGCTGTTAAGTGAGCAGCCAGCAGCCGCCTGTTCTCATATCAATAATCCTACTTGACCCACAGCACATTTGACAATTCTCACTGGCAGAAATGGAGAGACCAAAATCACTTAGTTTTAAGCCTGCTGTGCGCAAGTGTGCTAGACATGCAGAGTGCTAACCACTCTGTTAAATGGACCTGCGTGAACCAGATGTGACTAAAAAAATTACTTAAACATTACCATACACCTACACAGAAAATGAAATTACAAAACCACATTGGAATCTTAATATCACAGTAAACACTTACTCCTTCAAATGGAGTTTTGACATTGACATCGGTGTGTACCCACTACTTCTTTATCATCCACAGAAGAAACACCTCCTTTCTAATACAAGATATGGTTTCTCAATCTTATTTTTCTAACAATAAAAACACTTTTCGTTTAATGCAATGCTTACATTTAGTAGAATGCAATTAACTAGCTCTCTCAGGCACTAACACTGTAATTGCAGCTGACAACTTTCACTATAATAGTATCATCACTTTCTCATTGAAATAAGAACTCTCACAATCTGGCAGCTATAGATATCATATTAAAAAATTCCCCAGCGTAGCACCTATAAACCCATGAAGTGACTCAACCATTCTCCTTCAGATGCCACAAGGCCATTGGCCTTTAGCCTACACTATCTAGGACAGCAAGTTTCCTGCCTGCCTCTCCCCAGATAGGAGATTTGCCTGATCTGACCAAGCCTACAGCCTCAGAAGAGCTACTAGCAGAGAAGGACTTCTCCTCTTAAGGCTGCTTTAACGGAACTCTCACCTTGCTTTAAAGGTCCCTGATACCACCATTCTCCATCAAAACCAACAGTAAAAACAGTGACACTGTTGATCACAGTGAGAATTAAAGAAAACAAGGAACTACAGAAGTGATCTGGATTTTGCAGTATGTTAGAAGGAGGTCTGTTTTCAAGTCATGAACTTAAAAAGAGTCCTCCAAAGTAATTCAGCTTGCCAAGTAAGTTTTATTCAATTTAGCGTTAGAAATTTTGAAGGAGGACTGAAATAGTGTTCTCAAAACACTGTGAACACAGCATCTTTATTGTGTCATTCACATTTTGGAGTCAGGTCATGAAACATGAAGCTCACCATTTTTTTAAGAGTATATTTAGAACAGAGCCTACAAGCAGCACAATCATACACAATCTTCACCAGCATAATATTTGCCCTGTTGTGCTTACTGTACAGGCTAAATCACAAGAGGTGACAGGTTGATAACACAAGCAACAGATATTTGTACAAAAAAAAATAATACTCCAGAATTCCTGCAAAAAGCAGCAGAAACACCCACACTCACAGTTCTCCCGTCTGCTCAGCAATATTCACAGAAACAAGCAGCAGACAATAGCAACATCCTTAACGGTGGCAAACAAGGCACTAAATGAGGTATATGACACTACAAGCAACCATCACAAACTTCCTACTTACGTGTTTATAAGTTCTTCAAAAATACTATGCATATTATATTGAAATTATTTTTGAAAATGTACTTAAAAGGCTCCAATTGCTCTAGAATCAATTCCAGTTGAAGTAGCATAATATACAAGGACAAACATACTTTTCCACCTTAGTTGACATTTATTTCCTCTGGCTTTTTTCTTCCTAAATAAACAGGAAGTTAGCCAAAATACATAGATCTCTCCTGTGACACAATGTAGTTTTCTTCTTGCAATTGAAGTGAACACAGAATGTACAAGTAAAATGGTACCTTTGCTGTGATGCACGCAAAGTGAGCTCATGCTGCATTTAAATAAAGTTTTCGATACACTGCCAATTTATCTGAGGATACTAACTGTACACTAAGATACTAACTATACCTATACTACATGAAATTTATGGTTTACTAGTTTATTATATTATCTAATGGTGTATTCTGCAAAAAGGAAAGTAGAAGAAAAATTTTAAATACTTGTACAGATTTTACAAATATATATTTCCAACAGCTACTTCCTATGCTTAACAAAAGACAGTCATGAGAATTTTTTTTATATTTTTAGAACACACAAAACCAGGATTCTACCAAAAAGTAAAAGCCACACAACCAAATACTTGACTTATTCCCAGATCTCCACAGACTCCAAAAAATACTTCTGCAAGGAGAAATGACATAATTATGCTCCCAAAATACCACATTCAGATTGAGACCTCAGATGGGGGTCCAGGACCTTTCTTCTTCCTTTGTTTCAAGTAATTCTGAAATTTAAGCTTTATTCTAAGAGGGGAAACATTTTTTAAAAAATCATATTAATAAATAGGGATGATAAAAATTTTAAATCATTTATATCAAGAAGATTTAGGGTGAAAAATATCAGTAAGTGTTTCTAGTGACAGGGAAATACCCTTAATTTCTCATGTATTGTATTAGAAATTATTTTAGCAAGACTAAGTTCTCAACAGTAATGACTTACACGATGCAGATTTGACCTATTAACACAGCCAAGAAAAAGCCTCCATGTTTCAACACCTGGTCCTGAACTTAAATCAGATTTCTGGCCTCCTTGTCCCAAACCCAAACACTGGTATTTCCTAATGTTTACAATGAGCTGAAATCCTTTGTTATAGACACCACTGCATCAGCTGAAACTGTGTGTAAAATTACAAGAAAAAAGCATGTTTTGCCTTTATTTCATTTTAGCCTAAAATAAGAAGCTGGTGCTAATAAGTTGCCAGAGAAAGGAGCACCTGTGGCTGTGGAATTTACAAGAGCTGGTATTTGTAAACCTAGAAGCAAAAAGCCACTGAACTATGCCTATTTTTTGTGTTAGGAAAATATATGACAGTTTATGTCAGCACTTGTAAAATTAAAACATTCAGCGTCTTTCTACAGACATAGCATTTCCATACCCTGCCATGTCTGCAAGTACCATGAGACAACATTCGGCTACATCACAACAAAATATTTACCATTCACAGTTTCAAAATTCAAAGGGTGGGGTTCGCCCTTCTGTAAAGTTTTTCATTGAAATCACTTAAAAAGATACATAAAAGATTCTTGCTCTCATCTCCTTTTTGCATCAAACCCAGGACTTTTTCTTAATAATGCAACAGCCTGTATTTTGAGTTCAAATGACTGCGAGAAGTTTGAACACCTGGGTAATAATCTTACAAACAGACTAAGGTAACAGCTTAAGTTGAGATAAACTGTATCTGAAGCTACCACAGATGCAAACAGTGAGAAAACAGTAATGCACGGAATTCTGCTCTATTAAAAGTAAGCAAAAGGTCAGTACCCGGCAGTAGGCTTTTTAGAGATGTGACCCAGAATGACTTCAGTGCCACCCGGGTTAACCTTCACTTAGTCCCAGTATAGTACAGTGTTTCAATGTAAACTGCATTGTAATTGCATGGAATAGCACAAGTTATTCAGACGTTTTCCCCTCATTTAACTTTTCTGAACAACCTTGAACTGACAGCTGTAAAATGACAGGTCATCTGTTAAGGAAAACTCCATCAAGAACAGAATATGAGGCTTCATTTTCCTGTATTTCCCCAAAAATTGTGGATGCAAAGAGGTAAGTTTAATTTCTAATATAAGTTTAATTTCTATGCAAATTTAGACCTTTGTTCACATGACTAATAAAGTGTTTTACAGGTTTAAATGAGAACAAAGTGACAAGCCTCTGGTGCTCATCGCTAAAAAACAAACAACGACAACCAAGCTATGAGAACCAGGCAATCAGCTGTTAAGTACATGCAGGCACCATGTTGTGTAAAGGTTTTTCTGTTTAACACTCTGCTGCTGCTGCCCCTACTCTGTTCCAAATGCTGCCCATGTATGACCTTCCTGTGTCAGCTAATGTAAATAGTTTTCTGATCTGCATGCTCTTTTAAACTCTTAATACCTAGCTGGTCACAAATGCATTCATAAATTTGATACCTTTACAACTAAAGGAAGATCCTAAACTGGTAACTTTTATCAGGCCCACTCGGCACCACTCTCACAGCAGCTCAAACTCCCTCCCTAGCTCTGCCACAAACACACTGAAAAAGCACTAAAGACATATTTTACAGTGCAAAAAACTGCAAAGTTCCAAGAGACATGCCAATTCACTGCTTATCTAAAGTATGAAAGCATAAGCCACAGAACCTCAGAACATGAAATTACTCCTTACGTAAAATGCCTGGGTTTTCTTCAGAAATCTATTTCAGGAAAATTATCAGTGTCCCACTGTCCTCATAAACAATTAAGCATAGCAGCTGTTTGTCTCACATAATACCACTTCACAAGTGTCAGATAATCATTATAATGACTTACAGAATATTAATAAAATTTTTTTCTTAATAAAATCCTTCCAAGCCACTTTATAGTCTTAAAGCATCCTAACATGTCCGCAACCAGCCAAGAGAGGCTGGTGGATCTCCCCAGCTACAATGTCAATCCAAATACAAAACATGTCTTTGGAAAAATACTCAATAAAATACACTTTATTAAGGTGGATAAAACATGCCTGAAAGCCTCAGACAGAACTCCACACAACAGCACGGGAAGCAGAGCCCAATCCCACCAAAGCCAACCCTGGATTTTGTGTACGAGGCTCTGCCTCACCTTTTCCCATCCATTCTGTTTATCTCCTGTAGTTTGGTTCCGTATGAAGACTTGCTAAGCCTAGAACAGTGTTTGGATGCATTTTTCTCCACTGACAGAGGAGAGGCTCCACAAAAGCTTTCTCTACCCACAGCAAAGAAACAGGCCTGGGTTTACACAGACAGACACAGATTGAATCATTACAGGACACTAGTTTTCAAAATAAAACAGAGGAAATGAAAACTTGCTTTTCTCCTAGAAGTGAATGGAATTACCTCCTTTCAATCCTTCCTCAACAACCAGAAGTCCAACTAGAAAAATGTAAAAAAAAAAAAAAAAAAACCAAACATCCACTAAGTTCCCACTGAGATAAAGAATTAGATTTAGCTTTATCTAAATTCATTTGAAAAAACACAATGTCTTTGCCTGCAAAGGACATGATAGAAGCTTATATAAATGCAAGCCATTTCTCCCACGTTCCTTTAAGTATAAGCAAGAACCTCAAAAGTTTAAGATTCTGTTTGAGTTATAAGCATCTTCTAATGTATGAATAACTGAGACTTCCTCTAAAACCCGGCAGAGCACTTGGGGAAGGACTGTAAGGAACTGCTAAGACAGAAATCACTTTTTTCTTTCATATCTCCACTTTCATAAAAGCCCTTCTGAGCTTTTAAGGCTAATCGCCTAAGTGTCCCAAATACTCTTAACCTCCTCCTTTAGCAATTTCAAACATGAAAAGACTTCTCTAAATATGATATCGCATAGTTTACAAGCTCTGAAAAATTGAAACTATTCAAAAGAAAGGATAACAAGCAGACTATTTCAAAACATAACCACACTGAGACCACCACTGACTGTGCATATATTCAGACAGCTAGGTCAGCAGGCCAAAGTGTACAGGAAGTTCTAGGTCTGCCTTGACACTTATCCTGCTTACCTAGAATGACAATTTCTTACCCCACTTTACCTTTTTTTTTTTTTTTTTGATCTGGTATCAAAGCAAGGTAGCCTGCACTTACACACTAGTGATACTCCGGGCAAAGCTAGGTCAGCATGTCAGGTCACAAAGAAGTTTTCCACTTTAAACAGGCCCTTCAAGTTACTGAACTGAAATGCAAGTAGTGCAAAATGTTACCCCTAGCCCACTAGTGTTTTTTAAAGCTTTTACTGTCATCACCAGCTATTAGTAAATAGTAACTTTTTCTTACACAGTTGTATCTTTCTTTGTATTATGGATTGGATACTCATGCCGAGATATCCTTGCTTTCTCTAGCATCACTGGGTGAAACAGTACTCTTTCCAAAAGGGAGTCTGGTTCAAAGGAAGCAAGAAACAGTTAAGTTATATAAGCAAATCTGATTGCAGTGAAGTTAGTATGCTGAGCAGGGGCACAGAGATAGGTTCAATAGTGAGAACGGGGGGAAAAAATAAAAGAGAGAATGAAGAAGATGGCAAACTTACTTGGGCTGTTGACCTCTCAGAGTAAGTATTAAATAAAACCAATCTGTGTAATTCTCAGACAAGAACTTTCAACAATAACATTCCTTGGGTGTGCACACAAGAAAAATCCTGGCCAGCAAAGCTTAAGAAGATTAGCATACAGTCTTTAAGGGTCCATTAGACCTGCAAAGTCTCCCCCACAATTTAAAATTGAGTTGCCCCGAACTCAGCACCCATGCTTGACAGAAAACATCTCCCTTGGAGGAGAGCTTGTCAGTGTCAGGAGATCCCACTGCTCCAGTAGCAAGGCTTCAGCATCAACCAAAACAGCTGATGTGGCCATATAGTTCGCCATAAGAATGCAGTAACACGTGCCATCAAGTATCTTGCTAGCACCAGCTCTGAGAAGCACAAGAGTACAGTCCACAAGACAAGACAACAGTAGCACACACACAGGTGATACCTAGAAGCCCAGCAAAACACTGCACATACATAGGCATTTTACGAAAATCCTTTACAACTTCAGCTTCAAATAGTAGCAACAATAGAAATACCAGAAAATTAAGTAGCCAGAGCATCCATAAGGAACAAAACTAGCATTACTACCACACACACACATTACTAGCAACAGTGCAACAATAAAGTGGATGCAGAATGTTGATTATGAGGTCAAGTTCAGCAAGGAAGAAGATTTTTCCAGACACATCTTACACCAACTAGAATTCACAATTGTTCTTTTCAAGGATTAGAAGAATCCAGAAATCAAACAACCACACCCACAGGATCTTTAGCTGGAAGAAATGGAAGGCAGACTCCACGTGATTTGGAGAAGTATGACAAATCACAAAACCATCTATATTCTTGGAAACCAATGCAACTAGTGAACAAAAATGCATGGAGTGGTTATGACACCACAAAAATCAGAAATGGCTGTAGCATATACAAGAATTCTAAGTGTTTTCATAATGAAAGAATTTGCCGTCAGAAATCCTATATAAACTCATTGCTTCCAACATCCTAAGTGCAGTTCTTGTTTCTACATGACCTTTCAATCCCACCGTTCAAAGAACTGGCAGCTCTTTTACACAAAACTACTGCTCTCTCAAGTCAGTTTTTCCATAAACTGAATTCTGAAACATGTATTCTCTAAAGCTCTTCAATTTAAAATGTCTCATCCTAAAAGAGGGAAAAAAAATACCTTTGATGATGGCTTACTTAGCCACTTCTGAAAAACACAAAAACGAGCAAAAAACTGATATGAACTCAAACAATGTAAAAGTAGGTTAACAGAGTCACTTTTGATCGGCTGAAAAAGCTAAATATCTTTAAGTCTTAATGATCTTAATATTTGCTGAGTAATATTTTAATGGTTCTTGATACGAACAGTACAATGGCATTTGTTGAGACATCCAATTTTATTATTATTTTTTTTTACTAGTAAGGCAGCTCATTTGCTCAAAACTATTTGGCAAATATCCGATGAATATGTGAGAGGTACTTTGAACAGTCTAAGAAAATTTACGTGTTTCCCCCACTTGTATGTTGCTTTTAGTAGCTCTCATCCCACTCTTTTTTTTTTTTAAGCTTCCAGCTCTCTCTCCTCCCTTCCTCCACACAACTTCCTTCTCCATACAACCTGTTTGCTCCCTAGAAAGATTTTCAGTATCCTCCTGCCCTCCCAGAGGCCTCACTACTGCCTGCACCTGTGTGCCTCTGCAGAGGAACCCTGTATCTCAGCTGAGCAAGACCCACACTGCAACGTCGCCACATCACTCACCTTTACATAGCTGGTTTTCAGTTCACCCACAGCAGGCTGCACTCACCGCTCTTCGGTAAGGAAGAGCAAAAGTATCGCTATGCAAACATGCGATACAGCTGCTAGCCTGCAGAAAGCCTATCTTTGGCCTCCTCCCCAGGACAGCACGCCACCCTTCAGTAGGATGGCAGCAGTCAGCCACCGTTATTGTTACTACCCGCACAGCGCGGAGTAAGGCAGACGAGCGGCCAAAGGCGGCAGAAAGAGGCTGCTCCGGTCACTCGGGAACTGCTTTCCATTCTCCTAGACAAGCGCTCCTCATCAGTTCCCCCCTCCGACCGCTTCCCTGCCGGAAACCCCGCACACGAGGCACGCCAGCTCCTGCTCTGCGACCCGGCCGCGGGGCCATCGCGAGTCCCCGGCCACGGCCCTGCCCCGCCACCCGGCCCGCGGCCGCTCGGTGCCGATGCTCCCGCATGCACGGCCGGGGCACGCCGCAGCCTCCCGCGCTCTGCCCGAGGTGAACGCCGGCACAGGAGGCTCCTGCTCCCCCCCACCGGGAGCAGCCTCCTCGGGCCCGACGGTCCGCGACCATCCCCGTCCCACCCGCCTCCCCGCCGTCCCCCGGCGCCGACACCGGCAGGCGCCGCCGAGCCGAGACCCCGCGGCCCCATCCCGCCGCTCACCCAGAAGGGCTCGTAGGCGTCCGCGCTGCAGAAGCTCTCGATCCCCATGGGGGGCTGCGAGGCGACCGCGGGGCTCCCGCGGCAGCGCTGCGGTTCCCCCTCCGCACCTCTCCGTGCCCCGGCGGCGGGCGGACGGAGACGTGCCGGCAGCGGCAGCCCGGCGCCCTGATTGGCTCCGCGGTCACGGGGATGCCGAGCCCCGCCGCCGCCGCCCGCGCTGCGCAGCCCAGCCCCGCCTCGGCGGAGGCGGGGGCAGGCGGCGGGGTCCCGGGGCGCTGACACCGCCGTGTCCCCGCAGACCGCGACGCTGCGCCCGTACCTGAACGCGGTGCGCGCCACGCTACAGGCCGCGCTGTGCCTGGAGAACTTCTCCTCGCAGGTAGTGGAGCGGCACAACAAGCCCGAGGTGGAAGTCAGGTACGGGGGCGGGAGGGGAAGGGGAAGAGACGGGGGGGACACACCGGTGGAGCCCTGCCGCGGTGCTGCCGGTACCTGCCGGTTGGCTGGGCAGGCCCGGTGCGGCCGGGCAGGCCTCCGCACCCACCAGCTGCAGCCCCTTAGTCACCAGGGCTGGTGCCGGCAGGGAGCCGGGGAGCTGCAGGGAAGAGGGGGATCTCGCCTGGGATCTACCTTGGGGATACGCGGCTGCAGGAGACAGCGTGGAGAAAAACCTCCACGATCCCCGTGGCTCCCAACTCGTGCACTCCCCGTCCCCGTTTCTGACGGGTAAACGCTTCTTTCTGACTCAGCCCTGCCCTTCCTCTGCTCACAGGAGCAGCAAGGAGCTGCTGTTGCAGCCGGTGATCATCAGCAGGAACGAGAAGGAGAAGGTCCTCATTGAGGGCTCCATTAACTCCGTGCGCGTCAGCATCGCGGTGAAGCAGGTGAGGTGGGGCCGCAGGCCATGGGCCGGCAGCTCACGCCTGGCGCGGGGGGAAGCCTCACTTCCCTTTTCTCTCCCTAGGCCGATGAGATCGAGAAGATCTTGTGCCACAAATTCATGCGCTTCATGATGATGAGGGCTGAGAACTTCTTTATCCTGCGCAGGAAGCCCGTGGAGGTGAGGTAGCAGGGTAGCCATCTCCCAGCTCCACTCCTGGCACTGGAGGAGGCTCCAGTGCCGAACCGGGATGTGAGGTCACATGGTGGGTGTTCGGGGTGCTCACCCCCAGGGCGCTTCTCTCTTCCCCAGGGCTATGACATCAGCTTTTTGATCACAAACTTCCACACGGAGCAGATGTACAAGCATAAACTTGTGGACTTTGTCATTCATTTCATGGAGGAGATTGATAAGGAGATCAGCGAGATGAAACTCTCTGTCAATGCCAGGGCCCGCATCGTGGCAGAGGAGTTCCTCAAGAATGTGAGGCTCTGAACTGGGTGGAGATTATTTCAGGAGTGGGGTGGGGGGCTCAAAGCCAGCGTGGCCCTTGTGCCCAGAGCCCTTCCTCCCCATCTGTGGGGATGGATGTGGGGATGGTGGTGATGTGCTGCCCAAGGAGCCTCTTGGGGATGGGGGAGGGAGGACGGCCGGGGGTGCTTGTGCCCCCTTTGCTGGTGAAGTGCCAGCTTTCAGACCCCGATGAGATGCGGGGCCACTCTCGGCCTCCCTCTGGGGTGACAGGGAAGGGCGGTGAGGGGGGCCAGAGGGATGCCCATGGGCCGCGGCTGACAGCTGTGTGTCTTCTCCTCTCGCCTTCCAGTTTTAGGCCGTGGTGCAGGACCCCGTGGCTCCCCAGTGCTTGTGCCCGCCGGGCACCGTGCCTGTGCCTGCTCCTGCTGCCTCCCCGATGGACCCTGGCCGGGGAGCCGTACTGGGAGCAGCCCCCGCTTGCGGCAGAGCGGCCCCGGTCGCTGCCGTTGTCTCGTTTGGTTGGTTTTTTTTTTAAAAACGGTCTCGTTTGCTGTATCCGTTACCTCCCGTGTCCTCTCTCCCTCCCGCCGGCACCGGGCTGGGGGGCAGATGACCTGCGGCACCGGGACGGGGGGGACGGGATGGGACCTGCAGCACCGGGACAAGGGGGGGTGTGTGT
>JAOXJM010000071.1:10323593-10363262 GCA_026413425.1 Tringa solitaria
ACCGGGGGGGGTAAGGTTGGCCCCCCCGCCCCCCCCCCCCCCACCGGCGCACCTCCGCCTCGCCTCCCTCCTTGTGCCGGCGGCACCCGGTACTGCCCGCCCTCGGTAGCGACCTCCCGGCCGCGCCACGGACGCACCTGCCCGCCGGGCTCGACGGGAGCAACCGGCGGGCATCACGGCATCCCCCTTCCCCGGCACTGCTCCGGCCCCGGGGCACAGGGAGGGACCCCAGCAGCTCCCGTGCAGGGGCACCGCAGCACCCTGCCGGGTCCCGGGGGACAGGGACAGGGCACCGTCCTCGGGGAAGGCTGCAGTGACAACCTAGTGTCATCTTCAAATATTTCATTTTTCAACATGAACCAGTTAAACCGGTTTCAAAGCCCTGAACTCGTTCCAGTTGAATAGCGTGCACCGAAACTGAACCAAAATAACCCCATCCGCAACCAAGTTTGCACCAAAATAGGTACCGGTTGAAATAACTGCCCAGCCCCTGTGGTGGCGTTTGGTTGTGTCTCACTGCACTCTTCACATCCTTCTTAAAATGCGTTCGTTAAACCCCCAGATGGCTCCACGCACAGGTGACTATCACACCTACTGGAATAGACCAGTTGGAGTATGGGTGGCACATATGTAGGAACAGAATCGTATGCAGCAGGGGAGAGCATGCAGAGGGTGGTTACACACCACCCTGCAGTAACATCTGAAAGCTTTAATCACACGAGTTACAGGAAGAACTCCAATTTGAAATGTTCTTTTGCATCCAGAGCAATTATAGTAACAGACAAAGTTGTTAGAAGATTCTGAGACAGGTCTCATTTGTCTCATGTATAACCAAAAATCAAGCATCACACATACAAAAAATAAATAAATAAATAAATGTATCCCCGATTGGTCTTACATTGGTCTGCACACCTCCAGGCCGTTTCAGAGCTGTGCTGGTGCCTGGCTGGGGCCTGACTGTCCGTCCGACTGTGGCATTTCTGGTCTGTCCCCCGGCCCTCTCACTCTCAGGGTGTCAGGTGGAGGAGCAGCAGCAGCAGAGTTCAGCCCGCAGCAAGGTCACGGATATCTTGGTGAACGGAGTAGAATCACCACAGAAAGAGCAAACCAAACAGATCGGGTGGTGGAAGCTGCATCAGTTTGTGTCAGTTTAGCCCATACCTCATTTCATACCATATTAAAATCTTTATAGTTGAAGTCCAATTCACCTTATTTTTACTAAGAATATTTCTGTCCTGATTTATGCATTTTCTACATTCATCCTAAAATAATCTTAAATACCTTGGTGGGTTGTTTTTTGATTCCTTGATGCTTACCATGACTCCTTTTGAAAAAGTTACATCACAGTCTCCAATGTCTGTTATCCTACTGCCCTTTGGCTGTAGTTTTTTTTTTTTTTTCTGGCTGTGCATATAAATGTTAATAGCTCTAACAACTGGAAGTTGGAAGAGCTTTTCTTTTTTTAATAGCACTATTAATAGCATAGTAAACTAGAAAAAATGCTAAACAGATAATACAACACCTAAAAGTTTACACTTTTATGCATATTCTATGCATAATAATAGAATGTAAACTGGTAGTTGAAATGATACAGCAGAAAAGTATTTAGGATATGAAGATCATATCACAGGGGTTGCTCCAAACAAGACGACAGTAAATAAGCATAAAGTGAGGATGGTCCCATTTTTTTCTCAAGATACCATTGTACGCTGAAAGACTAACAAAACTTAAGTAACACTTTCAGGATTCAAACTTTCCCAGAACTTCTATATAATTATTTCCTTTTTTTAGCCTCAAACTGTCCCTGTACCAATGGTCATATACCAGGTTAATAAAGTTTCTCATCAAATAAAGATACTTGGATCTGCACCTCAAATTAGTTCCCTTCCAACTAGTTCCATCTCCTTCCCTTAGCAACTCTAAACAGCAGCAACAACAATAGGTTTTAAATACAGTACAGTCAAAATGCAGAGTAAATAATTAAATGTTAGAGGAAGCCGAAGAGTTCAGAAGCAACATGACACACTCAAAATATTTGTTGTGGAGGAGAAAAACCAGAACTGATGCAAAAACAAACCTGCAAAGAAATAGAAAAGCAAGATCCCAGAGTACCAGACAGTGACTGAATGTGAAGTTCACAAACGATTGCTGTAACAGCATCTTTTAAAACACAGATTAATACATAAAACAGAAACTGCAAATGTATTTAAAAAGGCATTTCCTTGCAATAAAAAGCCTCCTCCCCACCCCCCCAGTCCTATTTTGGACTCTGAATTTTACTTGGCAGGATATAAATCAAAGCCAGGTAGGAAATACACAGTGGAAAAGAGCAACAACTCATCAACTGGAAATTAGATGTAACAGAATTATTGACCCACAACAACATGGAGAAATTTGGAAGGATGAAGAGAAAAAAGTTTTGTTTGCAAAAGTGCCATGCATGTTAAAGGTAAGTGGTTGTTCATCACCAGATTTGCACTAGGGATCTGGGCAGATTTAGGCAGAGGCACTTATTGCTGCCGACTCACTGAAAGTTACTGATATGTTAAAGGAACAGATTAACTTCACCATTACTTGTGAAGACTTCTTTTTTCCTGAATTTAATTTATTGCCCCCTGCAAAAGATTCCTTGGAAGCTCTAAGTATAAATATTTGCTTTGAAAGGAAATGTTAAAAAAAAAAAAAAGAAAAGAGAAAAACCAAACAAAACCACCCCACCCCACACTTCCAGGGCATAAGTGGTTTACTGCTTAAGAAGACTCACATTTTCCTTCAAGCCCAAGCAGGCTGCTCCATCTAGACCATGACAAATCCAGTTTGTTCATCCACGCTGGCTGCATTTCCTTTGGGAAATATTTAATACATTCATGAAATAAACACTGTCGACTCATCCTAGAGACACGAAGCACGCACACACGCCTCCAGACACATCAGGGATCCTCACAGACTCGCAAAACACCCAGTATACAGTTACATTTTGGCAGGAGCTTTTAATTAAGAGCTCATCTTAGGCGAGTCCCTTTGATTTAAAGTTCATCTTGCAGTGGCTCAGTACGAAACTCCTACACTACACATCAGGGAGAAACTCTCACTCATTCTCCATGTTTCTTTTTTTCTTTTTTTTTTTTTTTTTTCCCCTCCAAATAAATCAGATTGACAGAATTAGAGGGAACAGCAGCCCTGGAACGCCGACCAACCTTCCCCCACCGCAGCTGACAGGACTGCACTGCCCGGCACGGGCAGGATCCCGAGCGGTAGCTCCAGTTACACCATGTAGGTACTCCGAATTATTTTACTCCGGCCTGACCTTGCCTGGCAGCAGAGGGGAATCACCCCCGGGGCCTGAGGACCGCTTACCGGGCAGGGAGACCCCGGTCCCTCAGGCCCGGCGCTCCGCCTCAGGAAGCGCGCGGCCCCGCCCGCGAGCCGCGGGGCGCGCGCCGCGCCCGGCTCGAATTGCACGCGCCGCTCGCCGGCGCTGTCCCCGCCCCACCCAGCGTTGCGCCTGCGCAGTGCCCGCCTACCGCCGCCGGGTTGTCTCATCCGGGTCCTTGGCGCAGCCGTTGGGAGATGGCGACGATAGCGGAGCTGAAAGCAGGTTGATGAGGCGGCGGGGTGCCGGGGAGGGGGGGGGGGAGCCCCGAGAGAAGGCGGAGGCGCCTCGGATCGCCGAAAGGGCGGACAGGTGGCCTTTCCCTACGCAACCCGCCGCCGGTTGGGCCTAGTAGTCGGCCCGGGCGCTAATGGGGGTCGCCTGCTCCTCACACCGCCCGCCGGGGTGAGGAGAAAAGACCTCCACACAAGTCCTCCAGCCCTGACATTTATCTTGGTCTTGGTCCTGGTCCAGCAACATCTCACTTCTGAAATGTCTAGAACGTATGTTTACTACTAAAAAGTACATAATCGTGACTTCTTTGTAAGGCTGAATTTTTTATCTGTAGCGCTCCTAATGATGTGATACCTACTGGCATACGCACAGGTGCAGATATCTTTATTTCACCGAATATGCCAAAATATATATATGAGTATTGTGGCTGAGAAGTGCTGCTTGAATATGTTTGACTTTATATTAACAAAGCTTTTTATGGTAATAGTTTTAAGGGACACACTGGAAAAAAGAGGTGCTCTTGGACAGATAAAAGCAAGGATCAGAGCTGAAGTTTTTAATGCACTGGATGACCAAAGTGAACCACGGCCACCACTGTCTCGTGAAAATCTCTTAATCAACGAACTAATTCGTGAATACCTGGAATATAACAAATATAAATACGCAGCATCTGTTTTAACTGCAGGTATTGGGGCTGAATTTTTGTTGTCATGTTTGGTTGAGGAATTCAACTGATACTATGCAATTAATAGGTGGGACCAAGCTGCACAATCTTAGCTTCCCTTGGAAATAAATAAGATACGAACAGTCTCTCCACAGCTTTACTTGGAGCATTAAGCAATGTCATACCGTTAGTTTTCAAGAAAACTTACCCTTTGTTCCTTATCCTTGAGGGTAAATGCTTTGACAGAGCAGTTGATGCAAGAACAAGAAAACTTGATAGCAGCCTGAAAATCAAAATACCTTTCTCAAAATGTCTGCTTTTTTTATGGAAGATGGCTAACAACAGTATTAAAGCATATATCACATTTTCTTTTCTCATTAGCATTTGGGTAAAATAAAAAAAAACCCTACAAATGAACAAAATTTCTTTGAGGAGTAATTTAAATAAGTAACGCACACATAAAGTAGTTGACAGTCTGAATTACAGCAGTTCTGGCAACTCATGACTAGACTATCAGAAATGGTTAGCTGTTCTCAGCTTAACTAACAAAAACGAAGTTCTGTGCTTTGGATGGTTAGATGTCCTGAGCTCAAGTAACAAAAGAAGGTCCGTATAATACAATTGCAGTTAAGTAGTAGTATTATTGGCTGTGCTAAAACACCATTATTTGAGAGCTGTTTAGACTGGAACTTCTAAATAGTAGCCTTAATTTATATGTTACGGCACTTACGTACTTTTGCAGCAATTGCTAACTTGTATTTGAAATTTGAAGTTTTGTGGTTGAACTTAGATACAGTAGTTACATTTGCTATTTAATAATTTAATATATTTCACTATTAAAGTTGCGGCTCAAAGGTTCATCTCAACAAGAGGGAATGGAGACAGTAATGTATGGAATTCATTTGATAACAGTACTTCTTTAGAGAGTTGTTTGCCTGATTAATTTATATTGTAAGACTTCTTTAATATTTTTCTTAGATTCCTCTAGAGCTAAGACAAAAATTATAATATGCTGTTGTAAGTTATATGAGTATGACACACTAACATTTTAGTTCCCTGTAATTACAATATACTGTTAGATATTAATAGTCTAAAAGGGAGGTGTGTGCTCTTACTCTCTATTGAAGTCTCCTGAGCAGTCTTTAAAAGTTAATTGGTGATGTTTTTATTACCAGTCTTCAGAATTTTGGGGAATTGTCTTTTTCCAGAATCCGGCCAGCCTGAAGTGCCTTTGGATAGACAGTTTCTTGCCAAAGAGCTGAACGTAGTCGAAGATGCAAATGGAAAATCAGTGTAAGAGTGATTTTGGAATGCACATTAGATTCTGGTTTGCATATATTTTTCTCTTTAGTGTTATTATATAGCATTATATAATATATAACATATATAATATTATATATATATATGCAAATGTTCTCACTAGTTGAAATGTGACTAGCTGACATCCCTGCTCTCACATGCTGGATTCAAACTCACAATGACAAACAAATGTACTCAAATGTACTCAAAACTAACATTTAATTCTGCCAACTCTGTAGCATTCTGCAGATAGACTCTTACCAGTGCAGTCTTCCCTGCTGTCAGAAGTGGGAAACAGATACACTTTTTGCATATCAGTGAGTTGCTTTGTAGAGCAATAAAAAGATTATTGTACTTTGAGATTAAATATCAATTCCAAGTGCTCCGATACAACTGCATTAATGACCTAGGGTAGCGAAGCAGGTTTAAACATGTTCAGTGTTCTCTGTAGCTTGTGCTGTCAGAATTTGTCAGGTGCTTAGGAAGAATCAAGTTTGGGATGTGCAGCCCACCAAAGTCTGATCCTTCGTACTGCAGGAGTGAGAATACGCATCTGTGTTCTTGTGCTAAGCACGCTCCGGTTCTTCACCTACAGGGGATCTGAAGCTTAGTTGAGAGTGTCTCTCAGTGTGAGCTTTTTAGGAGTGTTTTGGTATTCAGGGTGGGCTTAGATCTGTGCTTATTTATATAATGATATGGCATAATGTATTTTTTAAAATTACTCTAAAGACATCTATACATATTCTAGAAGTAAACATTAAGATCTCAGAAGTTCTGAGGAAAGGGTGATTCTTTAATGCTCAGTATTTCACAGGCTGCTTTTGTCATTTCTCTCTTAAGCAGACCTCTCTTGTACGGAATTCTCTCTCATTTCTTACGTGGTGGTAAAGAAGAAAGTACCCAGAATAACCTTTCAAAAGTGTCTCTTCTGAATTATCCAAAGCAGAACCTTGGAAAAACACCTACTGACAGAAATCAAAAAGGTGGGTGTGGGTAGAGGGTTGTTTTTGCAAAAGTTTTATTTGTGACTAGCTTTTCTATATGATACATATGCTTATAACAGTATAAACATTCAATTGGACATGGTGTACCTCCTTCTCTGTGCAAGAAATGCTTTGAGCTGATACCTCTTTTGTTAGAAAAATTCTTCAGCAGAAAGGGGTTTATACCTCAAAAACACGATTAAGCTGTGTGACCTGACCATACCTGTTGCTCATGTATTCATTTAAGAAAGGTCCTACTATATCCAGCTCAAGAAAGACCCGCCTATGATTTCTAAACCACCAGTATATGTGCCTTTCTTTAAGTAGGTGACCACCTGTCGCCGAGGGAAATATTTGACAAGGTTATGATTTAGTATTGATTCAAAATTTGTTAATGATTTGAGGTAGATCAAGAGGTTGAATTTTAGCAGCACTTAATCATTTACCAGTTTACAGATTTACAAAGTTATTTAACAAAATAATTGAACAGCGACTTAAATACAGATTCAAAGATGACAAGATTCTTGCTTACTATAAAGTATCCCAAATCAGTACAAAGATACGCGAGCAAAAGCACAGATCTCAAACTAATGCATATACATACAAGCAAAGCATATAGGTATGCGCGCACACACACACGCAAGCCAGTCTGTAACCACTGAGATCAAAGATCCCTTAGTATCGCACGACTCTTAACTAGCCAGCGGGTACCCCTTTTAACTCCTACGTGCACAGACAAATGGGAGAACATCCACATCCATAAAGCTAATGTGTATATCATAAACATTTAAGTGGAGAGGTGGATGAAAGAGATGCTAGTTAAAAATTTCCCTTTTCTCGAGTTTCGAGTAAATACTCACAATGCATCAGCATTCCTCAACAGGCGGTAATTGAGACTCGAGGGGCTGACTTGCCCTGGCCTTCTAATTCTCGAGATGTCTGCTTGAGCAGCCTCCCAACTCAAGGGAGATCCTGGCCACAGCCCACTGCGATGCAGAAGAGCTCAAAGGGTCTTACTAGAATCACTACTTACAGGATCCGAGATAATTGTCTTTCATCGGGTACTTTTCCGCTCCGGCCCAGCTCGGACAATGAAATACTCCAGTACTTTCCACTGGTTATGCAAGCCCAGAACTTGCTAGGTCTTGGGGTCCTGGTATTTCCCCTTCTGTGGCCATATGTTGTCAGGAGTGATAGATTATAGTTGTTATTTTCAAACAGCAGGAGCCATGGGGACCAAGTACTCTAAGGGGCTGCCGCAGTGTTCTAGTCCGTTGCTCTCCACCTTTGCTTTCATTCATGTTAGACCATTATGTATTGTTCTGGTCCATGTGGCCCAGGTGGGAGGAAATTGTGCCAGGTACCAAGAGGCCTAAAAGCTGGGGGGGGGGGGGTGTTGCACCACCACACTAACGTACACCAACTCTCAGGCCTGCTTCTCTCTGCCAGAATGCTACGGAATAGCATATATGGCATATAAACCTGATTGCCCTTGGAAGCAATTGACTGGCCTTCAAATGTATCAGTGGTAGAACTTCCTTATATGGGAATGTGTTTTATTTATAAAGCAGACATTTTTAAATATTGCAGACAGCCAAATTTATGTAATTTCTCAACAGTGCAAGGTACTGTGAAGCTCCTGTTACCTTGCGGTAGCTGCTTGTTAGTTACTAGAGGGGAGGGGAAAAACCTAATTATTTAGCTTTATTCTATTAATGGTGTTAAAAATAGAAAATTTAAATTGTCATTTAAATTGGACAGCTGTGCTATTCTAATTTGTAGATGGTAAAATATCTGTCACACTATTTATGCTTTTAGAAACAGATTTACTGCTCTGCAGTTGCTGGTAAAGACCAGAAAATATCCCAATTCTCACTATCAGAAATTTCATCTACCAAATCAGTTCACCATTTACCTAAAAGTTAAACTGGCCAAATTGTACTCCATTATACTACTAAAAATCTGGAATGGGTTCAGCTAGAGACAGTCTCATTGCACTGGCAATTTAATACAAGAATTTAACCTAAATTCTCAGCAAAATATATTAAATAGTGGGCATATCTCCGCTTCTCATCTGTTCTAACTTACCTCATTTCTATAGAAAGTTCTTAACTCTTTAGCTGGCAATTCTGTATATGGGCACAAGCCTTTTCTGAGGACATAATTCACATCCCATTGACTGCAGAAGCTTAAGTTCTGAGTTCATTGCTCTCTATAGAACGCTGCTAAGTCTAATTTTCCCTTTCTGGTCTGCTTTTTAACTAGCTACAGTTAATATGGCCTA
Source organism: Tringa solitaria (assembly GCA_026413425.1). Lineage (NCBI taxonomy): Eukaryota > Metazoa > Chordata > Aves > Charadriiformes > Scolopacidae > Tringa > Tringa solitaria. The sequence goes on from JAOXJM010000071.1 coordinate 10,332,431, forward strand.
AGATACAGAGCAAAAGGGATTGTTGGTCCAGTTTTTTCCTTCAAAGAGTCTGCTTCACTGTCTACTGTGAGATTTTGGTACTATCAACTATTTTTTTTGTCCAAAAACTTGAAAAATATGAGGCCCGGGATGTTATTGACATCTAAAAAGCATGAGAGAACTACTAAATATCTTTTCTTAACAGTTAATTGGTTGAGGCAATGTTGTTTCCCTTCTGCCAGAAGGGGGGGCTGAAGAAATTAAATTTCAATACCAAAACTACTATAAGTTATCTTTTTTAGAAAAGAATTATTCCTATCAGAAATTTATCCATTTTTAAATTCAGTGTATAGAAGATTTTTTTTTAAATTATAACTTTGTAGCTCAGTTCTGAAGTTGACTCTGTGCAGGGTCACCTTGCCCTGCTGACGCCAGTAGAATTTCACATGGGGATTTATTGTTTAGAGTTAGGTACAAAACTCAGGATTAATCATAAGACATGACAGCACATTGCTTTTTGAAATAAACAAAAATATAGCAGCTTTGAGGCTTTTAATCTTTAAGGTTGCTTATCATCTGAAATAATTTTCTGCATGTGTTTGTGGAATATGTCAGTGAAGACCTAAAAGCAGTGGGTTTAAAATACTAATTATCTAGCTATTTTAATTAGGCTACATATTAAGGTGATCAAGTTCATTCATAAACTCAACCTTCCAAGTCTCATATTTAACATCTAACTTGTTTTTCTTATTAGAAACTATATTGCTTATTTAGTTGAATGAATATTCCAATAAACTAGTACACAGACTGGGAATCCTGATAAAACGTGGGGAATCTGGTGTTTCTGTTAATTCATTCACTATAGCTGAGTTGAAGTTGCCTGAAATGTAATCTTTAGTAACGTAAAGCTCTTATCTCATACAGTTGCATGGGAAAATATATTTGTAAAATTTCCTGAGTTTCCTCTGATGATACTCTGTATCAAGGCTGATAATAGCAGAAAAATAACACTTACACCTTTGGATCTCCAGAGGCATGAGAATATTTATGTCTGTGTTTCATTTTCAGACAGAATTCCAGAACCAGGAAGGATGGCTGGCACAAGCATCGAAGAGCCCCTTGTTTTACAAAGTATAAACAGATGATACCTTTCATGTACTAATTTCTCATGTAAAGTTCTGTAAGAATTAATTTAGGAAATTCTCATTTGCATAAATTTTCCCAGTATGTCCAGTGGGACCACTTCAGCTTGTTAGATCTACTCATGAGACAGGATGACAGGGTCGTACTTACTGTCAGTGAAGAAGAACATTAGCAAAGGCTCTCTTGCTCCAGTGCTGATAGAAAGAAAACTGTGTATGAAATTCGTGATTCCGTGAAGTCAGATTAGTGAAGCCTGTGGCTAGAATTGGGCCTAAAAATACTGGGTTTACTTTATAAAAAATTATCAAATAACTTATTTCTGCACTTTACTTCTTATGTCTTTGTGTGACTTCCCTGGGGTTTTTGAATAAAATTTTTCAGCTTTATTCTGCGTGGTGTTTTGAAATTATTCAAACTAAGCATTTTAATCGTTCTTCCTTAAGAAGAAGATGATACTTTCGGAGAAGTATGGGAAAATAAATTTGAATAGAAAATTTAGAGGAATAGTTGTTTTTAATTCTCCGGAAGTCAGGACTATATTTATCTTCATGCCAACAAACAAGTGAGGGTAAGTCTTTTCCATCTGGAGTTGCTATAAATTGTATGGTGTGACATTGAGTATATGGGAGGGGAAGAACTTCTGGGGTTTTTTCCCAAACGACATGAAACTCAAAGTCAGGCAAAGCTAAAAATAAAGTTGATAATAGATTACTGGTTCCCAGAACTTTTTTTTAGCTGAGGTATTTACATGCTTTGAAATGGTAATTTGTTTTGAAAGCTAAACTTAGAGGGGTACATCAAAAAATAACAGGTTAGCTATTTTTTTCATTTTAACAAAATGTATAGATGTCATTGTTTCCAGCGGGACTGAGGATTTTTGTATAAATAAATTTTTAGGGTTGCCTTCCTAAAAATCATAATCATTAGGTAAGTGGTACAGTCAGTAGGGAAAAATTAGAGGAAGAGAAGGTGAAGTTAAGTAAAGAGTGTGAATTTAAGTAAAAGGACTGTGAGTTGTAAAGACTGCAAAGTTTTGCCTTAATCTTGGTTTGACCTAGTTAGCATTATGGGTAATTTTTTAATTTGATAAGCGGCCTCTAATGTCAGACTGCAGAAAACAGGGGTTGGAAGGGGAAGTTGTATTTATCCCTTTGAAGCCTCAGCAGTGAGCTCATCCCCTTCGTGTGACTGGCAACGCTGCCAGCTGCCCGTTTGCTGATTTATGAGTATCTCGGGACTGTTTCCAGGAGGGAAGGACATGTGTTTGCTAATATACCTCAATCAAATCCATCTTTAAGTCTTTTGTAGCTTTGCATCAATTATAATTGACTGTGTGCCCTCGCTGCCTGCTCCATCCTTCCGCCACCGTTGGGTCCAACTGCTTGGCTGGAGCCAGCCCTGTAAAAACTACCGCCCTGGGATTCTGCCTCATTAGTAGGGTCTTTCCTGCCACATCAATGCAAACATCACTGATCTTTCTCTCAATTTCATTGTCTTGTAATTAATTGCAAATTACCTTAATTTTGGAATGAACTAAAAGTGCCTCTATGGAATAAAGTTGCAAAAATGAGCTCTTGAACAATGCAGATACGATTGCTCTAGACACAGAAATCTCTGAAATTTTCCTTTGGTTTTCCAGAGGTTAAAGTTTTGAGTTTGGTTTCTCCATAAACCAGTGGGTCAAATTGTTACATTTATTTGGAATCTGAATTGTCTTTTCAAGGGCAGGGAAAAAGGCTCTGGGAAACAGAAGCTCTAACCTTGCATGCTATGCAAATCTTCCAGTATGTCCAAAGCCATCGCATCTGCTTTCTGTCTTTCTGACGCAGATCCTACAGAAGCTGCCCAGGTGCCACAGATCTCCTTCGGAAATAGATTTTCAGTGGTAGAAATTAAATACAGTTTTTGTTCTGGTGGAAGAGGGCAAAGGGAAGTTTAGCACTTGCGCTTTCCCTGAGGACACAGCTTGGCAGGCTCACTCTCTCCACAGCCATGAAAGCAGAGGCTGTTATAAGGGTGTGTATCACTGAGCTTCGAGGTAAAAGTGTGTGTTTGAAATCAGCAGAAATCCATTTAAGACAGAGGGAATCTCAGAACTATTTTCTTTGGGAACTGCAGCTTCAGCTCTGTGCCAGGATCCTGCGCTGGGACAGTGGGTGGGAGCTGGCCCCTTCGCTCTCGGTGCAGCCTGCATTTCATCTAATTCTCTAATACCCTCACAGTACAGATTTGGGGGCTTAGAACCATCTCTTGTTTCAAACTATAGTCATTTTACAAGCAAATTAAAATCAAATTAAAGTATTTCCAGTGATATTTATTTATACAACAAAGCTTTGAAATGTCTATGAAAATATACTGGTCTAATCACATCATTAATGGTCTAGCGTTTATCCTGACAGCACATGAAATACGAGAGCACCTTTCAAGATGCAGCAAAGGAGCAAGCCCAATGAATGTCAGGCTGCTTTGCTTGTTACCAGATGAAGAGGAATTGCAAAGCCTGTACAAAATGGTTGCACTTTCAAAAAAAAAAAAAATTGTTCCTTAAAAGTTTAAGCTAAGCAAGGTCAGTATTTAGATGAAAATAATTCACAGCCCTAGAGTCACAGGTTCAGGTTTTAGAATTGCCACCTAGGTGAGCACGCACAAAAATTATTTTCTCAAATAATTTGAGAAGCTCCGTCTAGCTTAATTACAGACCATGATGTCTTGCATTAACTGCCCTTATTATTTCTACTGACATAAGAATGAAAAAAGAAGATAAAAGCATGTAGAAGTTTGGGGGGTTAATGAGCAAGATGCATTTCTGAATATTATTGGAGATAGAATGCTGTAACTGAGACAGTTATGCAGGGAATTACTTTAGAAGAGGCTGTTCTTTGTCTAAGCGTGATATCACAAGTGAAGGTGACAAGGAGCCAGTTTGGTGTGGATATCAGATCTGGAAAGCACTTTGGAAGAACTTAACCCACAAGTTTTAAAAAAAATAATTCTTTTAAACCAAACTTTTGCGCTCCCCTAGAATCAGAGGAAACTATGTTTATAGACTCTACAGCATCAGTGCTTTTTCAGGGGTATTAGTTTCTGCCATGCATAGGGGGATTTTTATTTTCTAAGCTTTATCAACACACTCCAAGGAGTCGGTTACGCTTTCCTTCCTGAGCACCCTTTGTATCAAGCTGAATCTCGGTGTCAGTTGATCAGTTTTCCGGAGGAGTGATTGTCATCGGGTGATCATGTTTAGGAAAAGAAACCCCAAAATATTTGTTCACACTTGCAAAGACACCCTTTCAGTAGCAGCCGGTGTCCAACTGATTCAGAACTGACCTGTGTGCTTCACACACTTCCCTTGACCTGCAGCCAGCATTAATCACAAAGCTTAACATTAAGCAGTTGGTGACTATTTCACCTCACCAGACTCCCCTCATGATTAATTGTTCTAGTTTGGACACAAACTGTCCCTCCTGTTGCAAGAGCAGAGCTCAACATACGTGGTTACCCACGGGTACCCCGTCCTTAGGGAAACATGGTTGGTAAGCTCAGGTAAAAATATTTTTAAACAAAAAAAATTGCTTACCTGACACACATTATTTAACAAATTAACATCACCATCCATGCTTTTTCCCCCCTCCGTTGTATTCAGGTTACACTGTGGTAAGGCAGCTGAAAGTTCATTTCTTTCCTTCTTGAGTCCTCTTCGCTCCCCTATGCCAAGTAAAATATTTAGAGTGCAAATTCAGCAAGGAGATATTTTAAGGGCAGGCTGCTCAATACTTTATTTTTTCTAGAAAAGTAATTAAAACAAATAAACAAATTGGGGGGGTTAAATAAAGCTTATTTGTTGTCACAAAGGCATCGTCCACTGGGAATCCACAGCTTCCATTTTGAGGCAGCTCTGGTTTAAAAAAATACCACAACATTTAGGAAACTCCAACCAGGTTATTACATTAGCATATTCTTATGTTAACTTTTAAGTGAAGGTTGGAAGCCACACTTATGCTTATCAGTTCCTACCCTACACAGCTCGAGAGCGCAACTGTTTCAGTCCCAGCAGTACTATTTTTTTTTTTTTTTAGACTTTCCAGCTCCATTTAATGTCACATCATGTATCACCCTCCACCACCGCCTCTGTTAAACACACTACTCAGGCAGCAAGCCTGCATGTGCACATGCAGAGATTTGCAAACCAGCCAGAATAATTTCCACTCCTTTTTAAGCTACTATTAAAATGCGTCTGGTTTTGTGAAACAGCTGTATGGGTTTGAAAGGAACTTCTAAGAAGAACTTTGACGAATGTTAAAATGATCATACTTTTCAGAGGATCCCCTTGCATTTCATTACTTTATGTTCATTAAATTCCTATTTAAAAGGTAAGTTTGCAACTGAGAAACTGCAGAAAAAACATAAAATAGGGTGAATTACCCTGCGAGGAACTTCCTGCTAACAAGGGCAAGTTTCTTGGATTTATGTCGCAGCGATCATTTCCCCTGGCTTTGCTCCAACACAGTCACAGGTGCACAAGCCTGATATGACACTGCTGCCTTTGGGGTGCTGGGAGGGCTTTGTGCGGCTGCGGGCAGCCCCGCACCTCAGTGGACACTGACCCTCTGTCTGGAAGGAGAGGCAGCAACCACTGGGACCATGCGACTGTATTGGCAAATCTGGTCTTCTCCAGCTTAGGCCTGAACATGAATCCATGCTCGATATTCCTGAAATGTTGCAGGGAGGAAAACCTGATGCTCTTCCCCTCTCTCCTGTTTACTCAAATGTGTTCACCGCTGGCCAGAGCAAGAAAGAGGGGCTACGGGTCCATGACACCTGCAAGCCCTAGTACTTTGACCAAATGATAGCAGAGGTTTTCAGCCCAGCCTCCCCTCATAGGTATTTTTTTAGGATGCCAAGACTAATATGAACCTCATCCATCTTCCCCAGGAGGGTTTATTTTCCAGAGAGGACAGGGCTGTTGATGTCAAGAGAAATTATTTCAGCCAGGACTGTGCTCTGATCCTTTGGGTATACACCATATTTAGTCCGTTGCTGAGAGGGGGTTGTTTCGGTATTTTGTATTTGGCACGTCGATGGGAATTCCTAGAGGATCCTAGCTTTCCCTTTTTGGGATGTCTCCATCCACAGGTCCTACTGCACAAGGCTGTTGGCTACTAGCAGGGGAAGGAGGGGGAACAGCTGGGGATTGAAGGTTTGGGGGGTGTGAGGGAGGTTTGACGAGGACCAGATCACTCCCTAACCCCTGCAGGTCTGGCTCCCAGGGCCCTGTCCTACTATCCCCCCCCAGTGCACGGTGCTGCCGCCTGTTCTTTCCACTGTGTCCTGGGGACTTTTCCCCCTCGGCTATTTATCACTTCTCTTCTTCCTTTTATGGACAGAGGGAGGTATTTCTTATATATGAAAAAGTATTTACAGCCCTTTCTCAAGAATTGAGCTGTGCATCAGATTGCAAAAGAAGCTTCGGCAAATCCACTGGGGAGGTGGGAAACAACCCTCTTGCTCCCCAGGGGCAAAGGAGGCTTAAACCAGCCCCAGGCTCCAAATGTTGCATAAACACATGGAGACCCAGAGCAACCTCCACCCACGCACCCCTGCTGTGTTAAGAAAAACTCTTCTCTCCCAAGCAACCCCTAAACTCAGAGACTTGTCTTAGCTCCAAGAAAATGCACCAACGGTGGGTGGGAAAACCTCCTGTACCATGCAGGACCATGACCTGTGCTTTGTCCTTCTTCTAGGCAGGGGGTCGCCAGGGGTGAGGATGCTGCCAAGGCAGGAAGGAGTTAAAGGTCCATTTGCTTGGCCAAAGAGTTTCACCCTAGGAAAAAGCAAAACTTCCAAACTTGTGAGTTAGGGGCACCCATTTTGGGTTAGGAGCACCCTTTTCATGCCTTTCCGAAAGCCAGAACTAGCCCACTTCCCTAAAGAGCGGCTCGGGCCAGGGGCAGCAGCCTGGGGTCAGGCCCTGCTGGGAATGAGGTCCTTGGCTCAAGGCTGTCTGTTTTAACCCAGGTATCGAGAGGATTTTCCAGCAGGAGGTGGTTTCCAGGGCCCCTCCCCATTGACAAGATTCTCCTCCTCTATATAGGGAGGCTGCAAAGGCAGCGAGGACTTGGACTGTCCCGGCTGGTGGCTGTACAGGTTCCCGACTCTCCAATTCACTCTCTGCTCCCCTAATTGGACGCCTGTGAGTACCACAGGGGCTGGAGAGCCCTGCTGGGAATGGGGCTGGGGGCTGGCCACGCTTTGGGATGGAGCAGTTGGGCAAGCTAACTACTATGCTGCTTTGCAAACACTTGCAGTGAATTAACCTGCAGGTAGCGTATACGAATTAGAAATAGGAACGGACCTATTAGACAGGCTCAAACGGTTTATCCTGATTTGTGAATTACTGGTTGGGTTCTGTTTAAAATGCATGAGAGATCATGCACATTCGGGACTGTGCACAGATGTTTTAGCTTGTTCCTCGGTCACTTCTCACACTGCTATGGCTGAATTGAGCCTTGAGGAGGCTGGCTGCAGGGCACGGCTTACGCTGCGAGCCAGCAGCGGCGCAGCCCACAGGGCGCTGGGTGCTGCCGGGTGGTGGCAGGTACCTGTGCAATTAAGCATCACATGGGCATTCAGTAAGGAAACAGCTGATCTTCTTTAATTATTTCTATTTTTTCCATGCTAATAAAGGAACTTACTGCACTTCCCATGCTGTTTAAAGAAAGTATAACCAAATAACATAATTAACTTGTCAGTTACTTGTACTTTAAACAGGGAAAAGGCTTAAAAGTTAGAAGGAATGGAAACGTTTTTTCATAAATGCCTTAGCATTACATAAATGCGTGTTTTAATATGCTGGGAATAAATTTTAAGCAAAACTAATCTGATAATTCACTGAACTACACTAGTTTGACTAATTTAAAATGTGACATGCCTTTTTCTTTTTTTAAAGCAAAATAGAGCAACAAAGTTCTAGCTTTAACAAAATACTGTGAGTAAATTAAGAAGACAGTAGATGGCAGTATAGAAAGCAGCTTCAGTGTTATCCAAGAAGTTCACTTGCTTCTTTCACACACATACATATAGATATGTGTCTATATCCATATATATAAATGTTGATACGTATTTGAGAGGTGTATGTGTGTGCATAATTAAGAAGCTATGTGAAATATTTTAAATATAAGGAAAATGAGAATGTTTGTCATTATCATCTAACACATAACTCTCAATAAAATCTTTTCTAAAATGCACTTAAGAAGCAGCCCACCTTCTCTTTCACTCAAAGCTTTGCAGCTTGCACCAAGATGCCTTCCACACACTGACCTGCTGAACTCCCAAATTTCACAGTTCCCTCAAGCCACTAACACAGAGGCTAAAACAATGAACCTCCAGAGAGCAATGAGCTTGATTAAGTAGTCACTTTAATTTAGTATATGATACTCTTCTGGCTGTATTCGCTTAGATGTAAACAATGATTTTTATTATCTCATTTGCAATTGACACACTAGTCCCTAAAAGGTATTTGTTTTGAATTTGTTATCATTACATTTTTGTGGAACAGCTAGTATTGAGAAGAACATCGCCATATATGGTAGCATGCATAGATGTATGCAGAGGATCCCAACGCTTTATAATTCACTGAGACTTATTAGTTGCAAATCTTTTGGCTTTACTCTTAAGTATGTTAATTTTAGAAGAAGCCAAGACTTAGAGATAGCTTTCCAACTTGTGCAAAGTCCAGTTAAAATACGCATTATTTATGAATTCTAATTGCAGAATCTGATTTACTTAATAGAATGACATTTGGGGGTATTTGAAATAGCTGGTATTTTCCAGATAAAGGGAATCTATCCCCACATGATGCAACTTAAGTTTTTTTTCCTTCTTTTCTAATTTTTACAGTTTATAACACAGGTAATAACCCAGGTAAATTTCTTTGGAGTATTAAAAGAGCTATCAAGTGTTTAATCAGAGTTAACTTGCATTAACAGAGGTGAGAAAACCTGATAGGAAATGAAGGCACTTACAGACAATTTCATTAAAGGACATAGAGAACATACTAAAATTTTAAAAATAAATAAAAACCAACCCCCAAAAAAACCCAACCCCAAAACCAAACCAACCGACACTGAACAGTCCTGTGAAGTTACTGAAAGTGTTCTTTCTTAAAATACAGACTTGCTGATGATACCTCCATGTTCAGATGAACATGTCCATGATAAGAGGAAGTGTTTGAGGGGTGGTCCCAGGAACCAGTGGGGAGAGGTGAAAGGCCCGGAGGGATCAGTAGCAGTGCTCCTGACAAAGCTAACTGTGCTGGGGAACCAGTTCCCAACCAGTTCACAAGATTAGGATTCATCCCTATTTTTTTCTGTTTTTTCAAGCAATCATTAGTTGGGTAATTCAGATAAGTACTGGAAAAGTAAAAGATAAGCAACCTGGAAAGAACACAGTCAAGAACAAACTGTGTTTCTTGGGCTACAGTTAAGTCAAGCAGCAGGTTACTGCTACACTCTTCCATCAGAAAGCACTTATGAGAGCAGGACTTGGTTTCTGAAAATAATTCACATATTTGGTTATATGTTCCTCTGTTCTAATAATTATTCCCTGTATGGCTGTGATAAGCTTTTATACTGACATGCACATCCTGCAGAGGAAGGAAGAAGTGTCATTTATCTTCTCATTAGAAGAAAAGCAGTCCCTCTGAGCTCTGACCCAGGAGGCAGTTCTGCTTGGCCAACAACCTTTTAATTAAAGTGCACTTCCTGGAGGTATTTATACTTCATCCTTGGAATAATATACTCAGGATAAACTGATTATAAGACAGCATTTAACTTCTGTCACTGAGATGATAGGGGAAAGGACAGCGAAGATCAGCTGGATATACTGCAGTGGGACAGCAGAAGGAGTAGAAAGCAAGCTGTGGAAGCATGCATGCCCATGCGTACGTGCACATTTGGGCTTTAGAGAAGTATAACATATGGATCCACTTTGGTGTAATAGGGCCCATTTCTATGACAAGAAACTTCATATCAATAGTATCTTTGGTTTTGGTTTTCCTCCCTTATCCTCCTCCCTTCTTCAGGATAGCTCAACTTTGAGTAGAAAGGTATTTATTCTTGTAGGTGATTTGGGCTACCATCTACCTAACAGAATATATGTGAACCTCTTACCACCGCTTGCACAGATAAATACTGGTCTCCATTTCTCTCAGCCAGCCCTACAAAAGAAACCCAGGAACTGGCCAAGGGGTAAATTTTGCCTTCTCAGGGCAGTAATGAATCTTTTCTCTTGGACCATTTACCCAACATCAATCATACGCTGAACCAGCGCGGTTCAGTCTCGATCAGAGGCAGACCAGAAGGTTTACTGCCAAATATCCATCAGAAAGCTTCATCAGTTCATTAGTTTAGCACACAGCACCTCACTAGGACAAATCTAGTTGAGATTGTGGAACTTATCTTCTACCTCTTCCATTAAGAAACTATCCTTTAATATTAATATGCATCAATCAATATTCATCAATCTATTAAACTATTAGAATTCCTTAATCCACACTTCATAACTGCATTTCCTTTTTTACTACAGTGGTACTCAGCTGCTACTTGAACTTTATCCTTGGATTCTAGAGGATTGATCATAAGAAGTTCTTTTTACACAAATCCATGTTTGTTCCTCATTGTGTTTTAGAGGACTTACAAGATCTAGCTGAGACTGTCTATTCCCTATTTCTTGTAGGGGATCTATTCTGACCATGTTTAAACTAGTCAAACATAGTGCTTAGATCTAAAGGATAAAATCTTGTATTTTCAAGCTCTGCAGTTCATGCCACCTCTTATACCTTCCAACCTCATCTTGCTTTCAAAAAGACTGAATTTATATAACAAGGCACAGAAAGTTTTACGTGCAGGAAGAAGTAGGAGAACATAGTAGAATACAGACAGACCAGCTCTCTCTTCATGCTGTAATCTGTGGAAGATGTTTTTGACTCAGCATGCAAAAAGGAGAGGAACTTTCCCTTGGTCCTTGGGCACAAAAACAGTGAAGAACTTTTGGGTTGTCCCACTGATGACATGCTTTATAGCAGGCCAGCAGTTTTATCTTCAGTTGGGTTTTTGAGGCAGATGGTCAGCATGATGCAGCAGTTTGATTTCCACCATCATTATTTGTGGGCATCCTCAAAGCAGCAGGACTTTGTGAAACTCTGCTCCACAGTTCAGTCTAATTTTTGGTGTTTCTGACAGCAATATCAAATGCCTATTGACTTGAATGTGCTGTCACTTGGCATTTAGCTATGGGTGGCATGATCCAACCTTTCTGATGCTTCAGGATGACCAGATAGCTGGCTCCTCTGGGCCTTGGATGGACTGAAATCCTCCCACCCCATTGCCACAGCAGTTCCTCCCATGCTGCTGGGGCAGTGGGGCAGAGAACATGCCTTGACCATTGCTATGGCAGCAGGAGGAGAGAGGCCACAGCAGGCTCCTGATGCTCCCCAAGCCTCCTGCTCCTGGAGCCACAGCCCTGGCAATGGGGCAGCGCTCCCATCGCTCCCCTGTTCGGCTGGCTTCAACCCTGCGGCCGCCAGCTGGAAAGCTCAGCTGGAGAGAATACCATCTCCATTATTGGAACTGTGCAGCTCTACCAGCCCTCTTGGCAACGAGGGAACATTTTCTGCCTTAATCCACACAGAGGTCAAATAGTTTCCTCTTGGAGCTCTCTTCCAAGAATCCCCTGGGAGCGAGCGAAGGGCCACATCCTACAGAGCTCCCCGAGAGACTCCATGGTGGGGAACACTGTGCTCAGGCCAGCAGCCATGCACAGAGCCAGGCTGATGGTGTCTCCCTCCTGTTCACCCACACTGCATGAGCGGGGATGACCCGGGTGAATTCCCCTGTTGAGGTTTTCCAAGCAAGGCCGGTGGCTCTAGAATGAGCGTGTTTAAGGAAAGCTGCTCTTCTTTTTCAGATGAGAGAATTGCCGAGGGAGTTTAAGAGGCTGGGCATCTAATTTCCACTGAATTTCAGTGGGATATCATCTAACCCTCTTAGGCGCCTCTAAAATCCTAGTTTTGTTTTTAAGCTCTGTGTCACCTTTTGCATGATCCATGCTTCTCTCTCAGACCCCTCACACAGACTGGCCTTGCAAAAAAACATTAATCTGTGGGAAGGCTTCAGGGACAAATATTTGGAAACCAACCTCTGATACTCCCAGAGCACAGGGTGTCCATTTGGCTACATACCACAGAGCTTGGCCTTTACAAATATCGTTCTGCTTATGGGTTGATTGCTGACATCTTTGTAGTCAGTTCTCCAAACTCCCTCACGATTCTTGTTTGTTTGAATGCTGTAAATATTAAATTCAGTCTCAATAAGGAAATGAAACAGGCTCTGTCTCCCGGAGATGTTTTTCTTGGGCACACAGTCCCTGTAGCGCCTCCCCAGCTCCCCTCTCTGCTCCATTCCATGACAGGTTTCCTGATTAGCACCACTCTTTTCCTGCCCTGTAGCAAACCACAAGAAGTCCTCTGCGGACTCCTGTGTTTTCCTCACTTAAGGCTGTGTGCCCCATAGGACAGAGCAGACCACTTAGGAAAGCTCCAGTGTTACCAGCAAAGCTCTTGCAGCTACATCCTAACCTCCCATGGCCAGAGCAGGAAAGAAGCTGCCTCCTTCATCTCAAACACAGTGCAAAGCAGACAAAACCCTCCCACTGCTCTCACCTACAGAGCAGATGCATCCATCTGCTTTATCCAAGCATGACTGTATGATGCTGTTTTATCCCCATGCAACTGCATCATCCTCCCAGTTTGAACACCATGGTTCAGAGTATCTAATAGATGATGCCATTTCCTGGCTTGTTTTATTTCTTCTCTTTCTCATGTGGTAGACATTTACCCTTCATAAATTATTAGCTCCCACAGTCTGAAGCATGGAAGGGGGATAACTGTAAATTACTCCACCAGCAGCACTGATAACAATTTTTTTCCCCCTTTGGCCTTTCCTTAATCTTATTTTTCTCCAAATTAAATGCTATTAGAGCAATTGAAAATAGTCCTTTGCAAGAAAAGTTTGTTTCTGTCCTTTCTGGAATACAGCCTGGGAACTGTTCTTCTACTAATTATTTCATTATTGCACTGGTATTTCAGTATGCACCAAACAGTATTTGGGTGATGAAATTTTTTTTTTTATGTATCTGAATTCAATTATCTTCATGATGGGCAAGAGATCAGGCTGCAGGAAGCTGTTCAGCTGATAGTCTTGGTGCAGTCCTGACAGTCTCATTGCATGGACATTAGCTATGCATTTTCTCTCTGATAGTCAGTACAACATAAAGAAAATTAAGTAATAAGTCCAGGTTTCCTCATTTGTTTTAGTGCCAAGAAGTTTTTGATTTAGATGATTTCAGACACAGTAACAAAGGAATCAGAATCCCAACACAGATGCTCCAAGGTATCTAAATTGGCACCCAAAACTATCTGCATGGAAACATGAGATATGACGCAGGGCCAATAGTGCTTTGGATCTACTGCATGGTGGATTTGACAGATGTGTTTTGCCTGGAATATCTCCACCATTTGCCTCCTTTTAAAGTAGATTATTTTTCTTCCTCAACAGGTGTCTACTGAGTCAAAATGGCTCAAAAATCTCTGAGCGATGATGAGAAATTCCTCTTTGTGGACAAAAACTTCATTAACAACCCACTTGCCCAAGCTGACTGGTCAGCAAAGAAACTGGTTTGGATTCCATCAGAGAAACATGGATTTGAAGCAGCAAGTATCAAGGAGGAGAAAGGGGATGAGGTGACAGTTGAACTGGCAGAAAATGGGAAGAAAGTGACACTGAGCAAGGATGACATCCAGAAGATGAACCCTCCGAAGTTCTCCAAAGTGGAGGACATGGCAGAGCTGACTTGCCTCAATGAAGCTTCAGTGCTGCACAACCTAAGGGAGAGATACTTCTCAGGTTTAATTTATGTAAGTAGAATCAAACACACATGGCATTTCCTATTGCATGCTACCATGTCCCATCACAAACGAGGTGGATCCCACCCACTGTCAGGGATCTAGTCCTTGCATGTAACACTGTCATGCAAATACTCACCCCTCAGTGATGGCATCACAAACCAAAAGTGTATTTAGTTAACTTTATTCCCCGTGACTCTGCCACTTCTTTAATAATTGCATCTTTACTTAACTAAATTAAGACACATGAATGTTTCTTCTCCAAAGCCTGCTAATTCTGAAAGGATATTATTGCCTTGGAAAGTACTTTCTCATAGCTGAGCAAAACCTCAGTCCTGCTGCTTTCAAATAAATAAATCAACCATTAGAGACTTTTAAATTACCTCAATGTAAACCTGAACAAGTTTCCAGTAACTGCAAAAAGAACATACGGAAAAGCCAAATCATGCAGTCTTTTCCCAGGCAAAACTCCCCCTAAAAGGCAGATGACAAGTTCTGCTTTGGTGGGTGCTTGAGTAAAACCTTATGTTTGAATAAATTAATAAACCCACTGGAATTCAAGTGAGAGTACTCAAACACTCCAGTGTGTTACTGAACCAAAGTCATGCATCCACTAATTTTTTTTCCCCACCTTGTTGGTCAATTTACAGAGAAGACAAACCTGGACAAGTTATAATGCTAATAATAATCCTCTGCGTTCACGTGAATTAGTGCCAAGATTATCCTCTCCTCCAGTCTACACAAGTGTATGAACACAAGTCTATTTTGACATTAATAACCCTGTAAGCTACTGCATCAACACTTAGCAAACTGCACAGTAAGAAAGCCCAGAAAAATTCCATGAAACTTGGCTGTAATCTTTTATTTTACATGGAGGATCCCTACACTGTGCTGCAGAAAAGTAATTTACAGTTTCAACCTATGAAAGTTTTACTTGCATGACTGACCACTGATGAGTGAAAGGAAGTACAGGACTTAAGTAACAAGGTTTTAGAAGCAGGATTAGAGGTATCATTACTAATATGAGGAATGCGCAATTGGAAAGTGGGAAACTAGGCAGAAAATAAGATAGTTCTATACAGTACAACAAAGGAACTATTTAATTGTTATGCATAACTTAAAATAGCTAAGCTCAACAATTTTCAGGAATGTACTAAAATGCACATCAAAGAAGCTAGACTTTCCATCTTTTCAGTGTTTGAGTTCATTGGATTTTAAGTTTGTGGGTGAACATATGGACCTATGTGCCATCATACCAGAACATGCAGCATTAATTACTAAAATGGAATTTGTCTGAAAAAGTTCTGCATTGTTGCAAGGTCTAAAATTAATTACTCTAAGAATAGTGGGATAAAATGTGTGGGGTTTACTTCCCTGCTGTTCTCAGCAGCATTCTGCATAGATGTTCCAGGATTCCCTACATGTTTACTTTGTGGATTATTTTGTTGAACTTTCACTTTATACAGGAAGAGGAAATTAATTTCAAGTGTACAATGCAATTAGAAATTAAATAATTTTTAATGGAGACAAAAATGGAAGTGTATCTGAAATGGAGCTTCCTTTTTCAAGAGATTAGATTTTAAGATGGTGGTAAATTAATGGTTATAAAGAAATTATTTTGATTTGTATTACAACAAACTATTAGCATTTTCAGTAACCAGCAACTGCTTAAAATGGTCCAGTCGTACACAGGGCTACCCTACTAGATGCTCTCATACCTTTTTTAAAAAAAAATGTAAATAGGGGGCATCTAAACAGAATTTGAAGTTTTGTTCTCATCTACTTGCAAAACTAATTGTAAACAACTGTCTCCTGGATTTGCCATGTGATGCCTACATTGCCTCCCTTGGACTCCCACATATACAATGAAAATATGACCTTAACATTTTCCCTTCCAGAGCATCACTGACACAAATGAGGATCCCTAGTTCCGCTAAAGAAAAAAGTCAACCTACCTAGGGAGAAAAAAAAATATCTGAAAGTCATCTGTCCCTTGCATTTATATTAAATATTAATAGATAAAAGGTTCAGTGCAGAAATTCACAGAGTGACTGTACATTGGAAAAACACCTTGGCCTTTTTCTTCACCACAGATAATTAAGAAAGAGGGGCTAGAAGTGCATTGCCACTAACTCATGTTTCATATTGCTCAGAGCAAACAGAATCTGCCTTGTCCACACACAAATTAGACCAAAATGATTATATCATAATCAATAAAATAGCAATGCAACTTCAGTGAATTTGAGAGTAGGATCAAGTTTCTTGTGCTTTTATCCATAGGCACTACCACTTCAGTCTTCACCTAACAGTGCAAAATGCTTTCTTATATACAGAAAACTATACATGTCTATTGGAACCAGAGGAGGGATTCCTCTGCCAAAACTTAGGCATTTACAGTGAAGCTGTGTGCCTTTGTGCCAATCTCTCTTAAATACCCATCGGCCCTGACTGTCCAAGGGATGCACAAGATCAACACTCCTATGGACACTCTCCTTAAGATCCCTCAAGCCACATTCTGTTTCCAGACCCTTTAGGGAGAGATGGGGCCATGGGTCCTCCTCTGTGAGCAGACCAAACCCCAAGGAGAATGATTTAAAGCATGACAACTTCAAAGCCACCACTTTCAATCACATGCTTAACCAGCTGGCTCACTTATCTTCAAAATACCACATACCTTAATTGGTTTTCCCAAAATCCTTGCAAAGCAGATACCTAGATAACTACAGATAACTATAATCAGTGAAACCAAGAGGTCTTGGTCAACTTTCCCCAAGGTGAGAGATGGTCAGTCACACTCCAGTTAGGAATGGGGATTCCTAAATTTCTCCAGCTCAGGCTTTTGCCTTGCCTTTCTAACCTGCTTCTTGTGCCTCAAAGTTAGTTCTTCAAAGGTACGTTACCATACACCTGGGTGTGCAGAGCCCTCTGTGTCACCAGTTAGGCTAATACCTAAAAATCTCAGGGTTGGGAATGATTAGTTGAGTGCCTACAGTAAATCTATTTCTACTGGAAAAAAAAGGGCTCACTATGCCTTCCTTATGGGCCCTGGTAGTAACTCTAGGATAAAAAGCTACCACTTTTCAAGTGTATTGACCCTGCAGCACTGAAGTTCATTTTGACACAATTAACACAGTTTCATTCTGAACTCCAGCACCAATGAAAAACCAGCACAGTAATTATTTACCTTCCACATCAAGGGTTTTAGCTTGGGGATATTGAAAGCTGGCAAAGATCTCAAGCTTGATTTTCCGTTATCTGACTTGAGACCATGGAAATGCAGTCACAACCTGTAACGGTAGGAGAGGTTCTTACCACCACCCAGAGCACCCCAGATGTTCTTCTGCCCAGCCTGGAGCACCCAACCTGCTCTTCCCTGCTAGAGGCTGCTAGATGCTCTCATCGTGTTTGCTCAATACCATATAAAGCGCTCAGGCTGTGCCGAGACCGTGTTGTGGCATTTCCTATTATGGTCAGGAAAGGGAAATCCCTGTGCCCAGAGCCAAGCTTCCCAGATGCCATTGTGCAGTCCTGCGCTGCAGTGCTTCCTATGGGGGAACCAGGGCAGCTTGAGCCATCCTCAGATGCAGCCCTGAGATTAAGGCATGGCAGCAGCTGCACACCACAAAGCACTCATTCACACAGCAGGGCAATAAAAAAAAAATAATCCAAACCCACTTATGCCTAAGTCAGAAATATAGTAATTTCACAGAATCACAGAATCGTTTAGGTTGGAAGAGACCCTTGGGATCATCGAGTCCAACCAGTCCATTTCATTATTTCATTTTCTTTTAAACTGGCATGGTTTTAAAACTAACAGCCATAGGCCAGCTTAAATATCCCAATACTCCTGCAATAATAATCTGATAAATTTCTAATCTTTTATTTTGGAGTTTAAAATTGTTTTGGTTTGTTGTTGTTTTGTTTTTTTGAATCTGGGAAACTTGCAAATCACTTACTTTTAGTAACTGTTTGTGATATATGGGTCACCACCTACTATCATATGCTATCAGTTCTGCTCCCAGTTCAACAGCTGGAGCTTGCCAAAATAAAGGAGAATTAAAAAAACCTAACAAAACCTGGATGGACAGCTATCAGCTAGTAGCCAATGTTCTTGTTTATGTATATATTTTTATATGAATACCTTAATTCAACTGTAAACAGGAAGCATATTTTTCCTTAAATTTCTTACAGAAGCAGCCATGTAGTGAAGGTGTGACTAGTCTGTTAAGATATCTATTTGGAACTTAAATAATTTTTTTCAAGGATTCTCCTCAATAGTTATTATTATTATTGTTATATATACATCTATATATAGGTGTTTGTATAACCTTTTGAAAAAGGCCTTCTTTGAACATCAATTCAAGTGTCTTACCTAGGATTTCAGTTTACAAAATTTGACATCTACCTGAGCAGAGGACTTACTCTGGTATGAAAATACACATATAAAGAAATATTATGAAGTCTTATAGTTGGTACATCATCACAGATAAGGGTGATCACTATATGCTGAAAATAACAAGTCAAGAAGCTGTAAGATCAGATCAAGGCGTGGTGTTTCTACGGATTGCTAAATTCACATACCTTCTAGCAGTCTGCTTATTAGAAATAATTATTTGTGCACTTGGAAACTGCACCCATACATATACATTCAGAAATTGCTGCTTCATTTGCTATACAAGGCAGAATATAAAAAAGTGTTTTTTGCTAACATCCTGGTAGTTCAATGATGCCTGTGTTTCCCAGACTAGACATGGCACATGATATTAATTCCAGTTTTTATTTTAATTTCCTTGCAGACTTATTCAGGTCTCTTCTGCGTGGTGATAAATCCATACAAACAGCTGCCCATATATTCAGAGAAGATTATTGACATGTACAAGGGAAAGAAGAGGCATGAAATGCCACCCCACATCTACGCTATCGCGGACACAGCCTACAGGAGCATGCTGCAAGGTAGGCAAATTTAATTCTGCAGTTCTTAGAAATCACTGCACAGTAACGTGGGAGAAAACACCTAATAACTCCACATGTGCTCCTGCAAGAAGCACAGCCAGAAAAGATCTGTTATGGAGGGCAACACAAGCTTTCTAGAAGATTCAGAGGAATTCTTTGGCAGGAACGGCAGTCCACAAACACTGTGACTCAAAAAGGAAAAACAATCCTTTTACCCATCTGTGTTGAGGCATGTGGGAAGGTTTCAAAGTCAAGCAAATAGTTTTGGCAAATACGGGCATGGAAAATGCTCCCTCTCCACCAGTGGAGACTATTCCAAAGTTAGCTGCTAGCGCTGCTGGATCTGTCGGCATTGCTTCTCTCTTTCCCCCCCAGCAAAGCAAACTCAAATAAAGTTTTGGGGCTACTTTTATTACAGTCTAATGCTTTGGAGCCCCAAGTTGAGGTGGGCTCTGTTTTCTAATAATAATGGTAACAAGCAACAACGGGAAAGCAGTCAGGCCCCAAACGGTGCAAGCAGAACCTTTGACTTTCACATTGCTCTTCTCCTTCTGCAGTCACTACTGACAGACTGAGGGGGTTTTACTCTGAGGGAAAGAATCATAATTTAAGGATTCAAAAGCTATTGCAATGAATGTAGGAGGCTGCAACATCTACAGACTACAGGGATGCAACCAGTTGCCATCTCGCAGCAACTTCAGGTGCTCCAGGAAACCAGGACTCTAGAAAAAGCTTTGAAATTTAAATGTGCTCATTAGGGGCCTGATCCTGAAGAAATTCTGGCTGGTGACTACAGCTCAGCAAGGTTCACAGTCTTACCTCTGAAGGTTAGGGCTTCACAGTTTGGAGCTTAAGGATTTAAGGCTTATGGGGTTTAGATCGGACTGGTGAAAACAATAAACCAGCACCTCAACATTTCAGTTTAGCAGCTAGATAGATTAGTACCTCATATTGATTTCTTTGTAATCTTTACATACATACACAGAGCAGCTTCTGTTTCAGAGAAATTAGTCCATTCAAAACCACTGTACACTTTCTCTGACTATGCAAATGAAATTACACAGTATTTCTCGAGGGCCTCAGCACATTGTAACCACAAGGATTGCAGTACTCCTGTACTTGTCCTGCTCGAAATTTAACCTGATGTATTTACTAGAAGTTACAAGTGGTCAATTGGGCATATCATGGTTAATTACTATTTTCTAAACTAAGATTTAAACTAGAGAAAGTCTTTCCCCACGATGAAAAATAGATCACTGTATATGTGATAGGCTTCCAGGAAATCTAAATTGCCCAACCCTAGGCATCAAAACAGGTCTTTTCCCACAAAAATTCCTGAGTACTTATATGTACTAACTGTAACACTAACAAAATAATCCAGATAACAAAATCTTTAGAATTTCTGAAGATTAAACTCTGATAAACTGAAGATTATTCACTTAAGTTGATTACTTAATTATAACTTAAGCTCCTGACTCTAGAATCTTACATTTTCAGATATAGAAGTGTTTGAAATATCAGTAATTCAACTCTAATCCCAGAAAGCTAGGTATCTGCTTTACAATATCAATCTTTTTTCTTCCTATGGCTTATGTAACATTTCTTTTCTGGAGCTATCTCAACTCCTTTAGTTGAGTACATCCCAGAAGGCAGAGCTACAGTGCAGCAGAGAAGGAAGATCAATAAAGCAACAATAAGAGATATCCTGAAAACAGATCTTCCTCCGTACCTTAATAGCAGAGTTATTCATGAAGACAGGCATATAAAGTATGTTTCGAACTGAGGGGGGAGTAGGTGCTTTAAAAATAACACGATTCTGTAAATATCATTTTTGAGGCAACCGCAGTTATAAGAAACTTACTTGGCATAAGCTCATCTCACTAAGCCAGTCACATCTCTGTCTGCCAGACCATCTCTTGTGCTGCATGCTCTTCATCCAGCACTGTCCAGGGCTCTGAGCAGGCCCTGAAGTCAGAGCAGTTGGCTTTCCTCAGATCCTTAAGTAGAGACAGCCTTGCAGGGGAGCTCTGCAAGAAGCCTCCGGCTCCTGCAGGTCATTAGCAGTGTTCTCATTCAGCTGTGCAGAATATAGCTACTTGTCCCTAAAAATGGAACAGGGAAAAATAACTAGGAAGGGGCTACATGCTATCTGCAGGAAAAAATAAAAAACATAATACTACAGCCTATACTAAAACAGAATTGTTTCAGCCTAACAGTACATGAGTTTTCTGCTTAACATGCAACTAGGCTGGGTGCTGGGAGGAGGAGGCAGCAGAAGTGTATGTTTCTCTCTATTCACTTTTTTGGTGCTCAGTAATAATACCCTGGCCCCACCAATGCTTGAGGAAGCTTTATGCCTTATTATGCATGTGCCCCCTTTGCAAGGAATTCTTCTTCACAGCAGAAAGGAGGGGAAGAGCAAGTAGAAAGAGGAGGGAACAGATCATCAGTCAAACATTTAAGAGAATGGTCTTCTACCACTTCCCATCCTAACCACGCACAGCTGGCACGGCAGCAGGGGAGTGGTTTCACAAGAACTTGCATCACAAGCCCAGAACACCCACGCTTTACTTGCTTGTTTACTTGCACATGCCATTTTGGAGTCTCTCCATTTCTGAAGAGGGCCTCAG
This sequence comes from Tringa solitaria, assembly GCA_026413425.1. Taxonomy (NCBI): domain Eukaryota; kingdom Metazoa; phylum Chordata; class Aves; order Charadriiformes; family Scolopacidae; genus Tringa; species Tringa solitaria. The sequence continues at coordinate 10,354,094 of JAOXJM010000071.1, forward strand.
CTGGTTTTAAAGCTGTGCCTTTGTTTGTAAAAATGTACTCATATTTTGTGCATAAAACTAAACCAAACCTCAAAATAACTAGAGTTATTCAGCCAAATTACATTCACATTGGAGTGGTGAAAGTGGGCGTCAACATGACTCTGTGTGTGTGCACGCAACACGTATAGAGAGCTTCATAGTTTTTTGTAAGTGTATTTGCAAATGGAATATAAACAAAAAAATCTTACTTATAAACATGGATCAAGGCACTGAAACTTTTCCTTGTAAAATTTCAGTATTGCTCCTTATCTGGGAAACTTGCATAGTTTCTTCTTGCCAAAGTAAAATATATCTTAGATTCATGAGACTGAAGAATTACATTCTGATACTCCATAACCAGGGCCACTTGTCCAAGAGCACTCAGCTTGTTCAGATGTCTCAGGGAACCTTTATCTTTCAGTGAATCAATCCTCAGTGTCTGCAGATCACTGGTCCTATTGCAGGCTCATCATCTGGGAGTCACAACCCTTCACATTCTCGTCTCCTCTGTCGGCACAAACATCCAGCAAAAAACATGAGCTGTGCACGCTGCACTCCTCTCTGCTTTAGAGACTTACTTGGTTAATGTATTCATTAGGGGTGATGTTTAGGTCCCATCAAAGTTGTTGTGGTAATAACACTTAGCCACAGTCAACGGAAATCAGCTAATTGGACTTTCTTCCAAATATGCAGAAAAGCTGACATCTCATCGGACAGGAATTAACAAAGAAGTTGGCTGGGCAGAGATAAAATTTCCACTTGTTTCAAGTGGTTCTGAGCACCTAAAACCCTTTTACGAAACACAGTCAGGCTGTCTTATGCTCAAACGAGGGTGCTGCATGTCTTTTTGAATCTACCATGTCACTAATGCAACATGATGGTTGCGCAAAGTCACTGATCCTCATTTCAAGCCAGAACAAGAATAAACTTTATCTTTAATCTAAAACACTAAGAGAATGTAACATCCCCTGAGAGCATTTTGTGTGTGGATCTATTCCCCATAGGGAACTGGGCCCCACTGACTGTTACAGACAAGCTAGCTGACTACTACTGCACTTAGAGACTGCCATCATAAAAAATCACCCTATGCTTCTGCACCCACCTCTCTCTCCTGTGTTTCGGATGAAGGAGCTCCCCAGTGGCACAGCTGCCACACAAAGGGCTCGACCCCCACTCCAACTCTTGCACTGCCAGCACCAGTCTTCATGCAGTCATGATACAAAACTGCTCCAGGTGAAAACCATCCTTTGCTTTTTGCTGAATTAGTTTTAAGGTGGGTCACTCCCTGCTGGGTCATGGTATGGCTGCGTCAATGCTGGACACAGCAGCAAGGAGAGGGCAGTGCAGACCAGGGAAGAGGAGCTGGAAGTGGGTGGATGACTTCTTCCTACAGCACTGTCAATTTCCGGTGATGATGGAGCTGAGATACTGGTCTGGTACAGATGAGTAATTCTGCTGCCTTCTGCCATCTTCCCTGCATACAGCAAATAAGTGAAAAACAATACAAATGTGAAAAGTCAGAGTATGTAGCAGTAGTAAGAGATACAAAGTTTTCATGCAGACAATTAGGCTTTTAATAAGTTTTCTGGAAATAAATCATCATGGAAAAGATATCTTACAGCTTTCTTCAGATTCAAAAAGGTTATCTATTTTTTGCAAAGCCGTTTTTATGCAAGCTTGAGTTAAAGATGGAAAAACAAACAACCTGGTAGTTAGTGGGAGGTATGGGAGGGAAACACGGTTCCCAAGATCTTAGAAAAGGAGGCTGCTGTGAAAAGCCATCTGTTTACTGTGTCCTTAGCAGGACCGTACAGAAATGTCCCCTTTAGGCAGCGTAGTTATTAACAAATGTAAAGAAGCAGTAAGGGAGAGTTGGAACAAGGTTTCAGTCTGTTTTTTCCCTTTTATGGTAAAGCTGCCAACTTGCTGCTTCATTGTGATAAACCATCTGATTTTGTTTGTGATTAAGCAGAGCTAGCTGTTCTATCAAGAACAGAGGGGCATATGATTCTTACAAGCAATCTGGAGGTGTTTGGTGAAAAAGCTAAGCAGATTCCAGAGGAAAAAAACTAGTCACCTGCCTGTTTAGGAAAGCTGGTGGGGTTTAGAATGTAAATGTAGATCTCTATGCTCTTAAAAATTTGAGGAGAAAATAAAAAATTGTCCAAAACCTCTAATATAGACACACAGGGAGGGGATATGATAGTCTTCCAGGTAGCGTCAATTTTTTAAAAAAGATATTAAGCAAAAAGATATTGGAATCTAGAAGACATATTTTATTACTTTTTGAGACCTAGGAATTATGTTTACGGAGTTTTACTTGTGCAAGTCATTCTCTTCTGATAGATCTACCTAAAATAGGGTACAGTCCTTTTTATATGGAACAGAATATTCCAGCGCAGAAATAGGAGTAATTGAACAGGAGAGCCCTTCAAAGTAAATTAAACCAGTATCTGCAGCTCAAGTCATAACAGAATAGGATTAAATTTCCTGTCTTGTTTCATCCTTACCTTTGCAATTTGTTAGAACTGCTTAAGGAAATAAAGTAACATCTGGAATTCTCCCTCTATGAATGTGCACAGGACAGTTTGTCAGCATGAGGTTCCACAGGACAGGCTGCACAGTTCAGGAATGCAGGGCTGAAAGCTTTGAGATTTCATATGGCTGCCAAACACAAGAGAAGTTAGAAGGGGATAAGTCCAATGACCAAGAGAGAAGTTTGCAAGGATGCCATGGGGTTGGTCACCTACAGAGAACAGGCAAATCACATAGGTCCTATCCTGGAAGCCTATCAGACTGCAAGAGAAAGCTGAAAGCAAATAAATTTGATTTTCCCTCTAAGCCCTCAAGCAAGCTGCTGTCAGTCAGTTACAAAATGTTACTTCACCAGAAGGCATCCTTGGAGAACCAGCAACCACCCAGCACACACTGCTCACAGTTTGAGCCTTTCCAGGATCAAAGACCCACCATTTCTCTCATTTCTCTGTTGCTCTCATTTCAGCAGGATTCATTCCCTATACCTGCATGAGGGGCTGGGCTGATCAAGTCCAAAGAAATTCAGTAACTGAGGCTTGACTTGCAAAGCCTGTTCTCTATCTCAGAGGGCACCTGGTGCACCTTCTGACCTTCCTTTTCCTTCTGCATTTACATTTCAGCAAAGCTGCTCATACACATGCATTCATGCAAACCCCTGTGGTGGATACCTTCAGGAGGGGTTTTTCACTTGCTAGGGAGCAAAAGAAGGGCAGCAATGGGCAGCAAAGAGTAGTGAGAAAATACTTGGCTTGGAGGAGACCAACTTTTTCTAATGTTCCCTGAGCTCAGAAATTCCACTGGCAGCTCAGTATCAAGGAGTCACTTTTATTTTCTTTATGGTATTTATGGATTTGTGAAGCAATACCAATATATGCCCATGGTTTCTATTTACACAACAGAGTATTTTTAGCAAAAATTCTACCGTGTTCTCACTTTTTTAACTTAAAAGAAAGCCTACCTCATACCCTGCAGTGAAAAATAAACATGGCTCACAACTCCTCTCCTCCCAAATATTTATGTGGAATAGTCCTGCTGTGCTGATTGTCGACAAATATCTGCAATAGAAATGTAATGAGTCATTTTGCACCAATTTACTGAATAAAGCAGTTAAGTGGCACTATTTGCTGTATGAATGATCAATAAAGCAGTTAATATTGTAGCCATTGAGAAACTGGGAGTAAAACAGTTGTTTAATATCAATACAAGCCATAGAAGAATCCCTACTGCCTTTTCTAGACTGGCTGTGGTCCAGGCAGCAATTACAACTTGCAAGCTTAATAGGTCAAATTTATCTCCATTATCTTTACACAGTACAGAAAGCTTGTTTATCTCATAGTATTTATTACATACAGAGTTAGTGACAGGGGCAAGCAATCAGTCAGGTAGCCCTGCAAGTCACCCCACACACTGAATAAAAGGAGAGAGGAGTTCACATCTTGACCTCTGACCAGAGGCTCCACTGGGCTAAGCTAGCTCTGCATTTCATAAATAATGCCAAACCATACAGTAACACTTGCTTCTGCCATAATTATCTGTCTCAAGTCTCAGGTTTGTAAAATATGCACAGTTTTCAAAAATGTATTTGACATGCCTGGGAATTTATTTTCCTAAGTCAGATTTTTCCATAGTCTGTAAAAGGTAGTTTGTGACAGCCTCACTCAAAGAAGGGCCACCTTCAACACCAGGGCAGCTTCCTCAGAGCCTTGTTCAAGTCTACTGCCAAATAGCTCCACAGGTGGAGGTACCACACCTCTCTGGGCAACCTCTCCCAATGTTTGACCGTTCCCACAGTGGAAAAGTTGTTCTGTTTCAGAACTGATCACAGCAAAGATGCTACTTACGCATCTTTACATGGAGGGAAAATTGTAAAGCCCCCCCCATTACCACAGACCTTTCTGGAAGTCTTGCTTCAATGGAGCTTTACAAAATAGTTTAGCATTGTGGAGCACATTGTGAAACCTCAGATGGTGTTCATTGTCTATTACATCCTAAAATCTTAGCCTGAGAGCAGCCTTTTGGTAGGAAATTCTGTGCAAAAGTTCTGAAGGTAAAGAGAAACTCTGACTCTAAAAGCATAAGCAGGGAGGAACACTGCAAGAGCAGGTTATGGAGCTAGGATACCATCCTAAACCTTCCTGCAGCACTACAGCATCCTGGACTCTGCTGCACAGAAACCTCTTACATGCCTCACATAGAAGAAATGGAAATTTTGGCCCACCTTTTTATAAATCTTGACCGAAAATGTGTTTGATGGTCCTGTTCATAGTAAAAAGCATGAAGAATACTTAGGTGCTTGTTGACATGCTCTTGTAAAATATATGAAGTATCTTGCTTTATTTTATTCTTTGGACGACATCTCAAAGAAATTACTTGTTGTCTTCATAAAAGCTGTATCTCAGTCTGAAATGAAACAGAGAGTACATTATCCAGGTATTTGAACTGCTCTGCTTTCAAAATTCAAAGCTTTGCATGACCAGCTTAAAACATTTTAGTTTTTGATGCCTTATCTGTACAGACTTTGTCCCAAGTGGGCCGCTAGCCATACTTTATGAGCATGGTAAAAACTCGAGTTTCAGGTTTGAAATTTTGAGTTATAATCTTCTTATAGAGAGCCTGATCTTTTTGCTGTCCTCATTACAGTTCATCTCTAATGGAATTTACAAAAAATATTTTTGAACTCTTAACCTTTTGTTCTTTTTTGCTACAAAATATTTCCATTAGAGATGGTTATTTAAATGCAAGGGCAAATTAAATAAGATGTGAACCCAGTACATTTGACTAATCGTGGGTTGCCAGGTTTTGGAAGGTCTAGGCTGTTCAATGTAAACCCTTGTAAATATAAGTGCTTTTGTCAGGATAGCCATTTTCCCCCATTAATGGATTTTATTTCTTTATTCACAGATCGAGAAGACCAGTCTATCCTGTGCACGTAAGTAAAATAATATATTTTAGAATATCTCAATATTACAATGTCTTTCTTTATTCAAAACTGATTCAAATTCTGATGGAATGGACATATTCTACTGGAGTAGAAGCTCTTGGCTTCTCTCTTGACTGAAGTTCAAGCTTCAGTAAGCTTGAACTCCAGTCTTAAATCTACTCTAGTAGATTTACCTGTTGATAAAATACAAAGCAGGTATTAGTGTCATAGGAAGTCTTTAATGCACAAACTTATTTCTTTAAATTGACTTGCTGAACTTAGAGATTGAACAACTTAGTGAACAACTGGGGAGTGTGGTTGTAAAACTGTGTGTGTAGAGAGAAGAAAGGATTTTAAAAGGTTCCTAGAGGAAGCTGAGGAACTGAGAAAACACAGAGCATCCTGGATATTTACTGAATTGCTTTTCATTTTCAGCTGTTGGTGGCTCACCACAACTTCGTTAATTCAGTTGTCAATGCAGAAAAGTGTGATCTTTCATGTTTATGCCATTGTTTTGTGCTGTTTGTATATACTGTAGCTAGGACAGAGCAGGTTCGGTATCTCCCTGCTGGCAGTGGGCACCCTGGAGCCAGTGCACAAGGCGGGGTGTATTGGTGAGGGCTCAGCAGCACCATGCAGGTGGGACCTTTCTGCAGTCTCAATGTAATCCATTTAGGCAGTAGTGAAATAGCAGCTAAGCCAGCTTCGTTTTGAACTGATTTTTATTGTGTCCTGGCTTGCTGAAGGCCTCCTCCTTGAGTTTTGACCTGCCAGCGCTAGGGCAGTACGAGTGTGGGGGGTTCAGCTGTTGTATCATGGGTCAGGCAGTGATTTTATTGCAATAAACTTTGCTGTGCACAACTTACCACTCCACAAAATCCCATTGGTTTATCATTCCTTCCTTTTTTTCAAAATAGACTGTTGAATCAGACAGAGATCTCCTATTTGACCTTCAGTTTTGACCATTTCTCCATTCCTCTGTTGCTACTTAGTTCGTTTTATTTATTTGAATGCCATCAAGGATACTTTTCACACAATCTTGTGTTTGTTGTATTAGGAACCTTCCAGTTTTCCTGATCAAAGGTAGCATTTGATTCTGTGTAAATACTAACTATTGTTTGCAGAAGATAGCATGCATATTATTTATAGCAGGTTTGTGCAATGATGCTGTAGTCTGTCAAGTATTGTGAATACATGTAGTTCCAACCTGAACGGGTTTTAGGATATCTGTGAAAATGTAACTACTGACTGAATATATATTCACACTACAGTTTTTAAAAAGCACTGCTACTGATCACTAGCCATACAGCTACTTGTGAGTGCTGCTCCTGCTGACTGGAAAAAAATTATCACCTAAGAAAAACTAATAATTATATACTGTATCTGGTACCATAAAGGCTAAAATAGCTCTAACCTCTGATGTAACAAGATTTTATTACATGTAAGTATAGCAGTCAAGAATCTGTCTAGTATTCATGTATGTATTCATACTGAGAAGAAATCTAAAATTACTGCAGTGGTGAAATAAAAATTGACCATCACATTATTCCCAAGATGAAACATGTCATGATAATGAAGACTAATTTACAATATCCATTTCCTCTTTCTATTCCTGTGCTTCAGTTTATTTTTCCATTAGTATATCTTCAGATCTTCTTTTAACTTTGGAATATTAGTATTTTTAAGAAAGGGCCTTTCTTTTGCAAATGTATACTTTTGTTCATTAAAAACCATTAAAGGATCCACTTCTGACAGTTATCAGATATTAAAATACTTTTTCTTTCACCTGGCCAGCTAAGCTGGAAACATAAGAATGAAATGTCTTTCCCATTTTGAGGACAGTCACGGTACGTGATTCATCAAGATGTTTAGAATAACTGCTTTGTGTTGGATGGGCATCATGAGCCATAGCTTAAAACAGTCCTCACACTTGTCTTTTAAACCAAAAAGATTAGTCAAGCTAAAACTAATGTACACAACTTTAACCACTACTGGTTTATCCTCCTATCCTCCTTGTTGACCTTATTTGGAAGTACAGAAAGAAGAAAGTTCACTTGGCTTTCAGCTGGACAGCTGAGAAGTAGAAGAAATTTGCATTATTGCATGGAATTGCTAAAAATTCTAAAAAATTATCTTTTTGCCTAAAATACGTAACAACAACTGAAGAATTCATGGTGTTGATCAGCTGGGAGCTTTTCTTTAAATAGCTAGAGAGTCAAACTTTCCAAGGCCTGGTACCTAAATTGTAAAAAATGTAGCTGTAAGGATTCATATCTAAGTAGTTGTGGGTGCTGCCAAAAACTCGCTTATGTTTAGTGATGCTGCAGTGTAGACTCTCACGTTCTTCCACTCAGTGCTACCCACATCCTACAAATAACTTCTTGCTATTTACCTTATACGAATTCAGCAGGATAGCCAAAATACTGGTCTCAAAATGCAAGGAGAAATCATGCACTTTATTTTTAAGTACTCCGTGCTGTGTGCTTTGTACTACTTCTGCAAAGTTATTCAATTGTTAGTTGAGCTCACCAGGAAACCAAAGGCCTGGTGGGATGCTGAGTACCTGGGATTCATCTGAAATGCTGCTGGGGGATAGGCAGGGGCATAGATCTGAGAACTAAGCATGATTCCGTCTTTCTATGTATAAATATACCCATTCTCAGGACTTCACCCTCAGCTCATTGAACCTACCCTCATGTGGTAAAGTATTGTTTGCATTCTTTTTCAATCCCTACCCTTTGTGTGATTAACTGTGGTATGTTTAACACATTTCATCTGTCATTTATGCTCATGGGTTTTAATGCTTCCTCAGAATTCCCAGCCTTTCCTAGATTTCATTATTTCTTCTACATTTTATTAATAACTACACACTTACTGCCTTTGATCTACTCTCCTCTGTGCACACATCCTTTCTGCTGTTAGCTCCTTCCCATGGGCAGCATCACTGAACATCCTCTCTTGTCATTCCCTGCCAGTTGCTCTCTGCCACTTTACAGTCAGCCTTAAAACCCCACATCCTATCGCACACATTTATAAGCTGTCTTTCTGAAACATGAAACTTTATACCACAGTTGTGCTTACTAACTAATGTATCTGTGGCTTCATTATTATAACATAACATATCATATCCTGGGCTGCATCAAAAGAAGTGTGGCCAGCAGGTTGAGGGAGGTGATTCTGCCCCTCTACTCTGCTCTGCTGAGACCCCACATGGAGTACTGCATCCAGCTTTGGGGCCCCCAACATAAGAAGGACATGGATCTGTTGGAGCAGGTCCAGAGGAGGCCACGAAAGTGATCAGAGGGTTGGAGCACCTCTCCTATGAGGACAGGCAAAGAGAGTTAGAGTTGTTCATCCTGGAGGAGAGAAGGCTCCTGGGAGACCTTATTGCTGCCTTTCAGTACTTAAAGAGGGTGTATAAGAAAGATGGGAACAAACTGGTGGTGAAACACTGGCACAGGATGCCCAGAGAGATGGTAGATGCCCCATCTCTGGAAACATTCAAGGTCAGGTTGGACGGGGCTCTGAGCAACCTGATCTAGTTGGAGATGTGTGCAAGTGGACGCAGGCAGACCCCAGGAACAAACGAGAGACCGCAAATAAAGGAACACAAGTTTAATCTCGATACCTCACAACTCAGAGAGTTTCCGAAGCGGCACCCGAGTGGAAGCACGCAAGCAGGGAACGCAGGGACCG
>JAOXJM010000071.1:10371272-10424950 GCA_026413425.1 Tringa solitaria
ATGTAATAGTTCAGTTCTCACTAGAAGCAGGTGGTGTCTGCCTCATTTTAGCAGACAAGAATCTATTTTAGCTGTCACCATCTGATGTCAGTAACACCCTACACCTATCATGGAGATTTTAAGTCTACAGAGTATAACTGGAAAGAGTTGCTCAGTACAGAGAAGACTCAGAGACTTTTAGGACTTCATTACTTATTCTAGGACTCCTATATTAGCTTTTTTGGAAATCTTCCTTCCCTCTTCCTTCAACTCTTAGGTAGTAAGTTTAGGGAGGCTTTTGGAGGGTTTTTTTTCTTTTTTTCTTTTTTTTTTTTTCAAAATTCATTCTTGATACATACCTTAGTACTTAAAATATTGATGCTCTCAGAACAACACTCATTCTCCCATCTCACGACCATGCAGATAAGTTTAGCTATTTGTTAATAATCTGTTTCTTTTTACTGATATTTTTGAGGCAGCTCTCACCATTGCCACATAAGTTACAAGATGTTAAAATAGCATTTAGAAAAAGGTTACCAGTTTTGCACGCTAATTGGGAAGCACTTTCATTTTCAAAATTATTTCCCCTAAATACCTAATTTAGGTAAAACCTGTTTTGGTTTTTTTTTACATTTTAAAACCAAAAAACCTAAATATTGGCTTATTTTCTAACTAAAATTATTTAATTATATAATATTATCGGTCAAGGACGTTTTCCTTTTCAGGGTGAGTTATTTGAAATAATGCATATTACTGCAGAGTACTCCTCAAAGAATAGGACAAGAAGCAATTGTGAAAGTGGGTGACCTCATAGGATAGAGCTGAATGAAAAGTTTAAAAAAGCTGTATTCATAAGCACAGGATTTTTTTCAACTTCATTGGTTTATTTAGAAATAGGAGTATTAAATGCATGCTTGTTTCATTGCATGATTTGTTTCATTAGCAATTGCCAATCACTGTTAACAATATAATACAAAGTTTGTGTGTTTGCATGAGAATTCATTATCTTAGTTTGAAATAAATCAATGCATGTCCATATTTAACCTGAATAGCCTTGCATGGATCATTATTAATAGACTCAATGAAATCTGCTTTGTAGCTTTGTGCTGCATTACATTAAAATGATTCTCGGCAAGTTATTCTAATTACATCGTCATTTGCTAGCAAAGGATCTCAATAAACTAACTTGAAAAAGACATGCTAGAGGTTTCTTTAAGAATATCCCTTCTAAAAATTATATTAAACTGGAAAAAAAAATTTTACATGGAATGACCCTTTTTTTAAGAAAGGCCAGTCATGATGCTAAACAAATTAATAGACTTATCTGTCACAGGCAACAGGGCTGGAAAAGGGTCGTGTATACAGCACAGCAGTCAACTGCACAAATATAAACACAAAGATTAACAGAGAATGAAAACAAATCCACAGGAAATTCAGTATTCAGCAAAAGAAAGTTAGAGGCTTAAATTGTCTTTCACATTTTTCTCCAGTGTACATTTGTTGGTTTTAATTAAGTAATTATGAAGTTTAGGGTTAACTGCATCTGAATGAATTTTAGGGTGAGCTGGAAAAACAGCTTCTACAGGCAAACCCTATTCTTGAAGCTTTTGGAAATGCCAAAACTGTGAAGAATGACAACTCCTCCAGATTTGTAAGTAGGAGAAATCCAGTTGGGTCTATGTGGGAGGGAGGTACAGCACCTTTAAAATACAATGTACAGACAGTGGCCTTCATCACTGCTTCTCTCTAAAGAGCATCTTAAAAGGAATCCCTTAAAAACAGTTTAGAATTCCTCTCTGAAATAGGAATTTGGCCTTATAGAAGATTAAAGATCAAGCTCAAACATGACAGTACCATTGTCTTCTTACAATTTAGCAGACCACGGGTGGCCGTCAGAGTCAATTTCTGCTCTGGGACGTAACCACCTTATGAATATTTGCAAAGAAAATCTGTACTTTCTTTTTCTTTGCACCACTGTTGAGCTTATACCTCATAAGGTACGACTGTTACTTCGCAAGAGTGGTTAATATATTAAATTTAAAACTACAGGAGAAAAAGAAAAAGCAGTCATACAGATTCAAGTTATAATGATGCAAATGAACCTTAGCAGAGGGAGTTACGCAGATCCAATGCTATTCGTTCATTGAACCTGTGGAAATAAAAGTAGCAAATAGTTGTTGTCGTATCCCCACCTTCCAAAGCCTGGTCCTGAAGGGAGGACCTTTTTCCCCTCTAAGTGCCTGAACAAAATGTGGGGGCAAATCTTTGCAGAAGGAATATCAGAGAAGTTCACTTCCTTTTAGGCTTTTCCATGGGTTGTCCCGGCAGGAGAGAATCAAGCATGTTTTTCTTACAATGATGACGTACATATCTTATTAAATGGGCTAAATATTAATGTGGGAAAACCTGGCATAACGTGAAAGAACAGCCCAATCTAGATCTTCTTTTCATTCACAGGGCAAATTCATCCGCATCAACTTTGATGTGACAGGCTACATTGTCGGAGCAAACATAGAGACTTGTATCCTTTTCAGTGAGCTACACTGGAAGCTAACTAGGGTCAGCAGAAGGAAGTAAGATAAACAAGCTCCACTACATGTCTAAGAAAGGCAAATATTGCTGAGGTTGGTATAAACAAAGATGGAGGGAAGTGGCTCCATTTATGCTGATACCAGCTACTCAGTTTGTCTTACTCTCATGTTTACATTGTCAGGTCTGTTTTCTCAGCTATAGGAAATGTACGACTCCCCATATACAGCTTCAGAAAATGGAAGTACCATACTTAAGGCAACAGCAAAGGACTTTAAAAGCAGAGTGCAATAATGGGGAAAGATTTTGTGATTAAGATTGCATATGATCTTGAGAGCCATGTGGTCACTTTGTTTTGTATCAGTATGATCCTGCATGGGTCCCTCAGGTTCCCTGTGGTCTACGTTACCAGCTGCATAAAAAGTTTTGAAACTTCACTGTTTCTTACTGGCGCTGTGACAGGCACTTTGAAAATACACTGAATTATCACTACAGTTTACCCAGGAACTTGGGGAGTGCTTCCCAGTTTTCAAGTCCAGGTTTGACACTTTGTCCCAGTCTCAACTGCATGTTGGGATGAAGTCCAGATGTTTGGTACGATCTCACCATCAGCCCTGCACCCCCTGGCTTCTGTAAGGGAAGGACCCTGAGCCTTGCAGACTGAATGTGGCTGCACGTGCCCTGCTGTTCAGGTACAGCAGAGGTCACCTATGTTGTGCTGGGATAGAAGCATTCCAAGGAAAAGCATTGAGAATAACTTGTTAAGGGAGAAGTCTATACAATACCTGGTATGACAGCTTTCTGGTTCATGTCTGGAGGATTGAAGGGTCATTATAATAAAAGTAATATACCTTTCCCTTTCACCTCTCTAAAGACTTTATCTTGATAAAGACAAGAGAGACAGGAAAAGTCAAAGAACACAGTGCGGTCAGGAGAGCTGTCGTAGAGTCCATACAGTTCCTCTCCCTTTGTCAAACCAAAGGACAAACCTGAAATTGCCTTAATCTCTGTATATTTTGTTAAACTGCCATGGTCAGAAATTACATGTTCTGGGAACTCAGTCAACTGAAATGAATGATTTTGGCCCCATCAAGTGCTAGATATTTCCAGAGAACTTGTCTGTTCTGGATGCTAAAGACAGCCCTGCTGGTTCAAGTAACACACACAGAGCAGTGAGCTACATATCAATAACCTAAATGTATATTTTTCAGGAAAAAACTACAGACGTTTTGGAGAAATTCAGCTTAACCTGACATTGCTTGCCAAGTACTGTTGCCTCTTCTCTTGGTTATGTTTATGTGACAGTGTGTTTTAATGAACAAATTAATACGTAGCTAGATTACACAGTGCTGCAGTGCCCATCTTTGCATAGAGAAGGAGCTGCTTGTCCAATAAACGAGAAAGAAAGATGCAGCTATAAAGAAGGACCTTATCTCTTGGGTATAGCATCAAACAACAAACAGTTTATCTTTCTGCTGTTATTTTGACAAGCGATCTTTAGAAAAAATCAGGTTTTAAGTTTTTTGGTCTTAACTGAAGTTTCATCAGTGTGAAGAGTGAATCACTGACTGATGTTGACATACTTACACTATTGCCAACTTAATTTTTAGTACTTTATAGTCACAGAAATGGACCATAAATAAAGTTTGCTTTTATTGCTTTTATACCTGGCCTCAAGACCTTTTTTCTAGCAGCCCCACCTTATGTTGGAACAATCATATTGATACTCCATTTTAAAAGTGGTGTGAATTATATTCTGAGCACTATTTTCATATATCTGATTTTAGAAGCATTTATGTCTATTGTAGTGCTTATTACCATGATTACCAGCCTTTACCATACAACAAGATACAATAATGTACAATAGTCATTGTGGTGAGAATTACATGAATATTGGAGCTCCTACCACAGAATTAGATGCATGTTTGTGTTAGACAAGCTCATGGCAAATATTTCAACAATGCTAATGATGGTTCTGAGACTGATGACACAATTAAGGAAGGAATGCAATATGTTATTGATTTTTTTTTAACACACTTGACGAACAGATTTGCTTGAAAAATCCCGTGCTATTCGTCAGGCTAAAGATGAACGAACGTTTCATATCTTTTACTATTTGATTGCTGGAGCTTCTGAACAAATGAGAAGTAAGTTACTTGCTAATAATTCTTAGATTTCTTTCAGCAGTCTGAGCAATGGCTTAAGTAATGTATCTTAACTTCTTTAATTGTATTTATATAAAGGATTGAATGACATAAACAGCTCTTTAGCTCAAGAAAATAATTTTCTCAAGGGAATTATAAGAAAGATTCAATTGATATCCACCAGTTTGAGCCAGTTTGTTTGCAGTTTACAGGACGTTTCAATTTACAGGACATATAAGCCCATTCAGATCTCATCTTGAACAATATCAAGAAGATGAATAGGGAAGAGTCACTCTTTTCTTTTCTTGGTTTTTTTTGGGTTTTTTTACACAAAATAATTTGGGGTTCCCAATAAAAATATCGGCTTGTGGTTTTGTGGGTTTAGAATAAATTAAGAGAATGTAATTCCCACAGCATATCATTACTGTGTGAAACTCTTAGCTTCAGAATGTTGAAAAGGTGAAAAGTGTAGGTGGATCTACAAAAATGACTAGATATAACACATATTGAAACATCATGGTTCAAAACTGACATCTTTCCGTAAATCACTGTTTGCCAAAGAATGTATAAAGCAATTGATAACTCTGTATTTTCCCTTGGTTTTTTATGCTCATTACTTGAAAATCTGTTGTTGGCCACAGTATGTGGCTGAAGAGTTTTTCGGTCTGGCCCACTATGGCTGTTACCTGGTTCCATTCTTATGATTACCTGATATGAATCCCCACAGACAGAGGTGTAATTCTGAGTAGGTTACACATGGCATTAAATGAAAGAATTTTGGGAAGAATGTCTCAGATTTCAGTCCATAGGATGTAAAATTTCACTGAGGGGCAGAGGCATGCCTCAGTTAATAATGAAAATGGGAAACTTAACAGAATAAAGCTTGCTAAATAGCTATTTTGAAAATGTTTGGCTTCATGAAACTCTGAACTCCTCTACAAGTGGAGTCTTCCTTTGGTAAAAACACTGTGGTTTTACCTGCTGTTCACTGGGAGAGCTTATGAACAAGAACATTAAGTTGCATTAAGATGCACTGAAGTAAAACTTTTCTTCTTTGCTTTTTAGATGATCTGTTGCTGGAAGGCTTCAACAATTATACCTTTCTATCTAATGGCCACGTGCCTATTCCTGCTCAACAAGATGACGAGATGTTCCAGGAGACTTTGGAAGCCATGAAAATTATGGGCTTTAATGAGGAGGAACAGATAGGTGAGAATTGATAGCAAGATTGTATTCAAGGTATAAATCTTCAAGTGATACTTTACAGAGATGGAAGTACACAGATGGTAATTCTGTCCAGGATAATGACTTTGAAAAAATGCATATGAAGTAAGGTACTCAATTCATATAAGAAAATTAAGATGATTTAGATTTTATGTCCATGTTTCTCTGGAGATGTGTGATCTTGCACGAACCACCAACTGGACAATTCTAAATGTACCCATGCGATTTAACCTCTTTGCCTCTTACCAACTGTTACCTAGCTATTGCTTTTAAGGAGTGCACTGTGAATTAGTTAGTGCCCATAGATTTCCCTCCTTCTCAGGGCATATTAGATTAATTAAACCATAGACTTCTCATGAAAAGAGAATTAAGATTCTCTCATAAGGCTAAGTTTTGCAAGTACAGATTTTCTTCTACCTTACCTTAAGAATAATATGGGAAGTCCGTTCTGCGGGAGACACAAGATCAAGGCACGACCTAAACCCAGGATCAAGATCACATAACAGAAGCAGCATGGTCAGAGCCAGTAACAACAAGCAACCGAACTGGTGGCAGTACAGTGCCTGAAGACAACATAAACCAGCAGGAGTAGTCCAGGGGAGGACAGCAGGGACTGAGAACAGGCTGGTAGTGAAGGCACTGAAACTGTTGCCATAGATCTGTGACACAACACACTATAGCCTCCTTGGAAGCATTGCCACCTTTGTATTAAACAGGGTGATGCTTCAGGAAGTCTTGTGAGTATTAGGGGGACTGTTCCTGTCTTGTGAGGAGATCTAATTATGACCTACTGCTTTTAGGTTGTTGATAGAAAAGTTCTACTTAAAAAATTACTGTAGTGGCCTACCTTTTCCCATTGCCTCAGTGGGTACAGGTGGGAGCAGCTGAAGCCAGCAAGGAAAACTCTTTGCAAACCACCTCCCTTCAACAGCTTAAACTGGCAGCACTTGTTGGAAATGCAGTGGAAAAAAAAAGGATTGAAGGACCACCACCTAGATCGGAAAATAGAGTGTATATCATCAAAGAGAAATTATCTCTAGGATGCACAGAACAAGTGGTGATGTACAGGGCAGCTCTATACAATAATTTAAACATGGATCAAATAAAATAATTGTCACAATATTTTGCTGTCCATCTCAATGAAGAATTGCAAGGCTTTTTCTTTTAAGTCTTATAAATTCTGGAGACCTGTTGTAGAAGGTACACGACATACACTCCTGACCCATTTGAGTTCCACAGCATCAGTGCAGTTGCTAGCATGCAAAAGTACTATGACACATGGTGCTTTGAAATTTAATTTGTGTTTATGAAAGAGAATATTTCTCACTAGAAGAACTCCGTACATACCCAGAACAGACTACTGAATTCAATCCAGCTCTAACAACAGTAATGACCATTTAAAGCCATTTTTTCATAGCTTTCCTACAATGAACGTGAAAAAGTTGCAAAATATTCTGATTTAATTTTGAAAAAAATGGAACAGGCTGAAATAGCTCATATTTGTACTCACCAATTCAGAGAAAAGAGAAATAAAACCAAAGAGCAGGTACCAACAGCTAAACTATCTTGAAAATGTGGGCTTGCCAGACCCATCTATCTGCATAGCTTTTACCTCTCACTGTTCCTGGGAGCATGCAGGGCTTCAGCTGGTGCATGCCAGTGTGTATTGCCCATGGATGCAAATTGCCATGCCCCAAGTGACACCTGGTGGCAGAAACAGTGTCATCCCATTACCTGAGCCTTGGACTAGCTGTGGCAGCCGGGAGCAGAGCTCCACCACATCCCACCCCAGCATCAGTGACTGAGGGATGCTGAAAAAAACTTGCCTTGCAGGACAGCAGTGCAAATCCCAGCGTTGGTAAATTCAGATGGTGTTACTGATGAAGACTGGTTCATTTTCCTGCCAGGATGTGTATTGGTGTTGACAGCAGCATTCTCCATTACAACTGTCTGAACCAATATGAATGAGTCTTTGTTGTTGCAGAGAATGGAGCTTTCAAAATGTGTCCATTTTGTTCCTCATTTATATTATCTGTTTCTCCTACAGCTGTATTGAGGGTTGTTTCGTCTGTCCTACAACTGGGTAACATTGTCTTCAAGAAGGAGAGAAACACTGATCAAGCTTCTATGCCAGATAATACCGGTATGATTTGCCACTTAAAACATTTAGTTAACATTAAAAAAAAAAAAACAAAACTTTTTAATTTGTTATTGCGTATGTACTTCACAGGCTTTAAAAGAGATAACATACTTAAAATAGGCTCAAATATCAATACTTTTTCTAGTAAATCTAGTAATCTTGAATGCATAAATTGATGAATAGTGAGTTTGCTGCTTGGATAACGAATAATACTTTTACGGCAAGTGGCATCTCTTGCATGTACAATAGAGGAGCTTTTAAAGGAAGATAATGAACTTCACGTACTTGCTGAGCTGCTCATATTCACACCTACGGCCTGCTAAGAGAAAATCTGTTCTGAAATAAAACCTTATTCTTTTATTCTAGCTGCACAAAAAGTGTGTCACCTGATGGGGATTAATGTGACAGATTTCACAAGATCTATTCTAACCCCAAGGATCAAAGTAGGACGAGATGTTGTTCAGAAAGCTCAGACCAAAGAGCAGGTATCTACTTGCCTTCTGCTCAACTCTCCTGAAACTATTCTCCTTTCTGCTTTCTTTCTTACATCTTGTCTAAAGGAAAATGTCGGTTTTCTGTCTCATTATGTCTACAGAAATTAGCAGGTAATTAGGTTTCTTCTTTCGCTTATAATTTTCTCTTCTTTTTTTCAGGCTGACTTTGCCATAGAGGCTTTGGCCAAGGCACAATTTGAACGTCTTTTCCGTTGGATTCTGGCTCGTGTAAACAAAGCTCTCGATAAAACAAAACGACAAGGTGCATCCTTCTTGGGGATCCTTGATATTGCTGGATTTGAGATTTTTGAGGTATGTACTGCAGGACACAAGTTGGCTAAACTCCTTATTATCATGTGGTGGTTTGGATATAACTGCAAAAACAATTTGGTTCTTTCAAGCTGACCAGCAGCCCATGGCCAATATGACCCACAGGCCTACTACACCTGGTTGCTTGCTTTTCCCTTGGGCAGGAAGGGCTGGAGGCTAGCAGCATCCTCCTGCTGGGCTTCTGCAGGGCTCAGTGTTTAAAGACAGGATCTGCTTTTTATGGTTTATTGAACAGGTCCCAATACAAAGATTTACCACTGGGAACTTACTGTAAATTTTCAAGACCTTCTATTAGAAAAATATGGATTTTTGTATTTGATTTATTGTAATTCATAAAAAAACATAGAAAATTTCACCTTGGCATTTAAGTTCCCTCATGAAGGTCCCTTTCTAACATTAGGAATTCACTTTCTTCTCTTTCACAGATCAATTCATTTGAGCAGCTGTGCATCAATTACACTAATGAGAAACTTCAGCAGCTTTTCAACCACACAATGTTTATATTGGAGCAAGAGGAATACCAGCGAGAGGGCATTGAATGGAATTTCATTGACTTTGGCCTTGACTTGCAACCTTGCATTGAGCTGATTGAAAGACCGGTAAGATTATTTCTCTATAGGTGGGATACTACATAGGTTGCATCAGGGTCACTTATGTATCAGTGCATTAAGAGAGCTATCTAAGGTATTTCAGATTTGGGAGGATTTGTAACATCAGGGATAAAGAAGGTGGTACTCTTTGTCTCTGTCTGTGATGATACTGATCTGATATTGCTCACATTGCAGACCAACCCTCCAGGTGTCCTGGCTCTGCTGGATGAAGAGTGCTGGTTCCCCAAAGCTACTGACACATCCTTTGTGGAGAAACTATGTCAAGAACAAGGCAACCATCCCAAATTCCAGAAGCCCAAGCAACTGAAGGATAAAACTGAGTTCTGTATAATGCACTATGCAGGAAAGGTACTGGACAGATTGAGCTATTTTGACTTAGGGAACATTGATTCTTTCATGCCCAATTGGTAAAAAAGAAACAGCCCAGTACCCGCATTGATAAGGGACGGCTTTAATCATATAATGTATGTATTACGTGCTTTAATTACATAACAGTAATTAATTACATAACAGTAATTTTGTAATTTTTAATTACAAAATAAGATTTGCAAAACTGTCATGGTTGTGCTAAGCTCACATGAAAACAAAAATAACCAGCACAGGGTTACTGAAAATCCAAGTAATTCAGATTCCTTTCTAGCAAGCAGAATTTTTAAACGCAGGGCAGGTGCCCTGCCATGGATATGTCTGTCAAAAAGCTTTTCAGATGCTTGTACATGTAAGAATAAACACTGAAATCAGCTCTCAAACATCAAAAGCTTTTCATGTTATTATTATTTGTATGATTTTGTGTTAATACAGTACCCTGAGCTCTTGGACACTCACGAGTTCTTTATCAAGAACATATTTTTGACATAGCACTCTTTCCTGCAGGTTACCTACAACGCTACTGCCTGGCTAACAAAGAACATGGATCCACTAAATGACAATGTGACTTCTCTGCTGAACCAGTCTTCAGACAAATTTGTAGCAGACCTTTGGAAAGATGGTATGAATAACAACTCTAAATCAGTAATGTGGTTTAAAGGGAGAAACTTCTACTAGAACTTTTTGACAGCTGTCCTTTGCTGGCAGGACACAAGTGTGAAAGTGCTAAGCATAGAAGAGTTTGAACTAAGAAATAAGAATAATGTGTTCTCTAAAGACATTTTCACAGAAAGAATCATTAGATAGCTTTAAGCACAATCAAAACGTTTCCTTACTTAATATTATTCAGCAACAGAATAAAAATTATTCATTAAGCTGTTATAATGTTGCTGAATATGTGATATTGTAGACCTCATTAAATACAGGTTATTGCTGGGTTTTATGAACACCTTACCTTATGCACTCGTCTCCCAAAAGTCCTGCACAGTTCTCTCCAGAGATGTATAATCTCAACTAAACTCCATCAGAAGAATGCCTGTATTCATATAAAACACTGTTTTTAAAAAGTTTATGTGGATCAGTAACATATATATTACAGTATAAATATTTAATAATTTTGCACACAAAACATCAGCAAGGTGGCTTTGGATTATCAAATAACTGAGGGAGATTATTAGCTAGACCGAGAACCACTGAGTCATAGACTGGGGTCAAGAGATGTATCTGTTCCTTGTTCTGACACCAACCTGCTAATTGGATATGTTGCAGAAGGACTTTCCTTTTTAGAGCAAACATAAAAGAAAATATATTCTGTGTATTCAGTTGCTCCATTTTGTCACTAATTAATAAAGATCCTTATTTTCATGTTTGACAGAAACAGGCTATTTACCCAGAAGGCTCTTCTAGTACTTTTGTTAGTACACTTCTATGGCATCAAAAATATATTGGTCATCTTTGGGAAGTTGCAGTTTAACAATGCCAGTGACAGGTATAATATGAGGTGAGGACAGTTTAAATAAGCGGTTCCATTCATACTTTCTTTTCTATTTCAGTGGACCGTATAGTTGGGCTGGACCAGATGGCCAAAATGACTGAAAGCTCACTCCCTAGTGCTTCAAAAACCAAGAAAGGCATGTTCCGTACTGTCGGCCAACTCTATAAGGAGCAGCTGACCAAGCTGATGACCACCTTAAGGAATACCAATCCCAACTTTGTCCGCTGTATCATTCCAAATCATGAAAAGAGGGTAAATTTCAAATGCTCAATTTTCAGACTCATGGCACGTTATTCATGCTGAGCTGCTCATTGTACCAGCACATCACAGAGCTGAATAATGTCTTCAAACATAGAAATGTAACTGGTAACATCTTTGTAAATTTGTACTATGCTAAAAATACTTTCTGCTCCCTTTTCAGGCTGGCAAACTTGATGCCCATTTAGTGCTGGAGCAGTTGCGCTGCAATGGTGTCTTGGAAGGTATTCGTATCTGCCGGCAGGGATTCCCCAACAGGATTGTCTTCCAGGAGTTCCGTCAGCGGTAAGAACCCCTTACTTGGTCCTAGCTCTGGGTTTAATAGTAGTGTAATAGGTGTTTGCCTGTACAAAATATTCTGATGTGTTTTAACCTCCCTAACATCACTGTCTTTTGGCAGATACGAAATTCTTGCTGCAAATGCTATTCCTAAAGGATTCATGGATGGGAAGCAGGCTTGCATACTGATGGTAAGGAAAGCATTTTTGATCCTATTGATAATCAGGTCTATACTTCTTATATAAAAGCTATTGAGAGTGAACAGAAATGAGAATTAATTTTTAATACCCTAAACCTCAGCACTGGAGTTAACAAATATCCCTCTTTTCCTCCAGATCAAAGCATTAGAACTTGATCCCAACTTGTACAGAATTGGGCAGAGTAAAATCTTCTTCAGAACTGGTGTTCTGGCTCACCTGGAAGAGGAGAGAGACCTAAAGATCACAGATGTCATTATCGCCTTCCAGGCCCAGTGCCGAGGTTACCTAGCAAGAAAGTAAGACTATGTACTAACAAAAAGAATGTCTTCTGCAGCAGAGTACTTACAGTAGCCTTTAGTTCTCTGTATAACAAACTGAAAATATTAAGATATTTTATTATCAGCTATTATTTGTATTGCATTAGAACTCAACTTGTGTCCAATGAAGGACACACTTCCTTCCCAGAAGAGGCTTATTAGTATAATTACAGGGAAGCAATTACATTGTGAAGCTACTTACACCCTCCGTACTATAAGCTAATGCAATGACTCTCCATTTAAACGTGTTTGTACAAAAGGTAGAAGGAGCTTCCTAGCCTGCACTACTACAATTAACAGCCCCACTGGCATTTGTAAAACATAAAATAATTTCTTACACAGCTTGGGCATGAAACGCTGGTCATCCAGCATGATCTCAGTTAATGTACATCACAAAACTTTTAAGAATAATGCCCTTTTTCTGCATACTACCAAGGCTTTCAAATTGCTGAACAAATAAATTTAAATATAAATAGGTTTCAAGAATGATGATCAATGTAAGTTCTGAGTGCCCCTGTACTCTAGGAAGATGTTCATACCCAGAACTAGATCTATACTTTGTGGTCTGCTCCTACCTGTGGAGTGCAAACAGCTAAAAACCAGAAGACTAAGTAAAATACCAGAAAGATAAACAGACTTATCACCTTTTCTCAAGAAAGTACAGGCACTGTTTAAGTGAAAAAAGAGTATGGGCCAGACTTCTCCAATCATGTGGCTTATCAGCAGACTCTTATGCCAGAGTTTGCTTAATGTGTATACCTTGCAGACACCTTGTATTCTAAGACTGAACCAATTTGCTTTATGTTTTTAATTGCAGAGCCTTTGCCAAGAGACAGCAGCAGCTGACTGCAATGAAGGTGATCCAAAGAAATTGTGCTGCTTACCTGAAGCTGAGGAACTGGCAGTGGTGGAGGCTGTTCACTAAAGTGAGTGACTTCTATTGGTGAATGTCTCCTCATCTTTCTGAAAGAAATGAAATGCACAAGATACCAAGGCAAATCATGTCATGCACACTCCTTGTTCCAAAGTTCATTGCAGCTGATGGCAAAAGCCTGATTAGCTTCACAAAATTTTGGGTTAGAGATACTCTAGATGTAATGCCATTAGCATTAAAGTTAGTTCTCGCTTGAGAAGCAACAAACTCGTTAAGCAGAGGTTCATAAAATATTTTGCATGTTTCGGGACTTTTTAATTGCCAAAAATGAAATAATTTCCACAGGGGTGGATAATGAGAAGACAGAGTAAAATGGAATTTTGTGAACACGTAGAGTTTTGTATCCATGGAGGACTCAGTAGCTCAGGAGTTACCTAACTGGGACACTAAACACCTTCCTGCTAGGCACTCAAGCAAATTAAATCTGTTTTCCTATTGAAGAAGCCTGTTGGTTTTTTCTTCAAGAATGGCCTTCATTTTGGATTCAGAAAATTGTTCCTACTTGCATTGACAACAACCTCCTCTGCAACCAGAAATAGGCAGTAACACACACCTCTGTGTGCATGTTGCCTTTCTATGCAGAAGAAGTAGCTTTTGTACATTATCAATAGATGAAATAGGCTTGAAGCCATTCAAAAAGTGACACTATTGGAGGCGGAGGTGCTCACAAGGCTCCAAGAATTAACAGAGATGGCCAAGAGCGTCACTGCTGAGGCTTGCTGGATTAAAGATGCTTACATCAAGCTTGGCTGGACAGTATTTGTCTACTACCTGAGCAACAACAGGCAGTGCTACCATTGGTGCCAGTCAGCCTGGCACCTTTAAGTACTACACTCAATAACATAAATACTGACAGGAAACATTCTTAAAAAAACTTTTCTATTTTCAGGTGAAGCCACTGCTGCAAGTCACCCGCCAAGAGGAAGAAATGCAGGCCAAGGATGAAGAACTACAAAAAACAAAGGAAAGACAACAAAAAGCAGAGAGTGAATTGAAGGAGCTGGAACTGAAACACACACAGGTGATTTACAGCTCTGAGCCTCTAGGAAACGAAAGCTATTCTTTCACCATTTCTAGCAGCTATTACAATAAAGGTGTCTTTTTTTTCTTTGTACTCACCGTTGCATTCACTGCAACGGTCTGGAAGAAAAGTTCAGCGCAGACAAACTTCCAGTTGTGTCAGCAATGGCCTAACGCCACCACAAGAGCCTGTACATTCACAGGACTATCGAGCAAAAAGACATTGTGGAGCAATTCACAATCCATGTCTTAACTTCCTACCCATTTTATTTGCGCAGCTTTGTGAAGAGAAGAACCTCCTTCAGGAACAGCTCCAAGCAGAAACTGAACTGTATGCTGAAGCTGAAGAGATGAGAGTCCGTTTAGCTGCTAAGAAACAAGAGCTGGAAGAGATTCTGCACGAGATGGAAGCCAGAATTGAGGAAGAGGAGGAGCGCAGCCAGCAGCTGCAAGCAGAAAAGAAAAAGATGCAACAACAAATGCTGGTAAGGAGGCATAAGTGACAAATACAGACAATAACTTGTATCTCGCAAAGAAAAAAAAAATGGTTACTGGCAAACCTCAGACCTCATGCAAAAGCTTGCTAGGCAGGCCTCTGTAGAACATGTGTCTGTGCCACTGAAGTAAGAACAAACAATTGATGCTCTTTCCTCCAGAGTTCTCCTCTTCCCCATCTCATTTTTAAATAATCTGTTCTCTAAAAAAATATTTTAACAAATCTTTCCTTCTAAATCACCAAGCATTACAGATTGTCTAGTTCTTAATCAAAACAACAGTCTACAACATACTTAACATACAGTGACAGTCATTAAGCATTTCCTATAATCAAAGCAATATTTTATTTCCAGAAATCATGTTTTGTGGGTTTCTTTTCCCTTCAAAGGACCTTGAGGAACAGCTAGAAGAAGAAGAAGCTGCAAGGCAGAAACTGCAGCTTGAAAAAGTAACAGCAGATGGCAAGATAAAGAAAATGGAAGATGATATTCTCATAATGGAAGATCAGAATAACAAACTAACCAAGGTAACTGTTGTGGATCCATTCTCTTACTTTGTGAAAAAAACTGCAAGCTGAGACAAAACCTTCTCTTCCACTAGAACAGCAGCAATACACTTGACTATGTAGTTTCATGGGTATACAGGTTCACCAGACCATCAGCCCAGCCTCTGTCAAACAAGTTTCTAATAATTTTCCAGGCTTATATAAATTGTGTGAAACTACTGTTTTTGAGATCTGTTGTGGTAAGAATACCTTCAAGCAAAGTTGAACACAATCAGTGGAAGACATGTCTCCTTGGCCTAAAGCAGAGTAAATAATTCTTTTTGCTTTCAACTAATTTCAATCAAATTTCATTATTAAAACTAGAATTAAGCATGTATTCAAGTAAGAGTGTATTCCAGTACTTTTTGAAAGGGATGCTCCTCTGAATTGGGCTCTATACTTGCCAACCATTAGAGCACATACAAGATTCTAATAGCAGCAGTTTAGAGAACATGGATATTGTAGACACCACTCCTCAGTTCCTCTATAATTGACAAATTAAAATGTATCACTACAATCTCAAGAAATACAGCATAAAAAAGACAGTATCTTGGACATTTTTTGTTGGCAAAGAGATGATTCACAATCACCAATGACAGACACTTTTGTTAACAGAAGTATTTTATTTTTCTTAAGGAAAGAAAACTCCTTGAGGAAAGAATAAGCGATCTAACAACAAATCTTGCAGAAGAAGAAGAAAAAGCAAAAAATCTTACAAAGCTGAAAAACAAACATGAATCTATGATTTCAGAACTTGAAGGTAACATGAACAAAAGTGGTTTATATTAGGTTTTTTCCCTTGGCACACACAAAAAAAAAAAAACAAAAAAAAAACCAACCAACATAAACAGAACCTGAAGAAAACTTCTAAAAAATTTGTGAGGTGTTTTCCAAATTTCTTATGCTGAAACCATTTTGTGTGTGAGAATCATCAAAACCCCAAGGTACATGAACCATAGATACCTAATTTTTTCCATACAAAACAGTAGAGGACAGAAAATTGGGAAAAATAATAACGCTTCTTCTGGAAAAAAATAAATAAATGATTCTTTGGGGCTAGAAATAAGTGATGACAGTAAGGTATTGCATGTTGCTTCAGAAACACAGTGACTTGTAGTTAAATGTATGGTCTCACTGGAGGCCAGAACATTTTTTTGCCTAAGTTCCAGTTCAGATTAAGGACACCTTGCTCTAACATACTCCCATGACCAAAATCTTTACTTTTCAGTGCGACTGAAGAAAGAAGAAAAGAGCAGGCAAGAACTGGAGAAAACTAAGAGGAAATTGGAAGGGGAAGCAGGTGATCTACATGAGCAAATTGCAGAGCTCCAGGCACAAATTGCTGAGCTGAAGGCACAGCTTGCCAAGAAGGAGGAAGAACTGCAGGCTGCTTTAGCCAGGTATTCACTTCTGAATCTGAAAACAGCTTGAAAACCCAGGATATGCACACGTCTCTCCTCTTCCCAGACACTAAGACACTGCAGTCATGAATCTCATCTCATCTCTCAGTTACATCCTCCCTGTGTGCTTTCCCCATTTCCAAGTTTTCTTTTGCAAAAAATATACTATTGTTTGCCCATAGACACATAATCTTACCTCCAGATATCGACAAAAACTCCTCTTCCCGATGTCATTGGCAGCACTGTCAAGTAAAGAATGAAATGTAACAACACACTTCATAGGCAAGAGGCTGAAATTACTCAAGAGTCTAACCTTGATCCATTCCAGAGTCTCAGTGCATTTTCTGTATAAATTTAAGAGGAACAACACTCAACCAAAACTTTTGCTGAATCAGCTGATGAGCATCTTCAGGCATTGTGTCTTGATAAAGTACAGCTGCCAGCTCCTCTTTGCATCAGTCCCTCCCCCCTCTCTTTGGTACTTCCTTGCACAGAATCTATAAACTTTTAATCTCTGTATACTGATTTTATCGAAGTGAAATTTTTCTTTTTTTTAAATTTTTTAAATACTGTCTTTTCAGGCTTGAAGATGAAACTAGTCAGAAGAACAATGCCCTCAAGAAGATCCGTGAATTGGAATCTCACATCTCTGATCTCCAGGAAGACTTGGAGTCTGAGAGAGCAGCAAGAAACAAAGCAGAAAAACAGAAGAGAGACCTAGGTGAAGAGCTAGAGGCTCTGAAAACAGAGCTTGAGGATACTTTGGATACCACAGCCACCCAGCAAGAGCTCAGGTATGGAGATGTAGCACATGAGCCAAAAATAAATGTCACCGATTTTGGTATAATACCGTCCAGTAATTTGCAGTAGTGCTATTTTCCCAGTGACTGAAATACTCTTGTGTGCTACTGCTTCATTCGTGTATGTTACCTTCCAGGGCAAAGCGTGAGCAGGAGGTCACAGTGTTGAAGAGAGCTCTGGAGGAGGAAACTCGAACTCATGAAGCCCAAGTCCAGGAGATGAGGCAAAAGCACACTCAAGCTGTGGAAGAGCTAACAGAGCAGCTGGAACAATTTAAACGGGTAAACAGAAGTCCATCTTATTGAAAACTATCCACTAGAAAACATGGCTTGCTTTTATAGATCATCTTTCTTCACCTCATGCTTGTAGGCTAAAGCAAACTTGGATAAGACCAAACAGACACTGGAGAAAGAAAACGCTGATCTGGCTAATGAAGTCAGGAGCCTGAATCAGGCCAAACAAGATGTGGAGCACAAAAAGAAGAAGCTGGAAGTACAGCTGCAAGAGTTACAGTCCAAATACACTGATGGAGAGCGTGTTCGAACAGAACTCAATGAAAAAGTTCATAAGTTACAGGTAGGAAGGTATTTCACCTTTTGCTGTTACACCTTGGGCTTGAGAAGAGGAGTTTAGTTTTGTGAAGATATATCTAGAGGAGTCCTGGCTCTGTCAACTTCAGCTGAAATGCTCATATTTTTGTCATCTGTAGGGTTCCTACCTTGAACTGATACCTCAATTATCACACAATTAAACAATTACAACCACTCTGTTTCATGGAAGTGAGAGCTTTTAGTCCCACTGTCCCTCTGTACAGGTTGCAGTCTCTAATGCCATCACTGGTTCAGTGACTATACTGCATGTTTTCTTTGTGTTCATTCATTTTTGGGTGATGGGGAACATTGATAGGAATGTGGCTTCTGGAAATGGATTAGACAGCTATTATACGCATAAGGTGCTCAGAAAAAAATGACAACTAAATGAGAATGCTTACTTATCTATGATTTAGTGTCTAAAAAGAAATAACTAAAGACAATGCAAAATGGTTCTTTGGTAGGTGCCCGGTGTCCAGCAACACTAATCAAGTTTATTGTTTCAACTTTGTCCATAGCAGCAGTAAGCTTTTCTTTATTATTTTAAGTTAGCAGATAAATAAGAAAATATAATCAATATTCATCAAACTTGGGAAGAGGAAGGAAAATCCACCAAAAAAAAACATTTCCCCTTTGCAATTTATTGAAAAGAGTAAATTACTATTGCCTTACAAACATGACTAGGTTTTGACATATAGTCATAAAATACTAAGGTAAACTAGACAAAAATGGCATTAGACCTTTGGAATCTTAATACACAGAGTTTGTGTGGAGGATTTAGTTCAACAGGATTTAAATTCCACATATTGTCCAGAAAATTATGGCAAAACTGTGAATTCCAGTTAAGCTAGAAACACGGTGCTTAATATGACCCAGAAGCATAGGAGCAGGTTCAGTTCCTGTTCAAAGTTAAGATTTCAATCTAGAGCAAACTAAACTTTGGAGAAAGATTTGAAGTTGTGCAAAATAACTGAGTTTATTCACTGTTGTGTCACATAGGTTGAGGTTGAAAATGTTACTGGTTTGCTCAATGAAGCAGAAAGCAAGACAATCAAATTGACCAAAGATGTTGCAACCTTAGGATCTCAGCTACAAGATACACAGGTAAGCTTTCACCCAGTGACAGCTCAGCTGCAATGTTTATAAAATGCACTATAAAAAGACTTAAACTAATGACTGTACTGCTGATTGATGTGATGACTGTAGGAGCTGCTTCAGGAAGAAACACGGCAGAAGCTAAATGTGTCTACCAAGCTTCGTCAATTAGAGGATGAGAAGAACAGCTTGCAAGAACAGTTGGATGAAGAAGTAGAAGCAAAACAGAATCTGGAGAGACATATTTCAACACTGACAATACAGGTACCAGTGCCATAGCTAAATCATTAGCTCCATCACTGAGAGTTTTATCAGTAAGTCCAGACATTTCAGATCTGTAAAACTATCCTGGTGCAGCACATGGGCCTTCAGGGAACTAGTACTGTTAGCCTAGATGGTGTGAGTGAAGCTCCACAATGGAGCCAGCAGTCTCCTTTCTCTTTAAAGTGTAATGTCTAGGACAGGTACAAATCCAAGGTAGCTCCGAAGATAGTCTTGCACACTAGGAAATGTGCATACTGAGTCTGTGGTCTGCCTCATTTTATGAAGGCTGGGTGATGGGTAACTGGTCACTATCTTCACGTTGGTCAAATTAGATAAGATTTCTGGCTATCTCCTGGCCATCTTCTCTGCCAAGCTTTGCTGTCACTGCTATAAATATTTGTCCTCTGAATTCAAATTTCAGCTCTCTGACTCTAAGAAGAAGATACAGGAATATTCCACCACAGTAGAAACTATGGAGGAAGGCAAAAAGAAACTTCAGAAGGAAATTGAGAGTCTCACACAACAGTTTGAGGAAAAGGCTGCTTCTTACGACAAACTGGAAAAAACCAAGAACAGACTCCAGCAGGAGCTGGATGACCTGGTGGTAGACTTAGACAACCAGCGTCAGCTGGTCTCCAACCTGGAGAAGAAACAGAAGAAGTTTGATCAGGTATGGATTTAAGATTCTCCCTTGCTGTACTATCACCTAACTTCTCTGGAACTCACAGTCTCCAGTTTACTGGTTTAGTAAAAGATACAGCAGGGACAAAAAAATAAACTAAGATTTAACTATACACACATTGGTTAACATTGTATTTATATATTTATCAAAAAGCAGAAATTTTTCTCTGTCATTAACAACTGACAAGACAGTTGCAATAGAAAAACTATTACTAATGACTTCTGGTATTAACACTACCTTTTTACAGATGCTAGCTGAAGAGAAAAACATCTCCTCAAAATATGCAGATGAAAGGGACAGAGCAGAAGCTGAAGCTAGAGAAAAAGAAACAAAGGCTTTGTCATTGGCCCGAGCACTTGAAGAGGCTTTGGAAGCCAAAGAAGAACTGGAGAGAACAAATAAAATGTTGAAAGCTGAAATGGAAGATCTTGTTAGCTCCAAAGATGATGTTGGCAAGAATGTAAGTTTTGGGCTTAGAACAATTTCCACCACAATAACTTGAAATGGCAGCTAACAAACAGATCATTGTTTTCAGTGTGGGAAATTCTCTGTAGCACATAAATCCATTCAGTAAGATCAGATATTTCATACAGAATTCAAAGGTTATTCTATTTGTGCCCAAACTTTAAGAGAGTTGGTGAACTAACTGTAAGCCATCTTTATTTTTAACATGGCTTCAAGCATGAATAAGATTCTTATTGATTTCGAAGACTGAAAAAACATTAAAGATATTCTAAATAATTCACTAGTTTATTATTGTAAACTCTACAAATCTGTTTTTATTAGTTCTATTTGACTTTGCCACCAGCCTAACATTTATTGTATACCTGCAGCAAATTTCCCCTGATGCATTGCCAATCACTTCTTTTATTACAGATAACACTACTTCTAATACTAAATAAATTCAATTATGATACTTCCCCAGATTAAAAATGAAAGTTCAGGATAAAGAGAATCTCATGTTATTTTAAGACAGATTTGCAAGTGTACAAAAAATTCTAATTTACTATTTTCAGGGCAAATTAGTTAATTCATTGTCCGCAGCTGATATTTTCAAATGTTGCCTGTACTGTAAGTAGACTGTGTTTAACTAGAATTATTTGTATTTATTATAACAATTCTACTAAATTCTCATTGCTTGAAAGGTCCATGAATTGGAGAAATCTAAACGGACCCTTGAACAGCAAGTAGAAGAGATGAAGACACAATTAGAAGAGCTAGAGGATGAGCTACAGGCTGCTGAAGATGCCAAACTCAGGTTGGAGGTTAATATGCAGGCCCTGAAAGGCCAGTTTGAAAGAGATTTACAAGCCAGAGATGAACAGAACGAAGAAAAGAGAAGACAACTCCTTAAACAGGTACTATTGCCTTTCTAAATATCTAATTCACACCACTATTAAAAGCACCTTACTATAATGAGAAGAAAATATTATATTGCCTTGTGCTTGGCAAATAATAAAAAAAAAAAGTAGATTATTGTACTAAAAAAGGCACAAAACTGCATAACAGTTTTTCCTGTTTTGGTAGCAGGTGCACAATTGCCAATAGATGTAGCAATTTAACACTACAACCTATACAGTATAAAACATATCAATTCTAATTTCTGACTCAGTCAGAAGAACCTTCCTTGTATTCTCAGTGAAAGTGAAAAGAGACAGTTTCTAATATATCTGCCTTCCCAAGGTACGCTGAAGGGATATAAAAGCACTGGAAATTAAAACAGACAGGACACAGCCTATTTATATACTGCAGTGTTGTGAGAGCAAGGGCAAGTACTGTAGTCATCATTTTGTAATATACATATTTCCATGAATACAGAACCCAAACTGCTGACTTCTTTCAAGAATCTTTAATTTTTGGACAAAATGGAAAGGTATTTTAGCTGCCAGGGAAATCCCAATTAGTAGAGATATAGGGGGCTGTATACATTATTCAGACATACACAGAGTGTTTATGAGTGCTCAAGGAATTTCCTAAACTTAAGTTGTTTTCTTTAATGATCAGCTCCATGAATATGAAACAGAACTGGAAGATGAGCGGAAGCAACGTGCCCTGGCAGCTGCAGCCAAAAAGAAGCTGGAGATTGACGTTAAAGATCTAGAAAGCCAAGCTGATTCTGCTAATAAAGGTCGGGAAGAAGCCATCAAACAACTTCGCAAACTACAGGTATGTAGCCCCACAAATCCACTTTTTCCCACTGCTGTCTTTTGTACAGACATAATATGGAAGTTTGGTGACACCTGTAAATTTGATGCCTGATACACATTACTGTTTAGAGGGGGAGTTTTAGCTGGGCTTACAGGTTCAAGGATCTGTACTGTAATGTTCAGTTTGAATGACAATGGAAAACTTCATATGGCAAATCATAAAAATCTTAAATTTCATCATTGTGGAAAGCTTCCAAAATTCTCTGGCTAGCACTCATCTGCTGTTGACTTACCCACATGAATGAAAACAGATTCCCACGTACAGAAAGGACTACAGTATAAAATCTATTACAGGCTTCTGTTTCTAACATTTGACTCAAAAGCATAAAAGACTATTCAGAAATCATGCTGTCTCTGAATTAGCGTTTTCTTATTTATACAGTAAGTCTATATCAACTGTTCTGTCATAAGCTGACAGCTAAACAACAAAAAGAGATGTATCAGAATAAGACTACACATGTACTCAAATATTCAGAGGAAATAAGGACAATAGGCATTACATAAGCTGCAGCGTGCAAGTAGAAGCATTACTGCTCTTGGAATAGCATTTCAGACCTTTTCAATATGTGCTAGCTGATCTCTTCAGAAAATACAATTTAAGCAGGCATTACAACTATGTAAATGTGTATGATTTCCATTCTGTCTAAATTTTTCTCTTCTGAAACTGTAATAAAGCCAGACAAAAATAAATCTCTCTTATTTTTTACAACAAGGCTCAGATGAAGGACTACCAACGAGAGCTGGATGATGCACGGGCTGCCAGAGAAGAAATATTTGCTACAGCCAGAGAAAACGAGAAGAAAGCAAAGGGCTTGGAAGCAGAACTCATCCAGCTTCAAGAGGTAAAGTGGGAAACTTGGAGCAGTATGAAGCAGACTACATACACATGACCTTCAGTAGCAAAACAGAAGTGCAATGATTTAATAATATATCTATCAGGGATGGAAAGCTATAAGTAGCACTTGTTACAAGTTCCATGTGCTCCATGCACTCCACTAAAGTCTGAGCATAGGCAGATAAAGCTGAAAAAAAAAAAAGTCACCTTAGAGAAAGACAGTTCACTAGTCTTAAAGGGAAGTGAACTGTGTGATCCAGCACAAATTATTTTCAATACCTATAAATTCCTGAAGTCTTGTTAGGGCTATTATTCCTGTGTGTGTTAAATAGCAATCTTGTGACTAAAACCAATAGAATAGAAACCAGTTGACAGGCTGGATAAAGTGTATTTCATTGCACTTCCCTAGGATTCATGATATGACAAGAATTTATTCTGTTAACAAGACAACCCATTTTATACCAATTTTAGAAAGTTTACCGTTCTGTGTATCATGCTATAATTGTTTGTCTGAACACTTACTTTCTCATTTCTTTACTATGCTGCTTTTTCTTTTTCTCCTAGGATCTGGCTGCTGCAGAGAGAGCTCGCAAACAAGCAGATCTGGAGAAAGAAGAGATGGCAGAGGAACTTGCAAGCGCTGCTTCTGGAAGGTAGGAATAGACTGGATTACTCACAAGCTGTAAACATGCTGCTGAACATTGCATGGACACCAAGAGAAGTTATGTACCTCTCCCAACAGCCACCTGATCTTGACAACACAACATGCACACATATGACTAGTTTCATTGAAATATCTAGTTCTCTTTTCTTTACACATTATTGGCAGTTCATAATAGTTTCAGATACATTCAACTGGTCACAGCCATAACTACACACTTATTAACTTTAAACTCACAGGACAAGCCTTCAGGATGAGAAACGGCGCCTGGAGGCAAGAATTGCTCAACTGGAGGAAGAGCTAGAAGAGGAGCAAGGCAACATAGAGGCAATGGGTGATCGCATGAGGAAAGCAGTACAGCAGGTAGAGTTCATTTCAGCACGTGTCACTTTCTGTTTGTATGCCAGCAAAAGCCATTTGTGGTTCTAAATAAATATTTGGAGAATTGCCACCCCAAATTGCTGCCTGTGATTTCCCTGAAAACAAGCAGCACTTTTGACAGCATCCATTCTCACCCTTGCAGGCAGAGCAGCTGAACAATGAGCTGGCAACAGAGCGCTCGGCTGCACAGAAGAATGAAAATGCTCGTCAGCAACTGGAGAGGCAGAACAAAGAGCTGAAGAGTAAGCTGCAGGAGATGGAAGGAGCTGTGAAGTCCAAATTCAAAACTACAATTGCAGCTCTGGAGGCCAAAATTGCTTCTCTGGAAGAGCAATTGGAACAGGAAGCCAGGTACTGGTCTCCCAGAGGGGACAGCTGTTCATTTACTGTTCCAGTTAATGAGGCAGAAAGTAAACAAAGGCGTGCAGGATTTGTGTCATCAGGCACTCGATGCCATTAAGGCTTGGTAAAGTCTCTTCCTCAACATTTTTTAGACATTGAGCCAGTAACTAGAGTAGTTACAGGTTCTGATTAAGAACCATTTTAATGCTGAAAAGTTCTATTGGTATCGAAGGCAAGGACCTGCTCCCCTACATTTCAGAGTAACTATGCTGTGACCCTGCCAGGTTAATTGCCATAACATATTATGCCCTCTGTACAATTATTTCTTGAAGAAAACACCTTGTGTTTTACAACAGATCTCCTGGAGCACCTCTATCATACAGCAAAGACACATACTTGTTTTCAGAAGAACGACCTTTAAGTTTTGCTTAGAATTCACCTGTTAAATTCAGTAAGGCCTTTAACATATGGGTCCTTGGTACCAATTTCATGAGCAACACGCCTGAGGCAGCTAAAGACTACACACCTTCCACACCACCAAATGTTGCACTATCATTTGCAGAGAGAAGCAGGCTGCAGCCAAGACGTTGCGCCAGAAGGACAAGAAGCTGAAGGATGCACTGCTGCAGGTGGAGGACGAGAGAAAGCAAGCAGAGCAGTACAAAGATCAGGTATCAGATGGTGTCATGAGGGTTTTAGTCTGGGGCACAGAGATTTTCAGGTTTTACCCTAAGAAAGGAAGATTCCATTTTATGCCTCAAAGAAATATTTCTCTAGAAAGCAGACTGTCTGCTTGGATTCTATGCTGGGAGAGCTATACAGCCCTTTGCTAAAAGACGGGACAATATAATTGTTCTTCCATGTCGATTCAAGTTGAAAAGCACTAGTCCTTGTCAATCAGCCAGCTGCAACAGTCTGACTGCACAGTGTTATATATGACAGTGCACAACATCCTTACTGGTATATGAATGGAGATGATGAACAGATTTTGTTTTAAAATTTTAGCTTTACCTAATGCACACCAACCTGCAAGCCAGAAAACCAGAGGTAAGACTGTGCAGCAAAAGAAACAGTGTAGTGTCTGAATACAGTATCTACCAGCAAAATTAACTCACACAAAGCAAAGTTATTTTTACACTTTTTAGATTTTAAGCTTCTACCTTCGATTCAGGCCATGTTTCAGCAAAACACTCAAGAGAAATATGAAATTAAATGAGGAACGTAAAGTTATTAGGTTTGTTTTGAATTAAAGCATTACTCTAAAATTTCCCTTTAGGCCGAGAAGGGCAACACACGACTCAAGCAACTGAAAAGGCAGCTGGAGGAGGCTGAGGAAGAGTCTCAGCGTATCAACGCAAACCGCAGGAAGCTGCAGAGAGAGCTGGATGAGGCTACTGAGAGCAACGAAGCTCTGGGCCGTGAGGTTGCAGCACTGAAGAGCAAGCTGAGGTAGAGTGCCCTTGTCCGGGATAGCTGTTCCCTCCCATTGACAGCTGTGAAATTTGGAACTAAACTAGAGAGGTCAAAAAAAAACAAGTTCAAGCAAAGCACAGACACTGACAATGTTGCAAAGTTACTCCTTGTATTAGCTTGGGAGATAAAGCAGAAGGCCAAATGCAGAAAGTGAAGCTTATTTCATAGACTGCAGCAGTCTCAGGATTCCAGCTGTGAGATGAACAGCTGTGATAACATGGCACAGGCCTTACACTTTTTCTAAACAAAACTCCTGTTGGCTTAAATAGGAACAGAATTAGGCTTGGTTGCTTTTGAAAATACCCCTTATATAATAGCTGTATCTATTTGTACAGAAGCAGTCAGAAAAGGGTAGAAATGCTTGTGCTTTTCACACTTTCACACACGCACAACTCACACACAATGACTGTAAACAGTCTTAGACAACATCACAGGTGAAAAAGATGAAGCACATTATATGACTCTTATCCAAAAGTCTCTTTGGAGTTCACCAAAAAGGGATTCAGCATCATCAGATGAAGGAAAAGATCAAAATGTCCCTTTGCGTTTTCTTGTTAAAACTGACTGGGAAAAAGATAAAGCTGTGACCAGTCAGCTACTTACCTGAGTTCTCCTGCACTCACTGGGATTGAAAACACCAGCTCACTGAAATAAAGAGGCTGACTTGAACTATAAGGAAATTGCTCTATCTGCATTACCACACCATAAAACTTTGCTTTCTACTTATGCCCAACAGCATTTCAAGTTAAAGTAAAGCACCTGCCTAATTGTGTTCTTGAAGCAGTTTGCCAGTGTGTTAACAGTAATGTGCACGAACTTTCAGATGTGTAATTACTTCAAAGTCAAGAGTTGAGGAGGTGATACCCTTTTCCATTAGCACCATCTCAGGTGGTGCACGCTCCTGGTTACCTTACAAAGGAGTGGTTGCATCCAGCCCTTTTTACATAGAATAGCATAGGCTCATTTTTGTTTTATCTAAATGTAATGTAATTGGCTGTAATGTACCTTGTTTAATTATTTAAAAGTAATCTACCTACCTCTGATCATGACCATGTGCTTAGTATAACAGCCCGGGATTCTTTATCTCTGTTTCAGAGGGACACAGGAACCTTCGCATGACTAAGCAGGTACCATGCCTTCAACTTTGCAGCTAGCTTGTGTTGCACAAATTTCCATTTTCTTTGGCCCAAGTTAAAATTATGTGAGGTTTCTGCAAACTGTGAAGGCTTGGATATCTTGGCATTAATCTGTTATATCAAAAGAGACAAATATTACAATAATCTAGCTACCATCAGCTGGTCATCAGTGATACATCTTTCTTACAAGCAGGTTATGTACTGACGTAGACTTACCAATGTTGCATTCTCACGAGCTCTACCAACAGAGTATCTAATAAAGTACTCTGACTTTTTTTTTTTTTTGCATGAAAATTGTCTTTTTTGCACCTCATCTTTGTGCACAGCCACAAAGATTAAAATTTTTCAGATCAAATACACTGTTGATTAGTAAAATTAATTAAAAGGACTAATGCATATGAAGTGTCATGGCATGTCATTAGAATTTCACAGTATTTCTTACATATATTGTCATGCTGTCTATAAGGTAAGATCCATCTAACTCACCTGAGATTTGGGAAGATCTACTTGCATGTGATTTATCACACTTGCACCACACAATCACAGACAAAAGAAAATCTTGCCTTTCATTACATTGCACTCTGTGCCTGTATTGCTTACAAAGAGCTATTACTTAGGCTTTTACAGCCATTTTACAGATATTACGTTGTTTGTCTACTGTCATTAAAACATAAAGCACGGACACAGGAATTAATATTCACACTGTAACCCAGCACAGCATTATATTATACTTTATCACATTCTCTGGAGATAGGAATAATACCTGCTGTTGCAAAAATTAAAGAGCTACTGCCTTGTAATATTTGTATATCTTCTATTTTACATATGCTGGATTTGGCTGTGAATACACAAATATTTAAAGATGTCTTGTCCTTTCATGTGCCTTTTAGTCAGCCTAATACTTCCAGTCAGACTCAAGCACTACTCCAGTAGCACTTGTTCAAAGGTAGATTAAATACAGAGACGCTAAGCAAACACTAATGCTTAAGGCTTGTCTCAACTATACTCATTATTCTAAAGGTACTAATGCAAATAACCACATGAATATTATCAAACCCATTAACCTGTTTAAGAGAAACAGATGTAAACAAAAAGTGTTTATCCCCAAGGCCAATACCAGTTTAAAGAAGTATTAAGTTTATGCATACTGCAACAGTTTATGTTAATAAGTGGTTAGAGTGTGATAGGGAGTTCACTTTACAGCTGAATTTGGTTAGACTCTTGCTGTTACTCCCCACCAGTCCCATGTTCTACTTAGAGCACTTCAGTGAATTACTGCAGCATTCAGTTATCTTAAAAATGACTCACGAGTAATTGAGTCCAGATAGCAGGAGTCCAAGGGAGTATAGCTCTTCCTGTATTGACAGGAACTAATGACTTTACTGACCTAACTAGAATTTTCTGGTTAAACAGTAGTAACAAATATCTGCTGTCATAAAATACCATACACTGCTGTTAGACTCTCTATCAAGCATATGCCAGCACACCCCTGTGTTCAAGACTTGCCTTCAGCATCAGAACAACTAAGGTTAACTAACAGCAGATCTTAAATGAAGCTTTATTACCCAGCTAATTGCTTGCTCACAATGAAGTTTAAGGGCAGAATTGTGGAAAACAGACTGCATGTCACATTTCCACCTTTGAAACACAGATTTTACTGCTGAAATAAGTTAGTCCAGCCAGTATTCCTACATGCTTCCCTCATATAGAAGATTGGACTTGGGACTTAAATAGCTGCTTCAGAAAGGACAACCACTGGCTTAGTCTTTTGCAAGGACAAGACAAGCCTTTAAATATTTATGCATGATTGCTGTACCCAAAAGTGCAGTCGAATGTATTTAACACCAAATTAGTAATTTTGGCACAACATTCAGTGATCATGAATGTATTTTATTGCTCATGTTTATAGTCTCAAGCCTTTACAAAGGTTTGCTCAATAAGGGGCAAGTGAGAGGCCATGTTACAAAACTTAAGTGTTTTGTAGCCCAGTAGCAATGGAGGCCAAGAAGAGACAAACCCGTCTTCTGTCTCACTTGCTCACACCTCCCAAAAAAATTAACCTTGAGGACCAAAGTGTCCCTGCCTTGGGCTGTGGCTATGAAATATATGGGGAAGGGAGGGAA
Source organism: Tringa solitaria (assembly GCA_026413425.1). NCBI lineage: Eukaryota > Metazoa > Chordata > Aves > Charadriiformes > Scolopacidae > Tringa > Tringa solitaria. The sequence goes on from JAOXJM010000071.1 coordinate 10,400,622, forward strand.
ATGGGAGAGGAAAAGGGGGTAAAGATGGGGAAAAGCATTTTATGTAAGCTCTTCTGCAAGACACTTGCACTGTTAAATGTCAGCACCTGAGTTACAACACAGTTCAAAGCAGCGATGGCTTCTTCTCTCCACTGGGAAAGAGATTGGAGCTACTCACAACCTAGAGTGCCAAACATGTCAAAGCACCTGTGGTGCTCTGACCACCACAGCCTTTGCAGAAGGGGACTGTGTGTGGGCTCAAAAACACATGCTGCCATCTGCAGCACTGGTCCAGTCCCAGGTCTCATGGGCCTTCAGTAACTGGTGGGCTTATATACACTGCAGGTCATAAGTCCAGCACAAGCTCACTCTCTCCCCTTGCTCTCTAAAGGGACAGGAAGGACACACTGCTGCTGCTGTGGGTACAAGCAGCTCCCTTTCCCCTTCCTTCCCAGCACAAGCAGATGTAGTCCCCACAAGGGAAAACAGTGAAATGAAGTGTAGGGGGGGACTGGGGCAGATGAGACTATTTAGAGGAGAACTTTAAGCACAAGAACAGGAATCCCATCACAGTTCTAAGGAACTGGGAGTCTCAACATGTCCACAATTTCTGTTATATGCTACAGAACAGAAAGTTGTATTAGAGCCCCTCAGCTCTTGGCTGTTCTGCATTTAAAAACATCAGCCCCACAAGTACTGTTACAAAATTCTATGCTTATTTGTGAGGATTTCAAATGACCTAATATCTGATTTTTTTTATTATTTTTTTCTCTTACTGCAGGAGGGGAAATGAGCCAGCATCTTTTGCCCCACCCCGTAGATCTGGAGGCAGAAGAGTAATTGAAAATGCAACAGATGGAGCTGATGAAGAAATGGATGCAAGAGATGGAGATTTCAATGGAACAAAAGCCAGTGAATAAACACGCTTAAAAATTGCACTGCAGCAAGGGGAGTGAGGATGATATTTTAGCACTGTATAAGTCTACTCTTAGTGTCAAGGTCACATACACCCACTCCTCTGACAATGATAAAAGCACAACTGCCCTGTTTCCAATGTAGAGAGTACTCCAAATCTTATTTCACCATGAAGTGTATTGGAAAAAGTGGAGGTTTTTAACACTCAGAGTAATTTACTTTGAGAATCTTCCAGAAAGTGAGTTCTAGTAGCTCAGATGATTTAAATCCCAGTGAACTATAGTTTACACAGGATTTGTGAGACTGTTGAAGGGGAAAGAAAAAAAAAAAGGCATTGGTCAAGTAATCTTTTCTTAAACTTTCATTTTGTCTTGAGTATTCAATTAACATAGGGTTTTTTCCTGGTTACTACACCCCTGATGCACCATTCACAAGGTGGAAGTGCCTTTTTAATCACTTACTGAAAAATAAAGTATCATTTGTTCAAATTAAGTCAACTGTTACAGTTTTATATGCACCATGGATGTGCTTACACACTAATAAAAGGCTATAAAAACTACTCCAGTATTCTTGTGTACAGGTGTCACTTGAGTGCAATACAGCATGCTTGAAGGGAATGGGGGATGCAATAGAGCTTCTTTATAACTGAAATACTTTTTAGAAAAGGTTGTCTGTAATCTAACTTTGTCCCAAGCAATCGCTTTTGAAGGAATAAAAGAATACATACACTGACAAGAAGTACTCAGGACAGGTTTGGCTAGCTCATTGACACAGTGCTAACTGAGGTGCCCTAGCATGTGTCCAAGGGCTGACAGACATGATCCAGACCCTCAGGAGACCCACAGCATTTGGTCAAGCAGCTGGAAAGCAGGCAGGGCCCCAACTGTCTGTCTTTGGGCAACTGAAGCCACCCCTAAAGTCTGTATGCACAGGGATATTTCCAACTAAAGCCTCTAAACCAGGCTGAAAACCATTAGAAACAGCAGCCCACACTGAATGCAGTGATCCAAGACAAACTATTTTGCATTAAGGGATCAGCACGCAGTTAGCTTTTATTTTTTTGGAGCATTCCAACAGGATCTCAGCCCACTCTTGGGAACTGACAGAACCTACCACAAATCCATGCAGCTGCAATACTTTCAGATAGCAGCTAGCTTTGTAGTCACACTGGGGCAGTAGAGGGCCACACACAGAAAGCCTGGTGTGGAATTACTCTAAATCAGGTGGAGAACTTACTGGGTGTCTTTGATTGCACACCAAGTGAACCTTAAGCAGTGTGACTACTGGGAGACCAAGTCATGCAAAAACATCCACCTTGACAGCTAATGCAATCATCTTCTGAAGCTAAGCATTGTTCCAAAAGACAAGACTATGATGAACTGGAGATTCAGATGAGGCACCATTTAGCCATCAGAATCAGAGCCCAAACAATTCTCTCTGCTTGTGAAAGAGTAAAAGAAGAATTTAAATAAGAATCCATTTGGAGCAAGTGAGATGACAAGCTGCAAAGGAGGGAGGTTAGGAGCTATTGGAAAGACCTTTTTATTGCTTGATCAGCCACACAGCCCAGCTCTGTAAACACACGTAAAAAGCTGGCTGTTAAACACACAGCTTGTGAGCTGGCATGCGTGGGAATAAAGAGACCAAGGAAGTCAGACTTCATATAGAATGGTCTTAAGCACCAATGCTTGGAGCAGAACCAACAAACTGAACATGGAGCCCTTCTAAAAGGAATTAATATATAAAATTCACAAGCACGATAGTAGAGATTGATCTGATGGTTAGAGCACTGTGCTGCCACTTGAGAAACTCAGGTTCCAGACCCTATTCTGCAAAGCTTGTGACAAAATAGGGAGTGAGCATCTATAGTAACACCAAAGAAAGGATCCTGTTGCAACAGTGGCCAAAAAAAGTTCCTCTCCCCCAAAAAAGTTCCCCTCTGTACCATTACAGAGATGACTGTTCTGAACTAAATTAATTTGATATTTTTCAATAGCATATCCATCCTTAGTTTGTCTGATTATATCTGTAGTCACAATATCGCTGCAAAATATATAATACTAGCACGGCCAGGATTTTCCAGCGTTTTACCTTATCTCAATGCTGTGTCTCAATCTGACTGCAAGCCAACTTGCTCACTAAGCAGGCAAATTCTGACAAGATAAGGGATATGGAACTTGTCTTGATCGATCCCTCCAGGCTACACAGCCCACTGAACCTCAGTCCATGTGTCAACACAAAGCAGCCTGCACACTTCTGCTCCTCAAGGGGTAAGAAAGAGTGTCACTCCCTGTGCGAGAGGATAAAAATAATGTTGAAACTGCCAGAATTCAAGATTTCAAGAGAGAACGATGTCAATACTAAGCACTGTAAATCTCAGAGGTATTTTTAGCTATGGCAGTATTTACATTCCTTAGGTTAAGAAACCACGAGAAGAAAGATGTAGGAAAATCTTTGCACATGGTTCAGCAACACAATGTCTCTCTCAGCTTCATTGATCAGAAACAGATGAGAAACTGGTAGCAAACATCTGCACATAAACCACAGTGACAATTCGGAATAAAACTCAAAATGAATCAACAACTAGTATTCAAAATAAGCTTTATTCTGCTCCCCAGTTAAGCCAACTTTGTAGATGGCCTGAATAATGGGAATGATCTGTGGTTATTTCCTATTCCAGAGAAATAGATACATTAGTGGCTGTTTTCACAGCATTTTCAAAAAGAAAAAAAGCACAAACAACAAAACCACCCACAAAAAACCCCAAACCAAACCCATTTATGCATTCTTTTGTCAAGTGAGCTCTCCCTACCCCACCTCCCCACTAAAACCCATAAAAATTCTTTAGTCATGATTATTTTTGCAAGTACAGGCTTCCATAAGGTACATTACTATTGTGAGTGAACCTAGTCCATTTAAAAAACAAACCAAAATGCATTCATATTCTACATGGGAAAAAACAGATTTAAAAATAATTCTCTACTCATATACAGTTGTTTAGCATAAAGGACTTTTCAGGTTAAAAATCCACTTCTAAATTAGCAACCACCTCATACTAAAAATAAAATAAGAAAATATCACTAATAACCAAGGCACATTAATAAAGGGAGGTTTGGAAAGCAGTAAAACCTACCTATTTTGATGTTAGAACTAGGAACTTAATCAGGTCTCTTGCTTCCTGTAACAGTCAGGTTTTATGGGCCTGGCATGGCAAAAAAAGATGTCTGTATGATAAGCCAGTCCAAAGTGTCCTACATTGTTGTCAGCTCTGGGATCTCTAAGCACTAGTCATTTCTCACCTTTAACCTTGACCTGTTTTTAATGGCAAATCATTGCTTATAAAAATACCTTACCACTATAAAAGCAGATTCAGGTGTAGCAAGAATCTGACCAGCAAGGATGCCACAAAGAGCTGAGCAGCTTCCTTACAGAAATACACCTTTCTCCACATAAAAAGACTCCTCTAATTCAGGCAGCTGCAGCAAAAAAACACTCATGACAGAACACCAGCACAATCAGAATTTAAGCCAAAACACCATGGTGCTGTATTAACACCAAAACCCAAAGCCTAAGGAGCTGCATAGGGAATATTGGCCCTGTTGAAGGTAGAGGGACAATGGCTTTGACTGGCAGTGTCAAAAGAAACAACTTTCAAGGAGCTACTGTAGGAAGCAATTTTAAGTCCTGCACTGCTAGGCAGCATTGCTTTATCATAATAGCCACAGAAGTCAGGCCAGAGGCCAGTCTGGGCAAGGCCACAGGAGGCCACTGCCAATTGCAGCTTCTTGTTCAGTTCCCACCTACATTAAACCTCCTGCCTGATTACTCATTGATATTCTCTTTAAAATTAAAGTTTAAAATTATTTTTTTTCTTTTTCTAAAACCAGCCACACTTTTCATAGCAGCATCTTGACAACACTTTGTGAGGGATGGCTCATTGGTCCCGGAATATTTGAAGGCCGTGTTCCAAACTCCAGGCGTTTCACTAACCTGCAAATACAAAACAGAAGTTAGTGCATTTCTTGCTCAATTTTACCATCGTCAGAGAAACTGGTCGTTTCCAGAGTACACCACTCAGCTTGAAAAATCAATAGATAAAAGAATCACTCTGAGCACTAACTGAACCCATTACTTAACTCGGCTGAGTTTCCACTGTAACACAGGGCTCCGTTTTCCCTCCAAGTAGTGAGAAGCTATCTTTTACAGGTGCTGGAATTTCAGTTCTAGCATTACAGCAGTAGATGTGTAATCAGCTGTGTGAATACATAAATGTACGGCACTTGAGGCTTTCTTGTAGGAGCTTTCATGAGGTTTCTCCCCAGGCTGGGATAGCAAGTCCAATGTGGAGCACTCCTTCCATACAACAACTCTAGTCACTGGGTAACAGGACAAACAAGTATTCCCAGCATAAAGGACTAGCTGAATAATTAAATCTGGAACAAACTTAACTATAGGCACTTAATTTGCAGAAAATCTAAACAATGTGCAATACAGGATCAGCAAGGTTTAAGCAATTTGCTTAAAACTGCAAGTAACTATAACCTTGCTGATTTTTCTTCATTTGTTTAAAAAAGACAACTAATTTAAGTGTTCAGGCACATGTATTGGTTGAGTCAAATAACTTATTGTCAGCTGCTCCCTGGAAACACGTCTTCACAACCATAAAGCATTCTGATTGAGTTAAACCATTATTTGCCTTTTTTCCAGTTCTCCCCATAAATGAGAATCTTAACTGTGATAAGATGCCATAATGTTCCTGAGACATCACTTCTTGTACAAGAACATAAAACATAAAACAAATTGAGCCAATAAGCAAGAGCTCCTCTATTGTACTTTGTCCCATATAAACACCAGGTTTATAATACAATACATCACATTTGCTTTGAATTTGTGGTTTTCAAAACTTGATTCCAGCTAGTCTTTGAATTTCAGCAGCTTGTGATTTCAAATTTTAAACTGAGCTGAAACATTCAAATCACAATCTTGAAAAAACTAAATTCCATATCTTTCGAAAACAAATTTGTGTCTACCAAAACAAATTTAATACTAAAGAGAATGGCCAACAGTGGCCAACACCAACAGTTCTCACTAAGACACAACAGCAGAGAATGGCACTCACCCTGTATCACACAGAGGCTGATGGGGACTGAGACGTGTTTCAAGGACATCTCTGTTCATGTACATCGACACCGTCGTTCTGTTTGGGGACTGGTCATACACAAAGTTTCGGCAAGATGCAAGTTTGGACTCCAAAGCCTAATGCAAACACATAAGGCAAGAGTCAGATATCACCCTTCTCTTTCACAAGATGGCATCGTGGCCAACCAAAATGGCATTGAGTGGGTTTGGGTTTTTTTATTCCTTTTAGAATGAGTTGTCTAGTAGAGGAACCAGTTAGATCCCAGTGCTGCATGAGTTCTGAATTTTTGAAGACATGAAGCCAGTCATCTCTTTAAAGCTGAATTTCTGGTTTGTAGGGGAGGTTAAGGAGTTGATGGTGTTCACCAGCAGGAACACAAAATCCTCACCTTCCTCAGGGAGATTTTGAAGTCTTTTTTATGGGCATCACTTTTTAGATTATTAAATGTTTGAGTTGTCTGCTTCCCTAGACACATATTAGGTTGTATGTACTAGGCGGTTCACCTAAGGGAACTGAGCTAAAGATACCCTATTCTCTACCCACATGCTCCCCTCCTAGATCACTCCACCTTTCTTCCTGGGTTACTCTTCAGCTGTATCAGTTCTGCAGCACAGCCCTTCAACAAGTCATGCAAATGCTTGTGCCAACACAGCACTAGGGTATAAGGCAGAAAACAAAAGGAAGTCATGGGATAACTTTTCCAGCATCAGCACTAGCTTAAACATCAAGCTAAAGCTTAACATGACATTAGGCCTTGCTCACTAGATTCTTAATGCAAACTTCACCAAAAACCTTCTGGAGAGCTGACACCAGCCTGCTTTCTTCTCCACCATTCATGGGAGCAGATCTCTCCTAAATTTACTCATGCCAATTTATTCTTTCTGCACATGCGCTTCCAGAAATTTGTAGAGGGAGTTCTCATCCCCATGTGGATAAGATATCAGAAAAGCAGACAGCCCATCTTGATTTGGGCATTGGTTTGAAACATACAAAGTCCAGACCGAAAGTCAAGGCCACGGTTAGTTGACCTGGGGGCAAGACACTCCTTCCAGTCTCCCCTGAGCAGCAGCACAAATAGGGCTAGCTGCAGTTACAGATAGCTCTACCTTTCCAAGAGCATTGGCCAGCACGTAATCACTCACCCCCACTTTTCGCAGCAAGTCTCCCACAATGTTAAGTGCAGATATTCTTGCAGCAGGTGTGAGAGGGGTTGCACCGTAACTGTCCTCAAGACCTACAGGGCAGATTGAAGGAGGATACATCACTCAAAAACAAAACAAAACCAAATCCACAAGACACTTTGAAAGCAGAAGTCAGAAAACAGCCTGACATACAGATCAGAGGAAACATCAGTATCTTCACCTTTTTGTATCTCACCCCCAGATCTCCCATATCCATTAGGAATATGAAGCACTGTCTCTGAGACAGCTCGAGTTACACTGTCCTAAGCTCAAGTCTCTAGATGTGCTATAGCTTAGGTTTCTAGAGATTTGTTCTACCAGCCTACTCTGCATCTCTATTGCTGCAATGGGACCAGAGGGATGTGTCCTCAGAGAGCGTTATCATGTCTCATTTTACTACAAATCTCCAAATCCTCTCACTTTTACAGAAGCATTAATTCCTCCATGTAAAACACATCATTTAGATTAAGCACACTGAAGCCCACAATCAAATTTTGTTAGTGCTCAAAGATACAATTTCAAAATCATCAGAATGTGACAGTAAAATTCCCTGCATTTATGCATACACATGAACACAGCTACACAAATTTCTGGCTTTAAGAATTAAGAGGATGGGAGAGTTAGTGTTAGAGGTTTGAAATACTGAAATAATCAGCGCTCACAAAAAACAAGCAACTGATATTATTGACATGAAAACAGAGATATAGTCATTCAGTACAGACAACTAGGATGACTTGTCAGGGTCCTGCTGTTCCACAGTAAAAAGAAAGTCCCTCTCAAAGAGCACCCACTCTCACAGAGAAGCCAACTCAAACAACATGAGTGTGAAATTGAAGTCCACACTGAGGTTTTTAAAATCCTTCCCCCAATTTCGCTAAACATCTCTGGGACAGTTGCAAAATAATACTATATTCCCAACAGCTCTTCTTGTCTCTCACAATTATTATTACTGGACAGTTCAAATCAAATGGAAATAAACAGCCTATGAATAAATTCCCAAAATCACAGTCTATGAATACTGAGATCATGGTGACTGGATTTGGGTGTATTCAGCTGAAAACCTCAACTCTGGTCCCTCCTCTTCTCGTTCCTTCTTTAGCCAGAAACTGTAGTGAAAACAAGAGCATCAAATAGTATTTCTCTGTTGTTTCCCCGTCAGTCACCTCTCCTAAACGTTGCAGGAGTGTGTATGTTGATGTTGGGTGCCCGGTGCACTGAGGGAGTTGAAGGCACAGATAAGGATGCTTGAACTGCAGTGTCTGTTCTTTCTGTTTCCATGGTAGTTTGCATCGGTGTTTTGGGTTTCTCCTGTTTCTGCTGCACTGCAAGCTCTTGCCGTAGATCTATGAAGGAAGCAACACAAAGCAAACCTTTGGAGTATGTATCCACCAAGATAAAAACAGGTGAAAAAGTTTGTTTTGCTCAAAGATAGTTCCCCTTGTAGAAGTGAAGTCAAGTCACTTATCCCTGTAAAGACTGATCCAGGCACATAGAGTCTGGAAGATCACTAAACACTTTTCTAGTACTATGGCTCAAGGTATTTTTGTACTGTTAGTTCAGTTGCAATTATCTGGCTTTAATTTTCATACCCTTTTCACTAAGGCTCCTTTTGAAGCAGGGAATTAACTTTTTTCCAAATGTTACAGGCAGGCAAGCAGAGGCACATCAAGACTGAGGCAACTTGGCACACCTTGGCTACGTTCCAGCTCTCTGCCAGGCTAACATCCTACCTATTGTACCTTTTCTCTTCTACCCTGGTTTCCACATGAAGGAAATCACGTGGTGGAAGCCACACCATTATCCAGCTAAGGGATAGAGCACTTCTGTCCCACAGCTTGGCTGTAGCTTACGGAAGCCACTCAAGGGCACAGAATCTGAAAACAGAAGGCATTTTTCCATCATCTCTCTCTTCTCATCCAGAGTTATTGACAGGTATCAAGAAGCTAACACACCAGGTTATTCAAAGGTAATTAGAAGTCAGTCACAGCCCTCCTGTTTTACTGTCCCATTAGTGCTTCATTGACTCCCCTTTTCACAGGGGAGGAAACAATAAGGTTAATGGTTATTAAAGCTGACCTTCATGCTAACAGGAAGCCAAACCAGCACATGCCCAGCTGGACTGACTCCTCTTAACCCTTTAAGGCACTGAAGCAGCACCACAGATTAGGAGAAGACTGGAACAGATTTTTCCTTCTGTGAGCTTCTCTAGAAAAAGCTGAGGAATCCCAGGACTGGGGGGAACAGTCCTGAAGCTTTCTCATTTGCTTCTGCATTTCAGATAGCAGATTTAAAAGATGCAAACTTAGAAGCCAAGCTCTATGATATACGGAGAGGACTAAACAGCTTCATACCAGGAAGGGAGAAAGGGAAAGACAAAAATAATTTCTGTCTAACCTCTAGCTTCATCTTTCAGACGCTGTACGGATTCCAGAAGGTTTTCCTTCTCATCCAGCTCACTCTCCAGAAAAGCATTTCTTTCAATAGCCTGGTTTAAACGCTGTTCAAAATCCTCCAGAGACATTATAGTAGCTCTGAAAAAGAATGCACAAGATGTCACCGCCAGAACATTCAAGTACAAAGAGGAACTCCTTCTCTCACAAGAAAAGGGATAATGTTGTATTTTTGTTTGGTTTGCTTTATTATTTTTTTATTTTAGCTTATAAGGCACAAAAATGTGCATTGGGAGAAGCAGAATGGAAAAAAATTATTGCATTTCCTATCTGCCACAAACCACCTCACCACAATCATCACCTAAGTGATTAGTTCAGAAGGGCAGTGCTAATGAGCACAGCATCACAAATGGCTCAGTGACACTGTGTTCAGAGGACAGATCAGAGGTGGAAAAAGAAAAAATATAGAATGCAGGTCACCTTTTTGCTCTTTCCAAGTCATCATTTGCTTGCTCAAGTTCTCGAATGTATTTCTGAAGTTGATCTTTAATTGCTTTCGTCTGTGCCAAGTCATCTTCCAGAGCAGAGATTTGCCTGTATCCTTCTGAATGCTGAATTTCAATCTTTTCCTAATCAAAGGTAAATCAAACAGCGTATCAGGGACTTAGCTACGCACATTCTCTTTTTGTGGCATTGTCTGAGCGCCTTTAGAGGCAGATGCTGTGAAGTTGTGCTTCTTTTTTTTTTGAGAAACATCACCTTACATATGATAAAATACCAACACAGCCAATTGCTCACATACTTTTGGGCTGCTGGCAGACAAGAGCTCTTCTTGTCACTCCTTATCAAACAATGGTGCTCGGAGCAGTTCCCAACCTCCACGGCACAAGGCCATTCCTTGCTCTCCCAGACAGCAAGACTCAACATAATCTCTGAACTCCAAGAGCTTTAGCAACACACAAAGCAGGATGCAAGAGAAGCCACTTATTTTCAACTCTAGTAAAAAGTCAAGCAGTACTTAGGCGCCTAAATAACAAACAAACAAAAAAAAAAATCCAAGTGCAACACTTACATACTGCTGTGGAACCAGCAGGATTCTCTACTGCCCCTGGGGTTTTATTAGCCCAAAGCAGGTTCAGAGATCACAAAACATTTCAGGTGCAGTTATGCAACATACTTCAGATGCGAACCTAAAAAAAAAAAAAATCTGTCTCCCTTTACAGCATGTACATGAGGGTACATTTAAGAGAGGCACAGGAGGGGAGGAAGGTTTAGCTTCTCCATTAAATATCTCTCTCCTTCTATTGCCGCTACATGCGGAGTTAGCTCCACATCATGTGACAGGGAAAGCTTCATAGCACTGTCTACTGCAATGCTTTACACTCCACCACCTTGCTATTGGATCACTTCAACATGGCACAGATTTTTTTGAAACTCCAAGGTTGCTGTATAAGTATCATTCCTGAAGTGCTTTCTCCATCCAGAATTTAAGTACAACACACTTGAAGTCACTGAAAACAAATCCATGCACTGAACTTTAAAAGTAATGGCATGTAGTCTAGCATAATTTGATAATTTGAAGATAGCTATTTTAGCACATGAAATGCTTAGACAAGGAGAACGAAAAGAGATACCCATTCTGAATTAAGAAGTTTTTATTTGATTAGTGTGGTGACACTGCTATAATTCCAGATCTCTGAAGCATAGTTACTCACTGAATTTAAGAGCCTACTTTCAACTAGCTTTTCAGGACTCTCTAAACAAACCCTCCAAAGCGTTATTTCCATTCTTTTTAGGTTGCGTGAACTCTGGTTTCTGAGGTGACAGCAAGCACACACACTAGGCTGCTAAGGTCAAAGCCACAAGCTGTGTGGGCCTGTCAAGTTCAGTAGCCTTGACCCAGATGCAGACACCAACCCTTGATGTGCTCAGTTAACACTGCTGCTCAATAGTTTCATGAGTTTAATGCTTTGCTCTTGAATTGATTCAGATAAAAGACCAGAACCGCAAGGTTTGAGTCTTTGTTTTCAGCCAATTCTAATAAACTATCAGCTGATCTGGCCATCAATGGAGTCTCTGTTCCTTCACTGCAGGCTGTTACTGCAGTTTTCAGACTGCATGAATAGCCAATTGTTAAAAGGTTTGTTTCAAGCAGAATATGGTTTAATAAAGTTATCTACTGTGAAGAATAATTTAAGACTTTCTAAATTATGTTTACACTACACTTTTTGAGGTTCTGTGTTGTATCTTATTATTTTCATTCTCAATTGCTTTGGCTGGTTCATTGTGCCATCCTCTCATCCTAACTGCTCTAGAGAAAGAAAATAGTCCACAGCCTCCTCAATTAAATGAACTGCAGGTTTTATTTTTGTCAAACTTATGCCTTCTCCCCCAATCCATCAGCTTCCATGGGTTTATGTGAATACATGGAACAGTAGACCAGTTCTACATACAACATGCAGAGTATTTAACAGCTCCAAGGCACTAATACAAAGACCAGTGCAACATCACAAATACAAAGAAACAAGCTATCAAAGAGCAGGGGGAAGCGGAATCACTAAATTGGTGCTAGAGTGATAGGACATCTGCCCAGACTGGAAGAATATTTCCTTCAGACAGTAATTTGGACAACAGTTTAGACAAAAGGCATTGCAAACCTGGATTAATTGGTTAATACCAATACCTTCACTCCCATTAGCTCATTATTGCATCCAATCGAGTAGAAGAAGTGCAATTAAATTAATCTCTGCTTCCACAGATATTGACCTACCCCTACAAAATACAGTGTAGTGTTTCTTGGGGGATTATACCTCACTTTTAATTAAAAGACCAACATGATCAAACTTGAAAAAGGCACACCAATTTCAGTAACAATTTTTTTTAAAGTTTAAGAAAACTTACCAGTATTTCCTAAACCTGTCAACCAGCTTAGGGTACTAGCAGCATCTTTAATGAGACTGAAATGAGGCATAGATAGCTTAGTTATTTCTTAAGTCACTCTGGTAAGAAGTTCCATCTCAGTAAGTTCATATCCTTTATGTTTTATAATTATGGAAGTTAATGTTTTTCAGCTAGTCCTTAGTTTCATAGAAGGTTAACCAAGTCTAAAGAGGACAAATTATTTTTCCCCCAAGCACAGATTCAGTAACGAAACCAGGACTGAAAATGTTTTATGCCTCTCAGTTCTATATGTTACCCACCAGCCACTGCTTCCCAGCTTATCTGGAGTGCCAGACAACAAATACACAACTATGTAAAAAGGGTTTAAAACTACTGAGTTTTCTTATGTAATGCAAAAACACAGCTGGAATGTTTCTATTCTGATTGTTCTGCAATATTATCTGTGTCTGCACAACACAGACAGCAAGAAAGCTGTGAAGAAAAGCAGTAAGTAGATGGAAGAAGGAATGAAACAGCAGCTCTGTTATGTTCATGTTTACTCTCCACTCTACTGCAAACAATTTTCTCCAGTCTCAAATCAATCCTGACACATAGTCACAACCTGCCAACAGGGGTTCAGGAACATTACCAAGGTATCCAGCATCCTGGCATTTCTTAATTTTTCAAGACTTCCTTTTTTTGCAGTTTTCTGTTCAATTTCTTTATAATGCAGAAAGTCCCTGCCCACAAGGCAAGCTGAATCTGCATGTGCCTGTCTCATTCACCTTTGCACTTGGGATGTACAGATACTGTGTGCATCATCCACTCTTACCTTAACTGACTCCAGTTCCATTCGCAGACGACTGTTTTCTGACAGAAGGTCTCTGTTTCTGGACTCTATTTGCTGCAGCTGAGTCTCCAGTTCAGCTTCATACTCTCGACTCCCTTCTTGGAATTCACGCAATTCCTCCTGTGTACTCTCAGCACTAGAGAGCAATTCCAGCAACAGAACTCATCATAATGAACAAAGGTAAAAAAAACCCACCTCTCCTGATACACTCAAGTTAAAAAAAAAATACTGCCCTTTAACATAGAAGGCTCTATGCCCTTCTCCAACATACATATTCAACAGGAAAAGAGGACCACATGCAAACGTTCCCCCATCAAGCATAAAGAGCCATCCCACAGCAAATTAATAAACAAAAAAAAAAGCCCAGCTAAACAAAAAAAGTCCAAAGTCTGCCTTCACACTATAGGTGTCTGAGAACACATGGAGTCTCTTTAGCTTATACACTGTTCGCTGCTATCTGCATATTTAATCTGTTATTTAATTCAATTATTTGTTTTGAAATACAAACAAAGCCATTTTTGATTAGCAATAAAAAATGAGGAAAAAAAGAAAGAAGGAAGCACAGATGTTCTTATATTCTTAAAGAATTCTACCAAAATGATCCTCCAGTGCACTGGAAGCTCTGAACATCTAGTCTATGAAAGGACTCACCGATATCAGCATCTGAAAAGTCTGGATATTTTTTTTCCACCCTTTACTGCATTTAGAGCAATCTATTGAGCTAAAGGGAAGAGCAAAGTATATTCAATCTTAGCCAGGGATCCTCCTCCACCTGTCAAACCATTCTTGATCCACACAGAAATATAGAGTGAACCACAGCATCCCTCTCTCTGCCATGGCCTGGATCATCCACCCCCAACAAGGTTCTGCAGTGAGTTATGTTAATCTGGGCTGCAGTTAGAGGCACAATTTCAGCACACAGGGTCCTACTCAGACCAGAGCAGGAACAAAAACCAGCAGTGCCACAGCAGCACAGACTCACTGCTCAAATAAGCATCAAGGACTCTGGGCCACAGTAGTTTATGCAAAAGCATTACTACTGCTGCCACTCCAGATAGCTGAGCCACCTTGAATTTACTCCCCTACAGAGTGCTATGTCTTTACACGCAATGTTATGCGCCCTATCGAATTAGAGGGATGAAGCCACTGCCTTACCACTGCTTGTATTTCATAGCCAGCTCTTTCCAGTATCTTGTTTCCTCTTCCACTGAGCTGAAGTGATGTCCTTCTGAGTCTTCCATGACAAGTCCTCAAAGTTTAAAACTCCTGTTCAATCTTTTCCCCCTGGAAAATTAAAAGCTCATTGCATTAATTCTTATGCTTGATCCATCTCAGTGCTTTTTGCAGAAGAGCACTGCACCCTTCCTCCTAGGAAGTCACTGAACTCCTGGAGACAAAGCTGAAGTCCAGCCTTGACAGGGCTCTGCCGGATATACCATAGATGTGATAGAGTCACTCCTGAGTAATCAGGTCCCTTTCCCCAGTTCTCCTGAGGCTGCTGCAAGCTTATGCCACATCCCCGGGAATGAGCACCTTCCCCACCCTCCAACTACACAGCACAGAGCACCAAACCTCAAACTTCAGCTGCAGCTGTGCCGATGCACATGGAACACAAGTGAAAGAGAAGACATCTCAAGCACAACTCCCGCTCCAAAGACAGTACAATTAAGGTTGATTTCAACCACCCTAAAGACACTTACCATGAAATTAAAGAGAAACTTCAAAGAGACATAGATACGGTACTCAAAATACTAATCTCCTGAGTTAACATTTCTAGGAACAACTAAGCTTTTTATGGACATAACCACTGGACACATGAAAAATTTCTCCCTAGGTTAATACAGACAAAGCTATCCGACTTTAAACCTGAAATATCACAGTCAACATATGGCTGAGAGCAATGATATATCTGGGTACTTCAGAAAAGCATGGGAGAAGAGAGCTCCAGAAATTCCAAGGGAAGTGAGAATTTTAGAGATTTTAATGGGATACCACCTGGCTGGACTAAGGTATGCATACAGATTGCAGCAACCCAGTGAGCAATCCAGGCCACCCAGCTGTCCCTGTGCCAGCATAAACCCAGGCACAGGACATAGTCCTAAATGGGAAGGACACATGAAAGAGCCACTGGGGAATCGAGAACCTTAAGTTGGTCACTCCCACTTGAAGACTTAAGTGTTTAGACACCACAATTAAGTAAATCCCCTCATGCGCATGGTATGCTCTAATAAACAGGTCACTGGCAAATATCATTTTATATGAGTTAGCCTTGACAATGGAGAAACATCAAACCTAATGCTCTTTATGACCTGCCCATGTCCAACTCTGGTTGAGGCAAAGATTCCACACAGACATTATCCATTTAATGGAAACCCAAATAGATCAAGGACAGTAAATAAAGATAGAGCTGAACAATTCATGACAATTGGCAGTTGTCAGAAAACTGTATTGCCAAAACCTAATGTCTGAGGAAACATGGTTCTACCAAGCTTCAGCTCCAGAACTGCTGAGCAAAACATTTTCTAGAGATAATCCTGATGGAATAAAGAAGAAAAAAAAAAAGCAAACAGCCAAAGCCTTCAAAGATCATTTAGATATCAGTCCTGCCTTCTACTCTTCTTATTTATGGTACTCAGTAGACCTTCTGAGCAGCATGTCATAGCTAAAGAAAAATGTGCATTTACTGCACATCTATTGAACTCAACAGAAAAAATTATTCATAGCCTGTGTTGAGACTTTCTTCTCCAGAAAATCACTTGGCTTAAACAGCATTAACAGCCATTTATCTAGTAACTTTACTGAGACGAACATAAGTAGTTCTTACCTCTACTACAGGCAAAAGTATCAAGTACTCAAAATAGCCTGGAGATCTAAAGCCCAATTCTTCCATACTTAAGCGATGCTTCAAAGTCCAAGTCCTTTTCACAGCCTAGGTGACTTTCAGGAGACTATTGAGCAAAGAGTAAGCAGCTGTCACAGCTCTGTGGGCTGTGCCCACACACCTCAATGCACAGTATCAGCTACACACTCACCGAAATTACACTATTATTTAGAAGGGAAGCTGGTAGGTGAGGGGAAAGTTACTAAGCTTTAGTTTTCATAATTCAGTTTCTTGACACAAAATGTTAATTAGACAAAGCTACATGCCTTTCTTCTAACAAATAAAACCACTGTGTGATTCATTGTCACACTTCCAGCAGCAAGTCTCAAGGCTGCTGTTATTTGTATGTATTTACAGAAGTATGCACTGGGGAAAAAGAAGAAGAAAAAGAGCGTGAGTAAGAAAGAGTGATTTTTCCAAATAGTACCCTTGACTATTAAAAAGAAAATCACAACCAAGCATAATTAACATTCTTGACTTAGGATAGTTTACAACACATCTACTCTTATTTTTAAGTGAGCTGAAAGTGCCTTTGATGTTAACAAGCATGTCCTTATGCTCAAGGCACTGTCTACACGCACACCCCAATCCATACGGATGAGGAAGAAAAAATTTTTCTCTTTTACAGATGAGGGACAGGGAGGGAGGGTCAGACATGAAGAGGTGATGCAGGTGCAATGGGAAACCAAGGACCAGCATCCATTACTGTGGTCAAACCACTTCAGAGAACAGCAAGCCAGAGTTTTCTTTAGATGGTTATTTCTCACCACTCAAACAGGAAAATTCTGTATTTCTTCAAGAACAGAGATTCCATCCAGGGTACGCCTGGCTTTCCTACACAAATTAAAATATATTTCAGGAGCCTCCAAAGAGAAATTCTTCTGACAAAGCGTTATAATAAATTCCACATCTGTGTTCAGACAGTCAATAAAAAAAAATTTAAAAAAAAAGTCAGACAAGTTAAAGATGGAGCACAAGACATCTTGCTCCCAAAAGCTTTCAAACAACCTTTTGGAACCAAAGGACACAGTTCCCATTGGCCTCAAAAGCTTGAATGTGCTCCCATCTGGCTCTCACTTCTGTTTTTACACTGCACTTTCGAAGGACTAAAAGAATGTACTAATTTGCATTTTTTAAGATCCTATGGTCACACACAAAAGAATTTTCCCTGAGCCATACGACTCCGTTCCACAGAAGCATAAAGATGCTGTCCCTTTTAGCTTCTAAGTATGTCTTTGTAAACATGAGATTACAGACCATCTGAGGATATTATCCTTTAAGAGTATACTCTGTTTCATGGTTACCATTACTAAATAGCACTTATAATTTAAAATTAATTGTTAAACTGCAAATATGTAGAAGCGTCGTGGACCTATACTTATTCCACAGAAATGACACAACATGGCAGAGGTTGTTTCACTACTGTCCCGTGCCACAGGCACATGCCTTTAATCTGCAATGCACGAGGAAGATCTGTTAGGTTCTCTGTACGCCTGCACTAGCTCACAGGGATTTTCAAACTAACCAGGGATGCAAGATGCAAACTTAAACTGAAAAGAAACATTCCAAGTTTTAGACAAAGCAGTAAAGCTTTTTTGATTTTCTGAAATTTACTTTTAAAAGAATAAAAAAACACTTACATAGATCTTTCTAAACTGCCTGTAGAAAGGATAGGACTTTTTGTTTTTTCCTCTTGCTGTCTTCTCCCCTTGTTTTTTAACAGCTTGGAGACAGTATGCAAAATGCATTGAAAGTAATTAATTAAACCAATTACAAACTTCTCATTGTCTAGGCCCACTACAAAAGGGGGAAGAGCAAGAGGGGTGAAGGAGGCTGTAGCAATGCTTTGTTAAACATTGGCTAATGTAGAAAAAGCAAGAAGAGAAAGTCACAGTCTATAGCAGGCACATACTTGTTTTCACACACGCGAAGCCAGAAGAGACATCTGGCCAGACTTGCTGCATGCAAGCAGCATCAGTGCTGGTCACAAACATTACAAAACCTCTACATCATACAGGAAGGGGAAGTGTTCATGGGTGGGGAACAGACTTCTGCAATGAGAAAAATACTTCAGCATAAATGCTGCAAGAAATGATTTCATACAACTGAGAGCAGAATTGCAAAATTCTTAAGGAAAAAAACATTAAGAAAAGCCACATGTTAAATTATTGAAGGCACTTTAATTTGTGAATCAGATTTTACCAAATTCATGAGGACCTCAATTTAGACTCTGTTTCAGTCCTAGAAGAAAGGACTCAGAACAACCCTGCATACTGAATACTTTTTTTTTTTAACAAAAGAACATTTTAGCTTGGTGAACCATGTTAGCCTACCTTTGTAGCAATGCCTGACGGTCTGAGACAGAGCAATTCCTATTGCAATAAAAAAAAGTAAAGCAGTACCATAAATACTACCAAATAATCCACGGCAGAGATGATGAAGCTCCTATTAGACTTTTTTCCTAACTATAAACCAAACCACAACTGCTCTTTGCTCCTGAAAAGTAGCTTTCCCATCCTATAAAAATTGCATTTACTTAAAATAGTCCCCTTGCAAAGGCCTATTTTCTTTTGTTTAAGCAATACAAAAGAAAATCACCATAACAGAGAAAGAAAAGGAAGAGGTCACCGAGTGCCAGGATTACTACAGAATCCCACAGCCAGCACTGAAAAGAGTTACCATCTTCTCAGGGTCTTGTCTACCAAAAAGCTTAATACAGCAAAGCCCTCATCTTTTCAGACAGCGGTCCAGCTCCAATACTTCCGAGTTTCCAATGATCCCTAAGGCAGCTCCGCAAAGTTTTCTCTCCCGCGATGCCTGACCTTGGCGCTCCAGCCGCGGCCGTGCGAGAGCCCGGCGGTGCCGGGGCTGCCCGTTCCCATTCGGAGCACGCAGCTGGAGGCGGGCGGGAGGGAGGGAGCTAAGCCGGCGGGCACGTTTCCCACGCTCCCCTCCCAACCACGAGAGCAACTCCACAAGCAGAAAGCGATTAACGTCCGCAAGGAAGGATGCGGGAAGGAACGTGAGAGTCGCAGACCCCGTCTCCCCTTGCCTCCCTGACCTGCCCCGGTTACCACCGCAGGACCCGGGACACCCAGAGGGGCTGCGCCGCACCGAAACCACCCTGCCCTTCCCTGCAGGCGGCAAGGCCGCTCGGCCAGAGGGGGAAGCCCTGGGGCGCTGCCTGCCTACCCACCCTCCCGTCGAGGGACGCGGGGCAGCCCCATCCTCTCACCACCACCGCCGCCGCCGCAGGACCGCGGAGCTCCGCGCCGGCAGCCGCCGTTCGCCCCAGCCCGACACGGTCACCCCATTGGCTGCCGATCACGTGCCGCAAGGGGCTCAGCCAATCAGCGCCGCCAGAAGGCTCCTGCTGGAAGGTTTGGAAACTTTGGTTACTTTCAAAAGGCGCTGGGGGCGGCGCCCGGCCCCGGCCCATTCCGCCCTGCCCGACCCGCTCCGGTCCCGGCCCGCCCTGCCCGACCCGTTCCGGCCACCCGCCGCTTCGCCACCGGGGCCAGCCGTGGCCCCCCGGAGCCGGGAGGGACGGCCTATCCCCGGCTGTGTGCTCTGTGCACGCTCACGCCCAGCCCTGGCACGCGCCAGCCACCCTCCGTCGGCGTTTTACGGACTACATCCCCTCAGACGTTAACGGCATAAATTTGCCACCCTGCTATAATTTTAAATGCACGTTTCCCCTTGAAATGTTCTAAAACAGGAAAAGCTTTACATCACTATTATTATTGTTATTGTTATTGCAAAAGCCTCTCCTGAAAGAGCAAGCAGTGAGACGACGACCGTAACTACTCAATGTCAGCGCAACGTTTTTACACCAAAGTCCCCTTTTCACAGCCCAGGAAGAGGCCTCTGTGTCATCGAAGCCCGGGTCGCAAGGACAAAGCAGTCTATGAAATATTAGACACTTGCCCTCCTCTAAGCCTCGGCGTGATGTCACCATTCCAGAAAACAAGCCGCAAGCGCCCGCAGGGGGAAGGAGCTCCCCGCAGACAAAGGGACGGGGCTGCAGCTCCCCGCAGCCCATAGGTCACTCACCGTGCCCTCCTCACGCAGGGCCGGCGTGAAGGGGACGGAGGCGTGCGGAGCCTTGCTCCAGCGCCCCAGGTGCGCTCCTTCCCCGCGGTGTGCGCAAACACTGGGTCATGAGGCGTGTCTGGCATTCGCTTCCTGAGTCAAAACAAAAACACCAATTATCACCGAGGTGTAGATACGCTCCAGCTCACATACCTATGGCCATACGTCACCCGGTATCACTTCACACCCCTGCAGCACGTTTTACAAACGGCTGGATGACAGGCAGGTGCCCTGATCCCGGTTTCACCCACGCCTGTGATGCAGTACCAGGCCTGGAGCGGGGCCTGATCCTGAAAAGACTTAACTGTCTAAACTGGGAACGTGCCTCTCCTAGAGACTTTGTGGAACAAGGTTGGGATCGTAACAGAGAGGATGGATGCTTTTCTGTAAGAATGTTCCCGTAAGAGAAATCTATCCGTAGCTAAGACAATTTTAACTGAAAAAGGTGAGCAAAACAATTACGCTTTCAGGTCAGGTGTTCAGCAAAATAATTTTATTTTGAGGACAGATGTTCAGCAAAGGAAAATGGAGACAAACTATTAGGCATCTATGAACAGAAAACTAAATTATGTATTTAAAAAACTGGGTTAATAGCGATTTGCAGTTCTGACGTTACTCAAGAATGTTTTTATTATCAGATATGTTACAGAAAATAAACTACATACTAACATAGTATGTCCTCAGTAATTAAAAAACGTATACATTGTTTGCAAATTTGGGACAAAGGACATTTTACTTAAATCTTTGAGGGCAGTGTGAGTAAAGAGATGATATCAAAGACACACCCGAGTATTTCTAATAGTTCTTACCTTTAAATACCTGTAAAACATAGCAAAAGTCCCCAGATTTCAGAGGGAATCGTTTAGCCTCTCATCCAATTCTGAAACAGTGTAACAAACGGCAGAAAAAATGATTTTATGCATTTATTTTTAGTTTGATTAATAATTAATAAATGGCGGATTTTTGTGGTGCTAGGGTTCATGTGCTGGTTGTTTTAGTGAGAACGCTACACTGATTCTTCCATGAAAGCTAAGAGAGCAAAAATGCATTCCCTTTAAGTTCTGGCAAGGTTGTAACACCTTATCTTTTGGCAATAAGCTTCTTACAGGAAAAAAACATTTCCTTTGCTGCAACAATTAAATAACTTACCATAGAACCACTCACTCTGTGGATGGAACAGCAACTGCTCATCAATTTTTATTCCAGACTACTGAATTTTATTTTTTTTAATGGATTACTGGTACCCAGTGACAGACGTGCATATTAGAATATCATATGAAAATACTGCTATCACTGAAAAGCAAGTATTTAACATCAATGAAAGCTATTTCTGTCTCTTTAAAGATGTTACATAATTCTCTGCAGCCTGCATATGTAAAATTGGATTTGCAAATGCTTAAGAAACAGATTCTCACTTCTGATGTCTCGAACTGACAAATTTTTGATGAACCTGTACAATACTCATTAATAGCGTTGACTTGGTGAGCAAAGCAAAACATAACACCACTCAACACCTGGATACAGAGCAGGGTTACACCCTGAGTGAACCGTGGTAACAGGAACAAGACTGGATAATAATATATGGATAATAAAATAATGGATAATAAGAGCATTGTCACTAAGGCAACCCATTAGGCAAAGGTGAAGGTAAAATGACAACTTAGCCTAATACCATGACATCACTTATGATCAAAAGATACTGAGACACCAAAAAGTGGAACCTCATCCCACTCACTAACCCCCCTCCTGGAGAAGCTCAGCTACTTGTACGTCAAAGAGCAAGCCCAGCCTGGATGAGATGGATTTGCTGCGCAACCTTGGCCCAGACTTCTGAGGGAACTGTTAAATTGTGAGAAGGAACTATGTCTGTAGAAAGACAAGAAAAGTAAAAGTACAAATAGAGGAAGGTTGTTGAGACAAGGACTATTAGTAAGTAGCACAATGAGGAAAAATATCAATGCAGAAAGCCGTAAAATCCTAAAGTGAATAAAACCTAGTTGTCTTTAGTGGATTTCCAGTATCACCCACATCAACAGACCCAGTGAATGACAAGATATTAAAACTGAGCTAGCAGTGGAGGCCCATCCTTCTTATGATGCTTGTTTGGTCAGCAGGCTTCATGTGTTTTATCAGGGGGTGGGGACCACACTAATGCCTTACCCAGTGGCTTATTAGAAGCTCGTTCTTTTTGTTAGCCCATAATTGCTTTATATTTTTCAGCTCTAAGTATATATCTTACTTGGGAAATTTCTTTATACACAGCTAACAATGCCTAAAGCAACCCAGAGAGGTCACGACACTTCTGTTAAATAAGCAAACAAGAAAACTTCTGAACAGTACTGACATTTAACTGCTCACTTTGGGCTTTTGTCTTACACTGCCTTCAAGGCAACAGGATGTTAGAAACTGTTAAAACTGTCCATCACTGCAACCAAGGTTTTTCTTCTATGTAAGTTCTAAGCGAAAGCTTAAATTCTGCACAAGGCATCAAAAATTATTACCTATAAGAGGCCAGTTCAATGCTGTGGCAATTTCCTCCCTGTCCGCTGCACACCTGAGTGGTGAGCACACCTGCCCAGGCTCCTGCCGGGAGTCCAGGCCTCTCCACAGGCCCTCATGGAGACCCCTCTGGGGCAGAGTCCCCACTGGGCCAGGGCTCAGGTGTGCCCGGACCGAGCCCCCCCGCTCTGGGTGTAATGTTGGGGGGTCCCGGTGTAAGGGGGCACAAGGGTGGTGCTAAGCGGTCTCATCAGGGAGGGCCCCTGCTGTCCTTCAGCGTGGCCTCCCTCATCCCCTCAGGTGCCGCCCCCCCTCCCCCTGAGGGCACACCCAGGCTCCCTCCAGCTGAGCGCAGCTCCCCCCCAACCCCGGGTCGGGATGTCGCCCGGCCCCGCCCCACCCCGGCCCACACGCCGAGGGCCACCGAGAGCCCCGGGGTTGGGGAGGGTTCAAAAGCCACCGCTCCCTGCCAGGACCGGCCTCTTACACGGCCGGGAGAGGAGGAGGGAGGGAAGCGGACGGCCGGGAGAGGAGGAGGGAGGGAAGCGGACCGTTACGACAGCTGCTTTTGCAGCAGCCGGGTGGTTTCCGGCGCTCGGCGTTGCTTGACGGCAGAAGGAGCAGAGAGGGAGGAGGGAGGACAACAAAGGGGTGTGAGGGGCCGCGGCGGCATGTGAGGGACGGTGGCGCCGGGGGCGGCTCAGGTGAGGCGCAACGGGTGGGGGCAGAGCAAGGCTAAGCCGGGCGCGTCGGCTTCTGTTGGCCCGGGGCTGCTTCTACCACCCCCGGCAGTGGGGAGGCCCCGGTGGAACGCCGTGGCCGAGTAGTGCCGGGGCCCGCTCCCCTCGCGGGCAGCCGCCCGTCCCCCGGGCAGAGCGGCACAACGGCCTGGGCCCGGTGCCCTCCGCGGGCCGGAGCGGCCCTTTGCCTGGCAGTGCCTTGGGTCGCGCTGGGACTGTTCGGCTGAGGCGGGGGTGGGGGGTGTCGGGCCTCTCTGTGGCCCCCCGGGCTGCGGGCCAGGCCGGGCTGGAAGCGCCCAGGGAGCTGCGAGCCGCAGAGGGCAAAGCGCGGGCGTACGGAGTTAACATAACTTTTAGCTTTTTTTTTTTTTTCAGTTCCTGTTTTGATTCGTAAACGAATTGGTGCTACCAGATATTTTTTAAATTAACTTAATCCAGAGTTGTAGAACTTGATTAACTTAACGTTTTATACAACATAATTTTGGGGTACCTAGGCTTCGTGTGAATAAACACTTCTGCTTTAAAAAAAAGTCTAAATTGTTTTGTGGTTGTCAATAACTGCGGTGCAAATGTAATGCTGTGGAATGTATTCTGTAGCTATTGTGTTTAACGTTAAATGGAAAAGAACTGAAGGAGTGTAGTGTAATGAATGCAATACATAGTTGGAGGGTAAGAAGACTTCAGTGCTAATCATAGTTCTGGTACAGTGTGGATAGGTCTTAAGTTGTGAATCAAAGAATAGTGCTAAATATGGTTTGAAGGTTTGCTCACCTAAGGATGAG
>JAOXJM010000071.1:10432154-10465274 GCA_026413425.1 Tringa solitaria
CTCTGGTCCTGTCATTATTTCCTTGGGAGAAGAGGCCAACACCCACCTCTCTACACCCTCCTTTCAGGTAGTTGTAGAGGGCAATGAGGTTCCCCCTCAGCCTCCTCTTCTCCAAATGAAACACAACCCGTTTCCAAGGGTTGTGTT
Source organism: Tringa solitaria (assembly GCA_026413425.1). Lineage (NCBI taxonomy): Eukaryota > Metazoa > Chordata > Aves > Charadriiformes > Scolopacidae > Tringa > Tringa solitaria. Next base: position 10,432,302 of record JAOXJM010000071.1, read on the forward strand.
TAGAATCAGCTTTAACTTAATTGCTCGAGAATTCTTAATGATGTCAGTGGTAGCAAGGGAAAAGTGGGCACAGTAAGATGAGAACTTGGCTTAGTTAAATCAGCATTGGAATCTGATGTTGTCTTGAGTATCAGTAGGTATGTGTATAAATACTGTCTGAAGTTAGATGTCTTCAGCTGGAGGCAAATAAAATAAAGCTCATTGAGTCGTCTTTGTGGTAGTCTTTCGGGATAGTTTGAGCAAAATGTATTTGATTTGTTTTTTGTTCTTGTAACAGCATATTATGCAGTTAAATATGCAAGCCACTCAACTATTTAATTCATGTGTGTTGCCTTCAGTTTCTCCCTAAAGCTAAACAAATGTTTGTTATAGAAGTAAACAGTACCAGTCAAATGCCTTGCTGATAAATTGCTAGAAGTTGCTATTAAAATGAAGTCCTTGTCTTTGAGACTGAATGCTAACTGCTGATTTATATCTATTGAGAAGCCTTAAAGCTGTTTGTGCTCTTTCATTGTAAATTTTCAGTGATAGGCCTCACTTGACAAGTTCTATTTAGGTGGGGTTTTTTTTTTTGCTTTTTCATGCATTTCCTTGTTCATTCTAATTTTTTTTTTTTTTTCCTCCAGCGGATGTAAACTTTGCTTTGGAACTCAGTGACCTGAGACATCGACATGGTTTTCGGATCATTTTGGTACATAAAAACCAAGCTTCAGAAGCACTCTTACATCATGCTCATGAGCTTATTTGTTTTGAAGAATTTATTTCAGACTTGCCACCAAGGTTACCGCTGAAAGTGCCGGTAAGGTTTTTAATTCTTAATGCAGCAGACATTTCAAAGTGTCAACCTTCTTTTTTTCCCTTTTCTAATTTAGAGGGAGAGCGGGCTAAGATTTCTTTTTTATGGCAAGACATGATGTTACTCTATGGTGTCTGCTGCATATTTGGCTATTGTCTGTATTTCAGTTACTACCATGTGAATGTATGCTTTGCACAGTTCTCAAGAACTTCTTTTTTTTTTTTTTTTGAAATAACTTCCTCAACTATGTGTTCACATGCATGTGTAGAATATATAGAATTCTTGGGTTGCAAACAGTGATGCTTTCTTATCTGGAGAAGTGATGAGGTATTGATCACAGAATCTGTAGTCTCTGTCAACTTTAAATTATGTTGGACATGCAAGTTTGAAGACTTACCTTGATAAGAGTTTTCCAAACAAATTGAATGCTGCAAAAAGAGTTACTTGGGGGGGCAGGGGGAGAGCATGCGTCACCAGAATCAATGTAAAAATACTGGGTTTGAACAAGAGGGCATTCTGACACAAACTAAAATCTTACTGTCTTTAAACAGGCATGCCATACACTGTTATATGTTTATAATCTACCAACAAATAGAGACAGCAAAAGTATCAGCAATAGACTCAGGCGTTTGTCAGACAACTGTGGAGGGAAGGTGCTGAGCATTTCTGGAAGCAGTGCAATTCTCCGTTTTTTAAATCAAGAAAGTGCTGAACGGGCTCGGAAGCGAATGGAAAATGAAGATGTTTTTGGTAACAGGATTGTAGTATCTTTTACTCCCAAAACCAAGGAACTTAGTGAGACAAAAAGCTCCAGCTTTGTGGGAACAGAAAAGGTGAAGTCTCCCAAAAAAATTAACAAGAACACAAAGCTGTGCCTCTTCAACAAAGACTCAAGTGATCAGTCTTGTGGTACCAAAGGTTCTGCTGGAAGAGGACTCCAGATTCATGGATCTATCATCAAACCCACAAATGTTAAAAGTTTACAGGTATTGTTGTTCTAGCTTGTTTAGTTTTCTTGCTTTTCTTCATGATCTGAGAATTGCTTCTATTACAGCTTTAACTTGTTAGTCCTAGCTAATGAATAACTGTAATGTTTAGTGACATTCCCAAGTGATAGCTGTATTCATCTGCTTGGGAAGTAGGTGCTGAATTTGAGGGTTCAGGTTTTTTTCCTTTCTGCCACCTTTTTCCTCAATTTGGAAATACTGCTGGTACTTATAGAGTCTCAAATCCTAGGCCAGTTTTGACTTTGGTGTTAAGTATAATATCTAGTCATCAACTTCTGCCATTTTTTAAGGAAAACTAGGGTAGATCTACAGCGTAGCAAAGATATTTCAACTAATTGTGACAAAATAGCAAACTGTCAGAAAATCAAATATTCCTGGTTATGAAGTGCCAATGAAAATGCTATTAAAATAAAACTTGTCAGTTATCTAGGTTTCCATAAGGAAAGCCTCTGGCAAGGAGTGTTTAGTACTTTTATGCTGACCTTTCTTCTCTTTCTAGGAGCTGTGCCGCCTTGAATCAAAGACCATCAGTAGAAATACTGAAAACCAGCAAGAACTTTTAAGAGAACAAATTCCTTCTCCTCAGAGTAACTCTAATGCAGCAATTCCTGTGTCTCTGGCAATGAAAAAAACTGGAATGGGAGAATCATCCTGTAAAAGTAGTCAGAAGTATGTTTAAAAATAAAAAGACATCAAAGTTAGCCACACTTCTTAAATGTGAATTCTGCAACATAATTTGTTTTCTTTTTCTTATATATATTTGTAAATAGAAGAGAGACCTCTGCTTCCAGGAGTGTTACCAATTCCCCTGTAGATAAAAAAGATAAAGATGAAACTGTATTTCAGGTCAGCTATCCCTCTGCTTTCAGTAAGTTGACGGCCTCAAGACAACTCAGTCCTTTACTCATGTCTCAGAGTTGCTGGTCATCTCGGTAAGTGTCTGTGTCTTATTTGGGATTGAGAATTCAGCAATATATACATTGATTATTGACAGTTGCATATGGAGTTGTGTATGCTGAGCACATTAATACACTGATTTATGTGGAGGCAAAAGAAAACTGATGGTGCTGTGTAACAACTGACAGAGGGTGGATGTAGATATAAGATGGAGTGAACTCTTTTTCAAAAACTTACTCTTTAGCAACTGTTTCCTGCAAACTTTAAAGCTAGTATAGACTTGATACTACTCATATTTTCAGTGCCTCTGTAGAAATTTATCCAGGCCCATTAAATTCTCATAGACTGAAATACCTGGCCTTTGCCAATTATTAAAATCATGTGAATGAGCTTGGCCTTTTTAATGTGTTGGTAAGATAGAAGACTTGGTGCCAAATATATTATTAAATTGGGTGACCATGAAACGTAATATGAATTATTTCTTTCTATAGGAAATATTTGTCTTGTTATGATGTTTTGTGGTGAAATTTGTTTTGGCCTGCAGACATATGTACTCGGAAAATAGCTTCTAAGTGCTGTATTTGTGCTTGACTGGTATCTATTTTCTGAATAATTTTGAGATGTATATGTCAGAATTGTGCAATAGCTACTTCAGCTCATAAATATTTTTCTTTTACCCAGGAGTATGTCTCCAAACCTCTCAAACAGATCATCTCCACTCACGTTTAATGTAGTAAATCATACCAGTGGTACAGACTGCCCTGATCCTTTTGCAAATGGTGCAGACATTCACATCAGCAATATAGATTACAGATTGTCCAGAAAAGAGTTGCAGCAAAATTTGCACGAAATTTTCTCAAGACATGGCAAGGTAAACACTAAAATACCTTTATTTGAACTATTTAAATACTTCCTGTTTATGCATTTATGGACATGTTTGTGTTCTAGTTTTAAGTGAGTAGAAATGGAAAGCAACCTAAAGCTATCCAACATTAACTTTATTAAAAGGATGTATTGTGGTTTTCCTTTAGAAAGACTAGATCATTACTTGCACTAGGTTCTTGATTTGCATGTGGTCTTCATAGATCTGGTATTCTGAAATTTTGTATATGAAATTCTTGGCTTATTAGTCACGTGGGGAAGAGACTTAGGCTTTAGTTGTATAACCTTTTTAAGCTGTAAAGCTGAATTCCTGATAGTTTAAAAATAACAGTAAAAACTGAGTTTGTTTGGATCAGAAGCAATCAAAAAATAGGCATGGAGAGTGTAAATCAGTAAAAAGCAACTATGAAAGGAGAGGTCACTTCTGCAGCAGTCCTGTTTCTGTCTTATTTGTAGATTACATTCTTCTGGCATAATCTTCTATGTGGGAGGATGATGCTTGTGTTAAAGGAATATCATCGTCTTGCCTTGGCCAAGGCTCATTGCACTTGGTTCTTGTTTGAATTGTCCTGTTGGCCATGGTTCATCATATTCTTCCCTCTTGTGTTGTATTCAGCTCTTGGCCAAGGCAAGACTGTGCTACTCTTGTGTTGGCTTGCCTTGGGCTAATATTTTGTGATAAATGTATAAGATGTTTTCTTCCTTTCAGGTAAAAAGTGTAGAGCTCAGTCCCCATACAGACTACCAGTTAAAGGCTACAATTCAGATGGAAAATCTGCAAGAAGCGATCAGTGCTGTTAACAGTCTTCACAGATACAAAATTGGCAGTAAAAGGATCCAGGTCTCATTAGCAACAGGAGCTGTTAATAAATCACTCTCTCTCCTTAGGTAAGCACTTTGGCATCTTAATGGTTATGGCATGTATTTAGTAGCTGAAAGATGATTTAAAATATTGAGCAAATGGATGTTAGGGAAATAAAGTAAAATCTGTCTTATGGCCTGATGAATGTGTTAAATGCAACCAGGCTAGGTTTCAGTTCAGCATTTTTGCACTACTTGTATTTTAAGTTGCATCTGAAGAGACTAGATGTGTTTAATAGCTTTACCACTACTCTCTTATAAAACTGATATACCTCAGTAACTTAGTTTGTGCAACTGAGTTAAGATTACGCTTGGCATCTTTATTTCTTCTTTTCTCTGAGAAAGTGCACATGAATTCTCTCTTTGAGAGTTTAAGTGCTGATGATGTTTCTTTCATCTCTTTTTTATATGGAGAATGATAAAGCTGCAGTGCTGATGCTAGTGAGAACACAAGTATTTTCAGTTTAAAGTCTTTTCATACTGAAAGAAAGCATTAGGAAAAAAGTTGTCTTCATTTTTTTTCACAGAAAGCTCCAGTGAAAATAATGCTTGGGGTGTAGGGTGTTCTGCAATTATGTACTACTTGCCATTGTATAATTTACAACTTTATTTCATTCCTGCCTCTTAGTTTATGCCTGTTCAAAGTTCTTAATGTAAGGACCAGGCTGCTAACTTCTAATGCAGCAGCTTTAATGTTGCACTTCATAAGTGTTCAAAATTTTACTACCACCTATGAATGGTGCAGTTCCTTCAGGGCCATTACCTAGATGAGTTAGCAGTAACGTTACTACTCGCGCTCCTTGATCTGAAGTGTCAACTTCTGTAGTGCTGGGATGAAAGGGAATCCAATTTGTCCCCTTATGTTTATAGTTCAGAAACTGCATCTCGCCAATCTGGGCTGGAGACTACCTTTTTCTAGTACTAACAGATTAATTTTGTTCTAATGTTACAAAACTTCTTTTATAGCTCAGAAACAATGTCCATTCTGCAGGATGCACCTGCTTGTTGTCTGCCTGTGTTCAAATTCACAGAAATCTATGAAAAAAAGTAAGTCTGCAGCTGTTAGTTTTTTTTCTCTATTACTTCTAGAAAGAATCTGATCTTGGGTGATTGTTTACAGTGAATTATAGAAAGTAACACAATGGAGTTGTTTGGGGTTTTTGTTGTTAGATGTTGCAGCGTATTATCTATCCAGAGGCAATGACTCTAGTAATGGCCTTTCTTAGAGGGTTGTACTTGCCGTACTTTACTTCAGTTTTCTACATTGGGATGAAGAGATTAGTTACCTCAACAGTTCGCATAGATAGTTTCTCACATTCCTGTTTCTTAAACAAAAAATGCAGATTACTGCATTCTCTTAACTATGTTTATAATGTGTATTTATTTCATTTTTTTTCTTTTAGATTTGGGCATAAGTTAATTCTATCAGATTTATATAAATTAACGGATACTGTGGCAATCCGTGACCAAGGAAGTGGGCGGCTGGTGTGCCTTCTATCCAGCAGCCAAGCCAGGCAGAGTCCATTGGGATCTTCACAGTCACATGATGGCTCATCAGCAAACTGTAGTCCTATAATATTTGAAGAGTTGGAATATCACGAGCCTGTTTGTAAGCAGCATTGCCTGAATAAAGACTTTATGTAAGCTCCGTATAAAATACTATATGATCTTACACAATATTTGAACAGCGTTTAACACTTACAGGTGTATTGACATTGAGGTATATATGTTCATATAGTGTGCTCCAGTCACTGTTTACATGTTTACAAGAACAATTCAGGCAGAAAATAGTGAGATGGGTTGATGAATTTTCTAGGCAATTCTCATGGATCAGTCTGCTCAGGTGAGATTATTGTATTCTAGCACAGCTGCCAAGATTGAATACCTCTTATGCAGAAGCTCAAAGGTACACTACCTTTGGTTATATAGGGAAGCTATACATTCCAGGGATTTCTATTATCTTGAATTTTATTATGTAACTATAGCTGGAACTTATCATTCTTTGTCCTCCAGCTGCATTTAGTAACTGATTCATACTGGGTTGAAGATTTCCTGAAGCCATATATTAAACTTCTTGTTTTGTTCGACAGCAGCCAGTTATTAAGTGTTAACTACCTGGAATGTGGTGCTAAAATTTACTATGAAAATTTTAATGTAATAATAATAAAAATACATACTTCCAAATGTTGCTTGTCTTTTGGAAATATCCTGTTGCTTTACAAATTTTTGTAAAGAGAAAATGGAAGCTGCTTGTGACTGTATGTAGTTGTATGTCAGCTGGTAGCAGCATATCATATGCATATAGTATAATTGTTTACTATGGGTGTGTATGTGAGCACAGGCACACTATGCTAAATCTATGTGTAGAACAAGCATAACAGGCTTTAATCTCTTATTTTTACAGTGAGCATGAGTTTGATCCAGATTCTTATAGAATTCCGTTTGTGATTTTGTCTCTGAAGACATTTGCTCCCCAAGTTCATAGTCTTCTACAGACACACGAGGGTACTGTGCCTTTACTAAGGTAAAGTATTTTCCTTTAGGCTTTTAGCATAAGGGCTTATAGGTTAAAGGTTTGAAGTTTCATTGATGGCTGTTGTAATGTTCTGAGACTACTTGTTGTATAAAAATTCCAGTTCTTGGGTAAGGTGATATCTTTTAGAGTAACTAAGTGCTTTATGAAATGATTACTTTTTGATTTCTTCTTGAGAAAAGAGAAACTTATTTTAAATGTGCATTTTAGGAAGTCTTCTGTAATGTGTTAATAAGCTGTTAAAACCTCTTGCTCAGGAAGGGTCTCAAAATACGGATATTTTTAGGACAATTGTTAAAGCAGTATCTTAGTTTGTAATGGAAGCTTTTTTTCTTTCACAGTTTTCCTGATTGTTATATGTCAGAGTTCAACGATCTTGAAATAGTGCCAGAAGGCCAGGGTGGCGTTGCTTTAGAACATCTAATTACCTGTGTTCCTGGAGTTAACATTGCCACTGCCCAGAATGGCATTAAAGTTATTAAATGGATACATAACAAACCACCACCTCCTACTACAGGTAAGTATCTCTATTTAAAATATTTTCTCTTAACTAATCTTTCTGCTAAAAAATTAAGGTTAGTATAAAGGAAATATCTTGTATAATTCAACTTTCTATAAAGACAAACACTTTGCCTGAAAGTTTGTTCTTTTCTTTTTTTTCCCTATGCTCTAGCCTGTATCAAAATAATGTGCAGTGTTTAATAGAAGAATATTAGTGGTAGGCTCACTACTATTTTCTTTTTTGTAGATCCTTGGCTTCTGCGTTCTAAGAGCCCTGTGGGTAACCCACAACTTATTCAGTTCAGTAGAGAAGTTATAGATCTACTTAAAAGCCAACCGTCCTGCGTCATACCTGTCAGTAAATTCATCCCAACGTACCACCATCACTTTGCAAAGCAATGCCGGGTGTCTGACTACGGGTATTCTAAATTAATGGAGCTGCTGGAAGCAGTGCCTCATGTGCTGCAAGTGAGTTATGTGGCCCTGTTCCTTTTAACTTAGGGAATTGTATCTTTAACTATCTGAATTACTGGTTGGTATTGTACAATAGATGCAATGTCCACTTTGACAGAGATGGTTAACTCAACCTTGGAGTGAAATTGTCTTTTTTTGAGATGTTGTTTCTGTCTTGTTTTCACCATCCCCACCCTTCCAAAACAACTTTTGGGGAAATTTGCTCTTAATTTTATTCGAACTTAATTTCAAGGTCTTAAATTAAAGCTTTTTTTTTTTAGCCTGTGGCTAGTGCCTGGGTAAAAGGTTTTGTACTGTTTATCGTAAGAGCACAGGAAATGCTGAATGCTCCTAGGGTATGCTGTGGTGTGTATCTCGTGATCTGAAGGATTCCTGTGTGAAATAAATTGTGTAGCCTTATCTTACAAAAAAGAAACAGTGTGTTCACATTAGTCTGCTACTTTGAACACCAGTTGGTTGTAGAATTTTAAAATAACCAGTATAAACATGCAACAGTTGCAATAGCACTCATGAAGGAAACATTTAATTTCTTGGTGACATGTGCCATAATACAGAATGTGTATGGCTCATGAGGCAGCTTTTCCAAACACTGTCTCTGTTGTAGCCTTTATTTCTAGCCTACCTATACTAGAACTGGCTTCTAAATGTCATGTAAAAGAATTTGCTGAGGATGCTAGATAAGAGTGATCACATCAAATTTTCTTTCAGATTCTTGGTATGGGTTCCAAGCGCTTGTTGACTCTAACGCACAGAGCTCAAGTGAAGCGATTTACTCAAGACTTACTGAAGCTTCTCAAATCCCAGGCCAGTAAGCAAGTTATTGTGAGGGAGTTCTTACAGGCTTACCACTGGTAAGTTATCTTTAATGAATCAAGAACAGCTGTGCAGGGCATGTCTGTCAGCAGTGGTTTTAAAACCTAGTGCAGGAGAAGTCAGCACTTTAAATCTGAGTACAAACTGTGGTACCTTATATTGCCTCTGTTGTGATGTGGAAGTTCAAACTTCAAGTGAAAACAAAATTTAAAAGTTCTCTGGTGGATTTTACTGCTTCCTTTAGTGCTAGGTTAATTTAATTTTATTGGAGTTTCAAACGGTTTATTGTATTTGATTAATTCTCTTTGAAGCCATGACTGCAAGGTTGGATTTAAGCAAGCAGGTCATGGCACATTAACATGAACAAATAGAAGGAGATTTTAGTGTTAGGCTTTCCTTAGACAGAAATGTAAAATAAATATACTGATTGTCAATAGATACTCTTACTGCTCTAACTGGAGCTAGCAGTAGTGCAAAAATGAGTAAAACCTGTCTTGCTACGCCAGAAAGAACATTCTGTTCTAGCATAGTGAAAAAAAATAGGGTTGTGAGGTTTTTTTGCAGAACAAAAAATGATGCTTTCTTTTATATGAAGACAGCAAGTAGTACTTAACATGCTTTGAGGTAAAACACTTAGTGCTATATCTGGTCTACCTTTGCACGTGTGCTGCTGTGCTGCATGTGCCAACAGCTCCTTTTTGAGAGTGCACTCTTCTACTTGTATTTTCACTATTGGCAAAAATACATCATTGGCTGTTTCTAAATCTACTAAATGTGCATAGTATTGTGAACCTTAATATGGTGTTTTCCATGGTGTGGTTTCTGCCTTGAGACCTAATCCTTAAAAAGAGCATATGTCTATAACTACTAAGCAAATACAGACTTGAAAGTGTAGCCGTATGGAGCTGTATAACATCATTACATTTTCCTATTTTTCTGATTAGCATGGATAGATAACTTGAGTTAAGAACAGTTTTCCCCTTTGTTTCACATGCTACTATTATTGCCAATATAAAAATTATGCTTTTTTTTTTTAGGATTTGAGGCTTATTCTCTCAAATTACACTTTTTTTTTCCTTACACAACATACTTGTATAATACAATTTTCAAAACCTTTCAGGTGTTTCTCTAAGGACTGGGATGTTACTGAGTATGGAGTGTGTGAACTGGCTGATATTATATCAGAAATTCCAGATACAACTATCTGTTTGTCACAGCAAGACAATGAAATGGTAATTTGTATCCCCAAAAGAGGTATGTTTATGTACACTTTTTTGACTGTTGCCAAAGTATTTTTTGACTCTTTTAAAACTGTACTAACCAGAGTATATAGGAGTGACTTGGATTTTTTGATAACTGTTTCTGCCTTCATAACTAATTGATGAACTTCTAATAAATAAAGAATTTGTCATTCTAGAAACACTTAAAATGGAAGACAGAAAAGCAGGTGGCAAAACAAAATGTTACTATTTCTGTATGTAAAGTTTCTGTATTTGGCTGTTTAATATCCTCTAAAGAGCTGATCACATAAATATTTTTGACTTTAAACATGTAAGCTTAGTAAAGATCTTCAGTGCTAGAATAGTGACTTGGTGTGATGTGTGATTAAGTTTGAAAATCAATCACCATATTTTCTTAGTATATTTTGTTGCATTTTATAAGTGTGTTAATACATAGCTCTTTTGTTGTTTAATTTTAGAACGTACACAAGAAGAAATTGAAAGAACCAAACAATTTTCTAAAGAAGTAGTAGACTTACTGCGCCACCAACCCCATTTTCGAATGCCCTTCAATAAATTTATTCCTTCATATCACCACCACTTTGGTCGTCAGTGCAAACTTGCTTACTATGGTTTTACAAAACTACTTGAACTCTTTGAAGCCATACCAGATGTCTTACAAGTAAGTTCTAAAATCCTAAGACGTACTAAAGTATTTTTGAGATCTGTACAACTGTTTCAGCAGGGGTTATATTTCTTACTAACTTCAGTGTGAGCTATACACCTGTCATGTTAGACAGCTGTATTTAAGAATTTGGTAAAATTGTCCAAGGCTTTTAGCATATTCAGGCTAAGTTTGTTAAAAAATTGTTAGGTCCTGGTCTGATTGGTCTGGGAGGGGCTCGTAATGATACTGAGGGTGCAGTTAAGCCACAAATGAGGTCAAATGCTGTTTACTATAACTTTACTATTTTTACCTAAAAAAAGATGTGGAACAAAATCTTGAAGTTGAAAACTATAAGTTTGCTAAATTGGATTACATTTACAAAATTCAGTGCACCAAAATTAGAGAAAGATTTCATTTAAATTGTATTAAACTAGCTTTAAAAAAGGTTAATAACTATTTAATTGCCTATTTTGTTGTATTTAAGAAATTACATAGTCTTGCTTGCTATATAGATACTTTTTGATATAGCTGAGCCCTGCTACATAGCAAATGATTGCCTGCAAGCACTGAATTTTAGTTGCAGGTTACACTTTTTTTTTTTTTCATCCAGACTAGGTAAATCACTTTAACAAACTGTAATTTCTGGTTTGTAGGTATTGGAATGTGGGGAAGAGAAAATTCTCACACTCACGGAGGTGGAACAAGTCAAAGCAGTTGCTGCCCAGTTTGTTAAACTGCTGCGGTCTCAGAAAGACAATTGCCTTATGATGGCTGATGTACTGACAGAGTACAGCAAAACGTTTGGATACACACTGCGTCTTCATGACTATGATGTTAGCTCAGTTCCAGCTTTAATGCAAAAACTTTGCCATGTTGTAAAGGTAATTTTTTGTCTTTTTAGTTTATCCCTTTAAAAAGCATGTAATGTTCAGGAATTTCCTGTCTCAAATTACAGGTGTCTCTGCTTAATGTTGTACTCTAGAATCGATATTCCATTAAGCTGGGGGAGGGAGGCAGGATTCAAAAGGGACTTCAAACTTAGTTTCTACATTCCTATGATGTCTTTATTCTTTTGTAACCTTTCAACTTTCTCTGGGAAAACTCATGCTTGTTTAGCAAATAAGTACTATAATACAGTCTTTTACTTGTTTTAACAATACAAATTGTTGTTTTTTCCTACCCGACATCTTTGTAAAAGTGATCATTTCATGGTAACTGTAGTAATCAGTCTCCTAATGTTTTATACCCCTCGTTTTTCTGATCTGTGGTTTTAGGCTTTGACTCTGAATGTAAATACACAGATGGTCTTGCATGTCAGTGGAAAAGAAAGGTTTACATCTATGTAGACATGAGCATACCAGTTTAGTTGCTCCAATTCTTGTAATCTAGCAGCTGGTGTTCAGGCTGGGGCTGAGTGAGGTCCATCTGGCTTGGAACAAAGAGTAAAATCATGCCTACCATGTGGACAGGAACTGCTACACAGCTTTTGCCTACTAAAGTAAATTTACCCATGTAAAGCTGCTAGGGGAGTATCAGATGTTGGTATGTGGTATCAGATACAGCTGTGCTTAAGCAAAACCCAGCTACACGATTTATTTATAAGTCTCTTCCCTGTCCATAACTCTATTCCCAATTCATTTTTCTAGGTTGTTGACACAGAGTCTGGCAAGCAAATTCAGCTGATAAATAGAAAATCTCTGCGGACTCTGACCGCCCAATTGCTAGTCTTGTTGATGTCCTGGGATGGAACATCCTTTCTCTCTGTTGAACAGCTTAAACAGCATTATGAAACAACCCATAGTACTTCCCTTAATCCTTGTGAATATGGATTTATGACCTTAACTGAGCTCCTCAAGAGTCTGCCTTACTTGGTTGAGGTATGTACGTTCTTTTTGCCTTCTGGTGTGTTTCATGCTTTGGAAAGACATTGTGACTAGAGGATACGGAAGTATGCATTTTAATTCTTTCTCTTCTTTTTCTAACAGGTTTTTACCAATGGTGGAGCAGAAGAATATGTGAAGCTTACAAATCTGTATACGTTTGCAAAGAATGTAAGGTCCTTACTTCACACCTACCATTATCAGCAGATTTTTCTTCATGAGTTCCCAGTAGCATATAGCAAATACACAGGAGAAGTGCTGCAACCTAAAGTATATGGATGCAATAATTTAGAAGAGCTTTTGGGAGCAATTCCACAGGTGCGAAGAACTGTTTTTCACAATTACATTGAGATTTCTGCATGGACTAAAAATAGTTACACAGTGGTTTCTGTTAGTTGGCATGAATTACTGGATTCTCCAAGGAGGCTTATACCAGTATTTTTAATAGCTTCTGAGAAATCTGCACTATGTAATAAGAAAAAGAAAATATCTCTTTATGTGGTTTGGTCAATTTTTGCTTAACTGTTTCTGGTGAGGCCACAAACATCCTTGGTATCATTATCAAATGAGATAATAAATTTGTCTCGAATGAACAACTGTACAGTACTGAAGCTTCACTTTGATCAGAGTAGATTTAGCTTTAGGAGTGAAGAATTGTGGGACCTTGTCAGAAGTGCTGCATAGTGGAGTTTTGCTGTGGCATCTTCTTGTCATTCACGTGCCCTCAGTGCTCTAGGATAATTTGTGACCTGGTTTATGACTAAGCTTTCTGTTAAGTAAATTTATGTTTCTGGAGAGTGACAAAATGGAGTTTTTGTCAATATATATAGTTAGTACACTTTCTAGCACTATAGCTTGCCTTTAGCATCAATTATTTTGAGACAAAGCTTTTACTTGGGTAGTGTAGTGCAAATTAGTAACATGATTTAGTTTACCTTTAGAAATAATGTCAACGCAAGGCTAGATGAAAGGCAGTGAGGAAGCTGGTTTAGGATTTGAATTTGTATGCTGATGTTTAATTCTGTTTTTTTTTTTTTCCCTCTATAGGTGGTCTGGATTAAAGGACATGGCCATAAGAGAATAGTGGTACTAAAAAATGATATGAAAAGTAAGCCATTTCAATTTTGAACAGTTTCTGAGTTTCCTTTTTTCTTAAGATGTGACTTAAGTAAATGAATCAAATGACCTTGTTTTCTTGTAGCTCGTTTTAGCTCACCTAGTTTTCCCCCTGCTGATCATGTGGATGATCATGGAAATCAACTTGCTGACAATAATGGACATATTATGGAAACCCCAGGATCCACTTCATCAATGGAACTAAGTCTAGGAACACCAAGCAATGGTAATGCAAAAGTCATTTATATAATGTGTTATTTTAGGGGAGTTATCAAAGGAGCATGGAGAAAGTTGTGTAAGTTATTGATATTCTATAGAATATCAGCTACAGAATTCAATACAGAATAACTTCTGTAGAATGCTTTATGGCTTGAAAGTTGTTGAATTTCTCCCCAGGTATATAGTTAGGCATGTGTCCTCTTTGCAAGGGCATCTGGTCCTCAGCTGTCAGTATATATGTATAGCTGCTATATGCATTTTAGTGGAAATTTAAAGTTACTGAAAAGAGACAGTCAGTAGCAGCTTCTGACAGGAATGTGTCCTGTATTCTGATGAGAATACAGTTCTCTTTGGTGTTTGGTGTTTTTATGTTCATTTTTGTTACTTATTTGCAAATAATAATGGCAGCCATGTTAGTATAAATTTTTCTCCAAATGGGAGAAACTGGGAAGTGGTTCATATCTTACCATGGTCTCTAGTTTGACCACCTGCAGGTTGGAGAACTTGTGGAATGGTTCTTGAGTTATCATTTTAGAAGTCTAGGCTTATCCCTTCTAATAAGGGCAAGTCACTTCATTTTGAAACTTTCAGCTTAATTTTTACATGTAAATGTGTTAGATGGTACATAAGTGGCTGATAGGATATTGGTATGTCTGCAGGAAAATTGTCAGGTAACTGGCCTTTGTTAAAGTCTGTTCCAGTAGGACTTGTTTCCTCAGCTCTTCTTCTATTAGTCAAGTTTGGCAAATACTAAATTTTATGATAAGGGTATGTTTATTCAGACAAGCAGTAGGTTTAACATACTATTGCTCTGTCTGCTGTATTGTAATTAGATGCTTTTGGTACAGCAAAGTAACTCTTGAATGAATCTGAGGTTAGTTAGCATTAATTAAATTAGTTTGATATTAGTGTTTCAAATACAGTGTAGCGCTCAGAATTGCTTCTGAAGACTTTGTTTATCAGCTCTGAAACAGTGACACCTTCACAGCTTATGGATACTTTGAACGATGTTTCCTTATTTTTGTAGTTTCTAACCCAACCGAGCAAGAACTTCTTTGCCTCACAAACACATCTCCCATTGACCTCCTGTGTGAGCCAGTTCCTTCCTGCCTACCATCCCCACAGCTGAGACCTGATCCGGTGGTTCTTGAGTCTGCAGACCTCATTCAGTTTGAGGAACGCCCTGCACCTCTCTCTGGTAAGAGTTTCCTTGCCTGTGTTGTATTACTTATAGATGATGACTTGTACAATTTGGAAAATAAAGCATCAAATAAATGGTTGATTATATGAAGTTCTATTTAAATACATACCTGTGTATATATTACACAGTGGGATGTATTAGAAAAGCGGGTGGCTTCCATCAGAAACTCTTGAGTACTGACTGTAAGTACCCTGCTGTAGTTGTCTGGGGTGAATCTTATAGGGACCTTATTTAATATTAAAATTGTGATTTGCCATCCTGTAGCAACCTTTTCACCACAGTAACTTTACAGTGCTGTTCTGAGTGCTGAGAGACTTGATGTGAAAACCGAATTAAGCATTCTAAACAGTACATGAGGCAAAGCCAGGAGCAAACATCACATCAGCTGCAGAAGTGAACATTGATGCATCTTCTGTCTACAAATCAGGCCGACACATGCATTTAAAATATTTTATTGCTTATTTCCAGAGAAATAATATTTATTTTTTCAAGAACATAGTGTAAATAAATTTTGTTGTCTTGTTTATTTTAGAGATAATGATTTTAACAGAAGAAGAAAAACGAAGAATTGACACCACAGCTCAAGAAAAATTGCCCTCTGGTTCCGTGGTATCTAACAGCACGGAGAATGCTTCAGTGCCTCCCTGCCAGTCCTCTGAAACCCAAATCCACAAGGAAGCAATGGATAGCCCAGCCAAAAAGCAACACAAAAACAAGGTGAAATTGGCAGCAAACTTTTCACTTGCACCTGTAACCAAGCTTTAAATTTTTCTTTTTAGTGTGAAAAACAAATAGCTATGGACTCTGCACAAAGAAAAGCTATTTGCTAGCCCTTATGTATTTTAATGAAAGGCCTAGAAGAATTAATTTGTATTTAATGTATTCTGTGAAGATTTTGTTCCTTTTACACTGAACACAGCTGTTAACAGAGCAGATTTTTTCTATTATTTTGAAAAAAATAATTCTGGCATTCGTTAAATTATTCTTAAATTTTACAGTTTTTCATAAATGTGTGTTCAGTAAAAGCAAAATATTAATTAAACTAAAATGGAACAGATTTTATTTTCTTTAAGCCTTGTTGGTGGTGTAATCATACATGTAGCATATTGTATTCTATAGGCTGTTGCTTACTGGTATTGTTTCAGACAGTATTAATAAAATGCATGATCTGTCTTTCAAAAGCCTGTTGAGAAATTTTAACTTGCTGACCTGAAATGACAAGAGTGAGGGAATTGATTGTGCTCTAGAGGAGAAACTTGTTCTCTGACCTTTCAGATGACTTGTAATTGCACTGGAAATTATTTTGTCTGAAGATGTCTGTAGAAGATTATGTGGATTTTTTGTAAAACTTGTTTTAAATGTTTTCTGTAGCTTTCAGTTCCATTTAGGAGCTTTCTAGGACACTGATGCTTTAAGCTTCCCTTTTATATTTTGTTCCAGTGTGGCATGGATTTGGTTAAGGAAAAGGCTGTCTTGGTGTTGTGAGTTTGAGATACAGACACACATTTTATTGTGTCTAGAGATGAAGTTAGGAAGATTCTGATATTTCTGAAATATGCATTTAATGCATAAATTACAGATAATCGAGCAGGTCTTAATGAAAAGTTTTGGGATGGAAGGTATTGATGCTATTTCCACCTGTAAGGGAAGTTCTAACTACATGTGGAAATGCTAAGGTTGTTCTGCTTAACCTTGTTTTCTATTTTTAAGCATGTTCCGTAAATGGGAAGCTTATTCTTTGATGTGCTGTCTTTTAGCTGTGTCTGTTTTTATATTAAAACTTACTCCTAGTGTTGGAAGCTTTTTTCAATTTGTGGTATCTTGTGTTGGCTTTTGAAAGGGCCAGCTTTGGAAGAGAGGTTAAGTCAGTGGATGACCTTAACTCTAGTTAGCAGAAATGTCCAGTGTATGAGATTTCATACCCATTCTGGGTAACCATGGCATTTACAATGGGTTGTATTTGCCAGGCAGCAAATAAAATGCTTGTAGTATTGAAAGAACCTACACTAGAGGTTTTCCACTGGCCAGCTGAATATTTTTAGGTGCATTCTATTGTAATAGACAAGAGATGGAACACAGGCTCTAATTTCTCAGCCAGCAACAGGAAATGCCACTGAATAATGGCTATAGACAGGATTTTACTGGTCAGATTTTGTTATACAATCTTTTAAATTTTGGCAAGTATTACCAGTAGTGAACTTTATAGCCATTGTGAATGCAGAGAAACACTTGGAAGTTTTTCTGAGCATTATGGCACAGTATTTTGAGTCCTTGGTAAAACTCTACAGACATACTGCTATAGAAAGAAATGTAGAAGTAAGCCTTCTGGGAATGCTTTTAATGAGTTAAATGCAAGAATACTTGCTTTCACCTTAAGTTTGATAAGGTTAACACTGATCAGTCTAGGTCTTTGTTTCAGAAGAACATGCATGGGAGAAAAGACCAACCTGGAATGGTATTTTCATGAGATGCAGCTACAAGTCATCTGGAGTACTAAAGAAAAACAGGTTTTTTGCATCAGGAAAACAAAGTATTTGTCAGAGTGAGTGTGGTGGTTATGCCACTTACAGAGGTCAGCATCTCTCTTCTGGATTCATGTGTGATTCTGATGAAATTGCTGTTTGAAAGTAATAGAATAATACTTTTGAGAAGTTGTGTTCATA
This sequence comes from Tringa solitaria, assembly GCA_026413425.1. Taxonomy (NCBI): domain Eukaryota; kingdom Metazoa; phylum Chordata; class Aves; order Charadriiformes; family Scolopacidae; genus Tringa; species Tringa solitaria. The sequence continues at coordinate 10,450,032 of JAOXJM010000071.1, forward strand.
GTGTAACAAAATAGCTAATTGAATTGCAATATATTTTTTTATCCAAAGGGTTAAATGAATGATGTGACTTACAGATTTAAAAGCATTTACAACCATGAAATTCTTTAATTTAACAATTAAATGTGCTATTTCAAATTCATGTCTGTTTAAAAAAAAATGTCACTGAAGCCCTCAATTTATGCACTATCTTTTTCTTGGAATGGGAGAAGAAAAAAATTCTTTTCTTAGCTGTCTACTTTGTTTGGACACTTTCTTTTGTGGCTCAAGTGCTGTTTTGTGTGTTGGGACCAAACAGTTGTGTCAATAAAATTTTCAAGCAAGCATAACTCTTGTCTGTGTCTGAAGCCCTGAAAAAACTGTCCTAGAATCATTAACTTGCTGTGTCACATTAAGTTTAATTATCCATACAGAATAAAGCTAAAATTTGGGATTTAATGAAGATAAAAGAAACAGTAAATCCACAGCTTGCTGGATCTACCCTATGCTGGAGAAAGGATATTTTTTTTAATTTTTTTTCCTGAGTTTTTGCATTTGATCTGTTAGATGTACCCATTATATCTAACTGCTCTTAATACAACATAATGTTTAGGGTTTATTTTAGAAGGAAACTGTACTATTTATCTACCTAAAGAGAAAAATAGAGAAAGGAGTGTAAATGCAATGGGTGGAAGTAAGGTGTTCCTCCAGAGTTTTTATGTCACTTTGAAATGTTAAAATTTATGTGAATGTCATATGAAGTATTAGTATGCAATAAAGTTAACTAGTCACTTTGAGTAATAATAGCTTTGTTTTCCAGCTTGTTTAAGATAGTAATTATCCAGGAACTATGTCTGGCAAGCAAGTTACTTGGCAGCTTTACTAGAGTGCTTTGAACTTTACTCCAGATCTAACAAAATAATTTTAAATCTGCAACTGAATTGGACTGTTCTGTCATCTCTCAGCTTTAGGGACAAAAGCAAAGAGCTGGATGGGTTGCTCCTGACTTTATTTTTTGTGGTCTTACTATATATTCTCTCTTAATGGAACTGTTAGTGAACAGTCTGCTAGAGTAAATGTAAGGCCTGGGCTGCTGCAGGTAAATGTTCCCTTGATTTTGCAGAGTATTTGCTTGTTCAGTAAACAATTTTAAACTACCTACCTAAACTTATTTAGCAGGAAATTCTCCATAAATTATGTAAATACCACTCTGTAAGTGGAGGGGCAGGCAATTTATAAGACCATTCTATAACATCTTAAGCAATACCACAAACTGTATAATCACCACTCTGAAACTTCCTTTTTTCAGTAGTTGTGGATGTTTTAAGTGTGCATGAGCGAAATCCCTCATACCACCTGGTATGTGATTACCTTCAAAAGGTGAGTTTGATTTTAATAGTTCTTATGTTATTGTGCTGCAAACATTCCCATTTCTTTCATTCTCATTTTATTAAGCCATATGTTTAAATTAGTAAAAAGTTTTTTAAAGTCATGATGGAAACATTTTTTCCTAAAGTTAATATGGGTTGTTTTGTCTGCCACAATGTAGCAGGACAGTGTAATTGCATGGTGAGCTATGGTTTACCTCCTATTTCCATTAACTGTGACTTAAAAAAAAAAAAGTACAAGGAGAGACTTGGGTGTAATGCCAGAGAAAGGATTAGGGAAATGACTTAATTAGTTGATGCTTCAGGTGTAATGTGGAATATTGCTGATAGGAAGCATGACTGTGTATGAGAAAAGAGAACATAAGGAGGTTTCCTAACTTTTGAAGTGTCTGAACAGAGGAGCTGACAAAAGGCTTTTCCTTTAGACAAAGCAAAGGTTTTGGGTGTGAAAGAGTAAGTAATCTTTCCATAGAATAAGCTGAGGACCTTGGCTTTGGCTTTCTGTATTCTAGACAATCTCAGGACTTTGGCATGGAGAGAGAAACTGACTGCTTGGAGGACAAAACATGGCCTGGCTTTGCTTTGCTTAGCTGTTCAGAGTGTGAGCAAGTGAAAACCGAGTGTTACCAGTGAAACCTGCTTATCAGTCTGTGGGAATAATCCTTCCTTTTAATCTTGTTGCTTAATTTCTTGCCTATGACACTTGAAATGTGTTAAGTCTCTCTGTGGCTAACCTTACAATTCCAATATTTAATCTCTTTTGTGTTTTACAGTGGGTGTATGGTATGGAACGATTGACATACTTAGAGACCTTTTGGATATTTTCTCACAATTTAGCTGTTGTTGTGTTCAGAGGAGGAGATATAGTATCTTTACTCTTCCTGCAGGCAGTACTTTTAACGTAGTAGTATTCCTCCTTGTATGAAATATTACTATGTTTAATATTACTTAGATGGAGAAAAATAGGGGGGGGAGGAATCTTCATTCAGATGACTATTAAATGACTTGTAGTGCTATACATATACTACAGAAAGCAGATTGATGTAAACAGAGAATGCCATTTTACAAGAAATTTCTGAAATTCCACGTTAAAGTATTCTGCATGTTTTATTTCAAGTAAAAAAAGGCTTCTCTAGGATAGATCAATTTTAAGGCCCTTTTTAGATGTTCTGCTGGTCCTATCTAATCCTTAGTTGCCTTGTATCTACAATACCTGTCTAAGAAATAGATTTTGTTTAGGTTTTTCCTGTTTTGGCGAATAGCCACTGACAGTGTTATGTTTGTTTTCCCTAAGCATTTAACATTTGGCTGTAAGAAGTGACAAGCTTGACAGAAGAAGCCTGATGGCTGGCTGCACTTAAAGGGAGAGTTGTTAGAGGTGCAGATTTTTGCACTTGAAGTCATCTCAAATTTTTAAGCTCAAGTTACTAGGACAGGAGTCTTAAGTGATGACAGAAGACTGTTACTAACAGACTTGGAATAAAGAGATTAGTATGGATATTATGCAGTGAGACCAAAGCACCTTATCAGCCTGTAGGTAAGTAATTTAACTTTACCTGAAGAGTAGGATAAACTTTTAATCTGTGGAGTTGTGCAGAGAGGGAGAGGAGCAGTTCATATAATGGCCCTATAAGCAGAGATTGGTTTCACATTTTCTGCTGTGTTTTTTAAAGGTGTAGGAGGGGAATCTGAGGGTGGAATATGACAATTGTGTGGAAACTTCCAGGGTGCTCTCAAAGGAGAGAGAGCTGGGATGAAATAATCATAAGTGGACTAAAGGAGGAATAGGAAAACTTCCTGAAAATGATATCTGAAAGCTTGGGCTCTGTATCTTGAAGGATCCATATCCTGACAGACTTTCAAGAAAGTGTCTGAGGCTGTAAGCTGTTGCCCAGTCTGTCTGGCTCCAGGTCTAGATACTGAGGTGTTCTCAATGTCCTATGTGAAGTGCTGTATCCACATGGAAGGAAGAGTAAGTTTTAGACTTTAAAGTAATGGTTTTATGATATAATTCTGTTCCAAAAGAGCCTGCTTGACTGGCTGTTTACAAGATTGATGGGATTGTGTGGAACAAGTTGCACCTTGGGCAGCATAGGACTATTCATTTAAGTAACATGTGACTACTTTGGAAGAGTGACTTGGACTTTAAGCTGCCTGGGAATACCTGCTGGGTCTGGAATAGGAAATGGAGCTGCCCTTTCTTCAAGAACAAAAGAGAAGAAACTTGCTTTGCTTTTCTTCAGCCTGCTGCTGAAATGTGAGACTTTGGTGGTGACCTGCTGGCACTTGATTTGTCACATGTTGACTTTACAATGGAAAATTTCTGGGTGCTCCAACATATACAGTTTTAGGCAGGAGCAAACAGCACGGAGCAACTTGGTTTATTTGCATGTCTTGGAAGACTCTATACTATAAAATACATATTCTCTGGGTGGTTGTTTGTGTAACTGAGTTTGTGGTAGTCTTCCTACTGTAAGGGAAATGTCATATTTATTGAAGTTGTTTACCAGTAAGTCTAACTTTTGGGTTCTCTCTTCATTCTCAGACCTTAACTGTAAAAAGTCTGAGATCTCTTCAGTTTTGGAACCAGTAGTGAGACTCTTAATTTCCAAGAGCTGCTTTGAAATGCTAGTAAAGATTTTAACTGCTTCAGAGGCAGGGGAGTATGGCTAAGGATATGGGTTGAACGTTTACTCTACACAAGATGTATAGAATACACTCAAACTCGTCATTTGGGGTAATTGATATCAGTCTGCTGTAAATGTTTTAGTACCAAGTGGTGTGGTTTGAGATCAAGCTGAGCAGAATATTAGGAAAACTGTTCTCTTTAACCATCTGGTTAAACAAAACAAAAGCATCTTTTATGTCTGTGTAGGAAGCAAAGCCTGAATCACGTGTGAACTTATGGTCGCCAGCCACAAAGCTGAAAGCATGCCCTAGTTACCTTCTGCAGCCCCACATTTCAGCTTGCAGTCAAATGCAACTTAATATTATTTTTTAGGTAAAGTACTATTCTATTCTTTCTGGAAGATGGAGTCGGGGGGGGAGTGCTGCTTATGAAAGTAGTTGTTCACTCTAGTTAACCTTGCCTCGGTTAACAAGACATTGGTGACTTGTTACCAGAGTAACAAGTTCCTCAGTTGGCTGCAGGGTTATGTTTAAAGCTTTCTGTTGAGCTGAATTGTTTTATTCTAGGAGATGGGGGAGGAAAGAAACTTGTCTTCCAACCCTCTTCTGATATGATACCATTGCTGTTGGATATTCCTTAGTTGGCTCTCAGCACCAAAACTCTTGGTTTCATTGTGTGCAATTCCCACAGGAGGAAGGTTGGGTCAATGACAGCAAAGCAGCAGCATGAGATGCACCCCTAGATGTGCTTGGTTCCATCTCATTCCCTGTCTCTGGTCCCTGAGATCTCCTGAGCCCTACACACCAGGTAGATCTGTAAAATCACTCTGGTGAGCAGACGAGACAGTGCTGGGTTTTTTTTCTGTAGGGTTTTTTGTTTTGTTTTGTTTTTTTTTTTAATTGCTGTTAAGCCCTTCTGGCTTGGCAATGTTTTTGATACTCAAACATGCTGGGACCTTTATCTTCTCAATGTAGGGCTGGGAACTGTCTTCCAATCTGTACAGTGCTCTGGGCTGTAGTAAGGTTTCAAAGTCATCTTGGAGCATAATGAGATTGGATTTTTTGGTGTGTTTTGTTTGTGGAGTGTCATTGGAGAAACTGTCTGTTTTTCAGTGAGATAAAATCCTTTATTTTAGTAGCATCACTAACTTATCAAACTATTCCTTTCTTGCAGAAGAATAATTCTACTCTTTTGGGGAAGTATAGTGGTGCACTAAGCACATCCAACTCTACTCCACAACCCCTAATTTCCTTCAGTAACAGGAAGAAACATATGCTTAGTATAACACAGCAGCTTAGTTTATTTGGAAATATGTTTAACTTTGCTGAAGAGATTCATTTGACCTAGGGGAAGGTACAAGAGAACCACTTGCTGGTATAAATGGTGATTAATACAAATAGCACTTCAGCACTTTTGTTGTTCTCAGTAGACCAAGATCCTTTCATGAATATAGCCATGGTTACCAGTTCATAGAGGAAATAGTGTGTCAAATCCACCTTATGTTTTCTTCATTTTCTGATGCCTTGACTCCTTTCTGAAGTGATAAACAGCCAGGATTTCCAAAAGAGATTTTGGGTACTTCAGTCAACTGATATCCTTCTTTGCTGACAATAACAGATATGCAAAAATCAGCTCTGAAATGATTACTTGAAGTAGTCACCTAAAGATTTTACATATGGGGATTGCATAATGTGCATTGTTGGAAAGATCATGGAAGTTAAAGCCCCTCACTAAAGCCAAGTCCCTTTGGGGCACTAGCTACCAGTGCAAACTGTGTGTCAGTATTACACATTCAGACTTGCTGTGTCTTTCTCCATTTTAATTAAAGGAGGGGGCTCTGTAGCCTAGTCATGAGTGTCACATCCCAGAAATGTCTAGCACCATTTCTTGTTAATGAAATTTTTTTCATGCAAATGGATTCTACTGATTTCACTACTCTTCCCAGGGGACTATAGATTCTGTGCAGCATGTGGGGATCCTCCCGATCATCAGTACAGCCTGATTTAAACACTAATGCACACAAGTCACTTCTTGCCTTACAAAAACTGTGTGCAAAGTCCTTCAGAACCCTTTACTTACCAGCATTCACAGCCCTTGGTTGTAATAGTTGATCTTTCTAAGGCTTTAAGTTTGATGCTTCGCTACAGGTTTTTTTTCTTCCATTTGTCTTTAGTGGCATCCAACATCTGCCTCCTACCTTAAAATACTGATAATTCCTGACGTCTTAATTGGGTACCAACAAATTAAAAAGCCTCTTGAATTTTACAGAAGCTAGTAGGTTATTTCTTGCCCTCCAGTGTGTGTTCTCCCTAAAAAGCAGTTTTCCCCATAACTCTGTTAAAAGTACACAGGTGCTATACAGAGTCCAACCCCTACCAGATACAGTAGATATTAACAGCTACAGAGCTTAATGTGATGTTGTATATATCAACAAGAATGCAATAACTGTATATGACTATTCATATGTTTTGTCCTCTTTCCCATGTCTTTGGTCAAAGTAATTAAAGTGCTTCAAGTCTTAGTGGAAACCTTTTGTGTTTTTTCCCTCCTTGATCCACAAACCTTAAGGAACATAGTGATGTAGGTTCTTTGTCTCAAGTGAGTGTGCAATACTGAAACAAATGGTTCTGGAAATGCAAATGTTCTTCATTGAATCAGTCTAATGCTAGGGATTAGGTTCTATTTGTACAAGAATAGTCTGAGTTACTTTAGATGGTGTCTATCTCCTTGAACCTTAATAAGATACCTTCTCTCTATAAAAAATATTACTGTTCATCCTTTTTCAGTAACTGCTGTTGTGGTTTTTTTTCTCCTTTCCTGTAACTGGTTCCTTTGTATATAAGAGCACACTTCACTTAGCTGGCTTCACAGAATGGAAGTTCCTCTTGAAAAAAATTCATTTTAGGAACTCTTTGCTATCTGTTTGTTACTTCTAAGCCTGAGATTTTGACATTAGATCCGTGTACATTTATTTTACTATTTACACCTATCACAGTACATTTATATGGAATACCATCACACAGACAAACCAGCTACTGACAGCTAATATAAAGATATTAGATTCCACAAGGCTTAATCTGCATAGAGACCAGAAACACATTTAATGGTGAAACACAGATAAGTCTTTCTGTATTTCCCTTAATTTTAAATCCATTTTGTGTAGATTGTGATCTTCCTACCACAAATACTTCTATGTTTGTCTTGTAGTCAATTTGTCTTGGGTTGCTTGTGTCTTCCTATGCTTGAGAGTTTATATTTCTTATGGTCATGAAATATGCAATCAATAGTTGCTTTAAGCATTGTTTAAATATTAAATTTTGTCTTCCACTCTCCTCCCAGTAATCTCCAGTGATAGGTAATCTCATAGCGCACATAACTTCTAATAGTGGAGAAAACTCTCTGGGTGCATATTTCTGACTCCACGTGAGGTGGAGATTTAAAGAGAAGTGACACAGCTTTGGACTGCATCATCTATTTGTGGATCACTGTAGTTGTGCTTGCTAAAGCTTTACCAGAGACTTACTTTCCCTGGTGTAAGCAATATCCATTTGACTTGAGTAATTAAGAAATCATATGGGATATAAAAAAATCTACATTTACTTGCAGCATCCTTGTCACTGATCCTCATTCTTTAGGAAGAATTGGAAGTGAAACTCCACAGCAAAGTAGTTGAACATCACACTAGTTTGCTAAGTATTTTGTATGCAACATCAGTAATCCTAAAGTTGCTTCATCTATCAGTTGCGTTATATACAGCATTGCTACTTGTGGCTTTTGTTTGGAAAAGTAGCCAAAATGGGATATTTCAGCAATTTTTGAGTGCTGTTTGTCAAGAGGGGAAAAGTGTACAACAAATTCTTACAAAGTGACGGCATATTAAAATTGCTGTTTTACACCTTACTGGATGAAATATACCCTCTTTTCATTCACTTTTATCACTGTGGTGTTTTTGTTGACTCTACTACAGATCTTTTCTGGTCACTGGACAGCCACTATATAGATTTCTTTTGTTTTTAGGCATGCGTGTTGAGTGATCCATGCAACAGTGAAGAACCTGCCATTGTACATTCCATATATTACTGTTGTACCAGTTGCTCTTGACTCCATTAGCAGGATGCTGTTAGTTTCCCTCACCCTACAGTTTCATTCAATGAAAACATTTGAGAAGACAAACATGGTAAAGAGCCCAAAGCTACATGATGTTGCATTGTGTGGCCCCACAACAATCTTTAATAATGGCCAATCCTGCTTTGGCAATGGTGGGCTTGCTTGGAGGAGGTTCTGTCGTCTTTTCTGCTGGGCTGCCTGCAATGTTCAAAACAGGACACCATTAAAACCAAGAGCTAGTAAAAAGATTTCTTCCTACTTCTAGCTTAAATAATGTAAGCCTTTCCTGCAGACACCCACCCCACCACCCCTCCCTGAATTTTTTAACTCTTGTTTGAACAAAACATCTAATACTTTAGTAGTAACCAATGTGGTATGCAGATTCAAACTGCTCAGGAAGTCTTATCTCTTCAAGGGAGGTAAAGAGGAGGTAAGAGGAGGTAAAGAATCCAGACATCTCAATGGAAAGGTAAACTGCTTGCATCTTGTTAGTCCAGCTGTCCCTGTTCACAGCCATAGTGTCAGATAACACAACCTTCCATAGAAAGTTACCTTGCTGTGTTCTAAGCCCCAACTAAGGAGTTGGAGAATAAAAATATTGCTAGTTCTATTCTCTCATCAACTTCGATGTCATAATTAGGAGAACAAGATAAAGGTATGTTTTAATTTTTCTGGGTGAGAAGAATCTTCTTCTCTCTAACATTGCATTTAAACGCAATGACAATAAGTAAACTTAACAAGGGAGATGAGTCATGCTCTCTGTGAGTAAAAGGATGTAAACAATTAGTGGTATATCTTAAAATGTCTCTATCAACTTTGTACTTGAACTTTATAGTCATTCCACATCCTTCTGGAAACTCTATAGAGAGATCTTGATCTGTGCAAAATGGCAGTGTGTTTGGATATAAACCTCTTCAGCTGGTGTGGACCAAATTAACTTTGTAAGAAGGACACCACTCTCCCTTGATTATCTCCCTGCCAAAGAGCTTAGTTTGAGACAGGTCAAAATCAACCCGTTAACTTTTAAAGGTCATGCTGTGACTGTTTTGTTTGAAAGTTGCAGCTAAAAGCTTCCAAGGGCTCATGTAATCCGCTTAGTTTCTGAGAAATTACTGTTTGCTGTTCTGTTGATAAGTGATTTGGGTTGAGGTGATAAAAAAAAAAAATCTATGCTAGTAAAATGTAAGAAAATCGGGGGCAGCTGTGGAAGGTTACAGTCCTTTCTCTAGTTTCCATCTTGCCTGCAGTAAAATGGGCAAACTGTGCTTCAGATATCCTAGCGTATATCTTAAGAGGGAGTTTTTTCCAGTTATTTTGCAGAACAAGATGGGGAAAATGGCAAAGATAGACCTAGTTGCTTACTAAAGCAAGTTTTGGCATTTTGTATTCAGACATACTTTGGATATTTAAAGCATACAAAACAAATTTAAAGCGCCCATAGATGACTTGGATTCAGTTTTAAGGGGTAACTGGGCACCTGAATTCTAAGTGGGCAGCAACTGCTGATACTTTACATTGTTTCAGGGTGATCTATCTATGTTAACCTAGCTTTTGGCAGCGGCTGGCCCAGCATGGCTTTTGAAAATGCTCTTTTATCTAGTTAACTTTGGAATTTTTTCTTTTGTTGTTGTTTTTCATAATGTTTAGGAACTCACTGGTAGGAGATTGTGTTGCCTTGTCTAAGGGTTTTAACTTGGTGCGAAGGAATTCAGCCATCTCTTTGTCTTCTTCTTTCTCTCTGGTGGGGGGGAAAAAAGATATCTGTTACAGAAATAACAATCATTTTTCTGTAAATGGGACAGTAAAAGCTGTAGTTAGGATCAAATCACTAGTAAAAAAAAATCACTACTTTTTAAAAAACGCTAATTAAAGAGCAAAATATTTGTCTAAATGAAAGCAGTAATAAACTTGTAAAATTCAGAGACAATTTTCCCCAAGGTTCTTTACTTGTCTCAGTATTTGATTCATTATATTCTCTAGTCACTGGATTTAAAACATAATGTATTACCTATTTTAAGATTATGGCCTGATGTGCTTCATGATGCTTCCTCTACAAAGTAAAGCAGAGAATATATATTGGTGTGATCGTACTGCTGATTTTTAAAGGTCTACTAAGACAAAAAATTGGATCTCATGGTCTCCTGTTGATACTGTTTGCCAAAGCCAAGTATATTTCTCTTTGCCTGAAGATAACAGCATTAGGCTAAAAATAAAAAGATCGTGTTGCTATAATCTTGATGATATCTATTAATGATATTTTCATGTTAGTTTCTTTGCTATTTTGTTACTTAAATAATAACAATGAATGCACTGATTAGATAATCTTGGTTTAGAAGAAAAGCAGATTTCATTGTCTGGAGTTTTAAAGTAAATTCACATTTACTGCAAATGAGAAGTGACACTAAGGTATTCACACCTGCATAGCATGTAGCAGTGCATTCTCAGTAGCCTACAATTAGGCTTCTGTATTGTCTGGCTGTTGCTGAGGCTTTTGCAATTTGCGTGTGGAAGGAGCAGTGGAGAGTATCTGGATTGTTACCAGCTTAGGCATCTTGTCAGCTGCTGACTTCAGCCAGCTCTCTCTGATCAGCTGCAGGACCCTGGCAAGCTTTCTTCTCTCCTGTCCTTTGCTTAGAATTTGAATGTATTGGAAGAGATATTGTCATTTAGGATAAATGATGAGCCTTAAGTGTTTACTGTTGAAAGAGGAAGTAATAGCAAAACTCTGACTACTTGTAGAGTGTTGGGATCTCAGTGCAGCAGCTGGAAATGAACTTTTGAGATAGACCAGAGGTTTTTCAGCAACTTTGGGCTAAGATACTGAGATGAAACCATTCTGAACTTGCTTATGCTTTAGGTTAGGTAGACCTCTGTTAGTGATTGCATTCTCTGGAGGTTTGGTTTTCTTGCTATGGCAGGGTGAGAATAGTAATAATAAAACCCAGCCACATTATTTTTTCTAAAAAAAATGAGATTTTTAGATACCTACAAATGTAGCCCTTGTAGAATTCCATTTCATGTCTACTTCTTATGCCAAGATGATCCTCTGGTAGCAACAAATATCCTTCTCTTTCTAATTGTAAATGCCCAGACACTTTCTGGTAGGAAAGTAAGAGACCAAACCCTGCTGTAGTCATAAGATGACTGAATCATTGATGGAATAAAGGGCCACAGAAGTGCAGTAATCTAGTTTAAATGTTTTTTCTATGGAACCAGGATGAGGCTTTTACCTTGGTAAGTTGTTTTAAAGGACCAATTCTTTCATATTAATGTCAATGTAAATTTTGTCACTCTCTCCAGTGTAGCATTAGACTTGTGAAATCTCACAAATAAGTTCAGTTGCTTTTAGTTCTTACCGTAGTCTCTCCACCTCTGCATCATCTACGAGAAAATCTCTTTTTTGTACCAGTCTATGGATCTTCTGAATCAATTCATCCTCTCTTTGTTTCTCCATCTTTGTTTTTTCTTTTTCTGGTCAAAAACAGAGAAAAGAGACTATTACTTTGTATTGTAGAGAGTGGGGTGGGGCGTGTGTGTGTGGACATTGCGGATGTCTAAGAATGAATTGCTGATTTGAAGTTCAGACCTGAGTCACCAAAACCCCAGCAAGTTCTGGTCACTGTCTCTTTTTCTTTTCCACTTGCTGGTGTTGTCTGATCAGCTTAATGGTTTGGAGACTCTGTGGGGCTTGCCAAGCCTATTTTTAATATTAAGTTATTTTGCAAGACACTGCTTTGAATTTTTTAAAGAGCTTTGGTAGGAACACAGTCCAGGCTTCATTAAAAGCCATGGTACAAACTCCCTTTGACCTCAGGGGAAATGAGACCACACCAAAAGGACCATTTCTCTCTTCTTCGTGACAGCTTTGGCTGTTGATTACAACAGGTTTGGTTTTTTTCTATTGTGGTAAGACAGGCAAGCTGCAAATCCACACAAATAGCATCAAGTGTAGAATGTGGAAAAAATATGGAAGTGTTTATTTTCCCTGTGCTTCAAAAAATCTGAGTAATTACTATATATCCTTGCTAATTGGCCAGGCTGTAATGTTTATAAGCAACTGTTTTTGTGACATGACAGATGTGCCTGTTGCAAACTAAAACTCATGAATGTTAGAGAGCTGTAGTCTAAGGTTATAAAGCAAATGTAGTTAAGACAGAAATATTCAAACCTAGGAAGTACAGCAGAGATGAGAAAGCCAGAGGCAAATCCCAGCCCACCTATTTCTTCAAGAAGCTGAAAATTTTGATTAGCTGAGAAGACACTGGATTATATAAGAATTTTGGGTTTGAGCAGTAGAACTGCGTTTAGAGAACCATAAAATTAAATACAATAAGATTTGTGGGAAGAAGGGCAAGCTGCCTGCAGTCTGATGCTTCTGAGCTATGTTATGTCTGCTGGTTGAATTTATAAGATATTTTAAACAGATAAATAAATCAGACATTTGAAAATTATTGTTTAATACAGCTTAATTTTGGATCATGGGACTGAGGATGCTTACTGCTGGGAACTTCTGCAATAAATCCCTTCCTTACATAAAAACACCTTGAATACATTTTCAAGACAATGAAATTCTGTAGGTCTTAATTTCAGAACATCATACTCCTTGGAGAATTTTGAATTATGGTCTGCCAATAGCAGAAGATTAACTTGCAATATAACATAAGGCTGCTTTGTCTGGGATGTATTTTCCATGTTATATCTTTTAGAAATGATAAAGGAAATCACTGCTATGAAAATTTCAAGACCTCTACATTGTTACCTATGGAGAATTCCCATGTTTAATGCTGAATTTGCAGCAGAGAAAAAAGAAGAATGCTTAGAAATCATTGCTTTTTCTTGCCGTGCCTCTTGTGTCTATGGAGCAAGGGATATCCTGTCACTACTGAAGGTAGAAGCTACTTTCTACTTCCTCCCAATCTATCCCCTTCCCAGATTGAGATGTTCTCTCCCACGATATCCTTCAGGAAACTGCCTGCCAAATATATGCATCCTGAATTGTAGCAGAGTACTGCATATTCTGTGCACTAAAAGACTGATCTCATGTCTACTGAAATTGGCTAAACTGTGTCTACTGAAACCATAGAGCAGGGGGGTCTCTATATAAATCTGTATTCTAACAGCAAGATCACTATAAAGATAATATGAATGAAACCATTTCTGGAAAGTGTTTTCTAGGTTAGGGACATGCTGTGTCATCACTTAGTTCTGTGTGAAAGCCAGTAGCTCCTTTGTCTTCGTTAAGACATAAGTATTCTTGTGAGTCTGCCAAAAGGTGGTGCTGCTGGAACTGTGTACACTTAATTCTTAAGTTTGCTGAGATTTGCAAGTGCTAAGGAGAAACTGTTGTCTGTGGATTTCTGCTTCAAACTGTGTGACTGGAAAATAGTTTCTAAAAGGTTAAAAAAAAAAAGCCCACCAAAAAAATGAAAACCAGTCAACCCCAAGTTAAAAGTATGGGTAGGAAAGCTGCGGACTAGAAGTGAGGCAAGGCAAATAATTCATAGATATTTTGTAAGATTCATAATCCTTTCCAATACCATTTAAACCAATAAGATACCAACAGTGCTATTAGAAATTAAAAGTGTAACCTACTAAGTATAAAAGAAAAAGTAAGAAAGATTATGAATCCACTTTTGTTGGGTGCAAAGAAAAGTGGAAAAGTTGTTATACAACTAAGAACATGTGGCCTCAGAGTAGACCCCTAATTCCTATTTCATGAGTGACCTTCTCCTTTCTGGGAAGAAAGTTGCTCTTTAAAGCTGCACAATGAAATGTGAGGGAAAAGATAAAAGGATAACCAAAAAAAGACTTTAAATTTGTCCATAATAGGCAGCAGCAAATTATTTCTGAAGTGTTCTAGAGGCTATGCAGTAATATCTAGTGTAAATGGCCAACTGCAGTTGCTGAGGTTTTTGTAGGATCTGTCTGTACTTTTTTCTTGAACAGATTAGGGCAGTTCTGGGTGATCTAAAATAGCAAAGCCATAGTGAAGTGAAATTCGTCACTGATTTCAGGTGGAGTTTGGAGTTAAGGACTGCAAAACTGCCACATGCGTTCCTCCTCAGAACAGTGAATTTGCAAAGAATTAAGGCAAAATACAAAGCAAATGTTTGCCCCTTGCTTTTTGTAGAAACTCATTTTACTTTATAAGGTAGATTTAACTACCTTATAGTAGTCAGGTGTGACAATGAATTGTTGTATCTAGGAAAAAAACAATCGCATTCAGTGATGGTTATAAATCCCTCTCCTTTCTCCCTTGTATCTTGGGTATCTCAGCACTCTGTCTTTTCTACCTGACAATCTCTGTGCCACTTGCTTCCTTTGAGATTGCCAAGGGAATGCAAGAACTAAGGAATGTGCACCTTGTTTGAGTGATATTTGCAGGGTTGCTGCCAAGGGAGCAGTGAAATACAGCATGAAAAGAAATTGAGAGACCCAGAGAATAAAGATAGGAAGAACAAATAAGGACTAGAGGGAAGATATATGAAACTCAGCCTTGGGGGGAAATTTCTGATTGTTCCTGACACCATCCCCACCATCACCTAAGCATTGTTCCAATATTGGGCTGGAGATAGCCATTACCTGGGATTGCTACCAAACTCTGCAGCTCCTTCTTAAGGTTCATAATGTCTTTGCACAGCTGGATGTCATCCATCCTGCAGAAACAAAAAAAGCATGGTCAGAGACATGCAAACTCCATCCTGTGCTGATGGAAGCAGCTACATCTCATCTTGAATAATGATACTGTCCCTTGCCTGGGACCTGTGTATCAGCTTGAAATGCCAATGTTTATTTAACCTTGGGTTACTGTTCATTCAACAATACTAACAGCAGAAGGTATTTCATAATAAATGCCTGTTAAGCCCTTGATTACTTGTCTTACTGTCTTACACTTAATTTGTGTGTAGGTCATATCTGTCACCACAGATTATTTCGGATGCCTTTTGCTTTCTTGAATGTCACAGAACATTCTGGAAGTGGTATCTTTATATTTAAAAGTCATGAAAAAGACAAGACAGCCTAGAGAAGAGAAGGCTCCAGAGAGACCTCATAATGGCCTTCCAGTGCCTGAAGGGGGCCTGCAGGTCAGATGGGGAGGGACTCTTTATCAGGGAGTGTAGTGATAGGACAAGGGGTAATGGT
>JAOXJM010000071.1:10469976-10508079 GCA_026413425.1 Tringa solitaria
AACTCTCTCAGCCTGTCTTCATAGGAGAGGTGCTCCAGCCCTCTGATCATCTCTGCAGCTCTCCTCTGGACTCCCTCCAACAGGTCCATGTCCTTCCTCTGTTGGGGACCCCAGAGCTGGATGCAGTACTCCAGATGGGGTCTCACCAAAGTGGAGTAGAGGGGCAGAATCACCTCCCTTGACCTGCTGACCATTCTTCTTTTGATGCAGCCCAAAATGTGGCTAGCTTTCTGGGCTGTGAACACACATTGCTGGCTTATGTTAAGCTTCTCATCAACCAACCATCAGCCAAGTCCTTCTCCTGGGAGTCACTCCCAATCCATTCTCCACCCAGCCTCTGTTTGTGCTTGGGATTGCCCCAAGCCTCGTGCACTTGGCTTGGTTGAACTTCATGAGGTTCATGCAGACCCACCACTCAAGCCTGTCCAGGTCCCTCTGGATGTCATTTCTTCCCTTCAGCGTGTTGACTGCTCCACACAGCTTGGTGTTGTCAGCAAACTTGCTGAGGGTGCACTCAATCCCATTGTCCATGTCACCAACAGCCTGTTAAACAGCCCTGGTCCCAGTACCAACTGCTGAGGAACACCACTGGTCACTGCTTTCCACTTGGACATCGAGCCGTTAACTGCACCTCTTTGAGTGGTCCACTGTCAAATCCATGTCTCTCCAATAACAACTATATAAGCATCAAATATCTTTTTCATTGATTTCAGGACAAGCAAAGCAGTTCAGTGTGTCTAGAGAGCTGCTGCCATGGCTGAATGACTTCCAAAGCTAGAAATAGATCTGTGCTCACTCTAGCACGTCTATAAGAGAAGGTCTGAGATCCTTTTGTTTTCTGTTATTGCATTAAAATGCCTGAAGTTGAAAAATGAATGTAGAGTGGTTTTGTTGGTTTCCTTCCCTCTCTTTCAAGAGGCTTTGCAGGCACTTAGGTTATTTTTAGTTCTGTTTGAATATATTTCTGTCCCAGAAGTAAAATGCTTGTAATTGTTAGAGTATCTGAAGACTTTGAGAGTTTCAGTCTGGAGATGGCCTAAGAATCAGGTATCATGCTATGTCATGAATTGACATGATTACACGTCTCTGGAGAAGGTCTCAATAGGGATAAGAATATTGGTTGGTGGTGTCACCGATGAACATGCTGAGCACCAGCCAAGAGCAGCCAGTAGTGATGGAAAAATTCGGGTGTTTGAAGTAAAGAGCTGTGTAAAAATAAGAGAATTGCTACAGCCAGAGATGGTAATGTGTTGTCAACCTGAAGATTTGTTAAAATAAGGACTGAAGTGAGGAGGAGGGACATCAGTGGAGGCTTTGGGGACTGCAGGTGTTTTAAGGCCTTGCCAAAGCTGTGGGGAATCTCAAATGGTTAAAGTATTCTGGGAACAGAAGAAAAGAAGTTTATGTATGCCCTTCTTCTACATTTGACTCCATTTTGTCCCTGTCAACTCATCTTAGTTTCTTAAAAATTGTAAATCTGTGAAATCACAGGCAACATTCAATGAATATAGCACACATTGTCTGAGTCATTATGGTGTGTGTTTATTACCTTGTTATTTAGCTCAGCACCTGGTGCTGCTCAGGCTGGAAAACACAGAGCTGGCAATTAACATAACAGATTGCTGACCAGCCTGCTTGGCAGGTCAGATTACAAATCAAAAGCCTTTTGATTAACTTTAACTATTAAAATAAATGTGTCTATCTTTTCTTGTTAAAAGTGGTCTCTGATGACGGAGCAGTGGATAGAAGCACTGGACCACAACTTGCAAAGTAACGTCGTAATTCAGTTGTCGTTTCAGACAACAGAAGATGGCAGGACTTGAAAATCTCAGTCCCTGGAGGTCATATTTAAGGCATATTTCACAGAAATTCAGAACAGTGTCTAAAGAAGCTGTCTGTATTTCATTCTCACTGACATTGTTAAATTCTCTTGAGCTTGGCCATCTCCTCTGCCACTTATGAATAAAACTGTCAACTTCAACAGTAACAAAAGAAGCCTTCCTGGAAATGCCCTACTGTGGAGGGGAATATTTCTTTATGTGGCAAAAATTGACTGAGTTAATTTGTCTAAAAACATACAACAGAAAAGTTAGGCTTAAATTCAGAAGTATCTAGCCCCAGTCCAGTAGCATAAGAAGACTGCGTGTAAAAGCATAGGGCTAACTTATGTGTGTGATTCATTTAAACTGGTCTGGTAGTTTTATTTTTGTTGCTAGGCAGCAGAAGTAGGAAACTCTAGGTTTGGCTATGTAGTGTCTCTAGCAGAATCAGTGATAAATTTCCTTCTTAATTTGCCTCCATACTTGACCTTTTCTTATTTTTAAAACCAAAAAAGAAGCTATTTGATATCAATGCTGAAAAGAATATAAAGGTATCTGGTATAAAATTAAACATTGACAGTCCATTTCAGGACTTTTCAATTCACCGTTGAGTCATCACTGATTTATACTCTCCTATATATATAGCAGAAGACAAGTGAGAGAGACCAGAGGTGAAATACCACAGGTGAAGAGTTAGATGTTATTACAGAGCATCCTTGCCTAGAGGAAGATCGACTGTGCAACAGGGTGGGCCACAGCAACTGTGAGTACTATATACGCATGATGTATTACAAAGACTTTATCTTGGATACACGGTCTCATGGAAGACAATTCATTGTAGCATCCGCTCATGTGGACCAGACCACAGGTAGCTAAGAACTGGGAAATCAAAAACAGTTTGGGATTAAATGTTACGTTTGTAAATACAGTGCCAAATTACTGACCTAAAAATGACTAAGTCAAAAGATTAAAGACACCCAGAGCTGCTCCCTCTTCTATTAACAACAATTTATGACAGCCACAACATACAGTCAATGTAGAAAATGCTATTCAAATAAATTTTTCCATTAATTATTTTCCTAGGTGTCCAACAGAGATAAAAATGAAAATTCCTCATTTTACATTTTTTTTGTTAAGACACAAACATCTCAACCAACACATACTAAGTCTACAAACACTTTGCTGTGATATGTTTATCATTATACACCACTATAAAAATGCTTTCCTTTTCTGAGCGTTTTAATGTAGCATTTTTACTGCCACATAGTTGAAAGTGTAATGTCATATTTTCCTCTGCGGTTGATTGTTTGCTGTCAAATAGGATAAAGGGGATGGCTCTGCAAAAACTGCACAAAGGCATTTTTCTTTCCTCTTTGAGAGCTGATATGTATTTATACTTTAAGCTTACAGTGCACAGTCCAGAAATCTGCAATTCTCTCCTGAACTCATGTTCCTGAGGCTTCCAGGCTCCCCTCTGAAGAGCTGGGACACTCTCACCAGAGCTAGACCTTGCAGGAGTTCCCAGTTCTACAGTCCCTAATCTCAGAAGCCTCAAGCTTTGAGTATCTGACAATTTGCACTACAGAAACCAGGTTGCGCCATTTCCCAACTTAGTTTCCTGGTTCTTTCCTCGAGGACTGTGGGTATTTGCAGGTTAGACACCATTGCAATATGCTTGGGATGGGAAAGGTGAATGGGGACATACAGTCACGGCCACAAATTAATCCTGTATTGCAGAAGAGTGTGTGCCATACCAGGTTGTATCAAGTACCTCTCATAAAGCTGGGCTTGGTATTTTCCCTAATGGTACCTTATCTTATGAAGCTGACAACCTGACATGTATATTTATTGAAAAATAGATATCATCACACACCTGCCTCCTCTACAGCATCCCAAATTGCATCCTATGTTCCTATAGCAAGATACAATCAGGAAAAAAAAGGAAGGAATTCACAGTAAGTTATATTGTATTAAGATTATAGAACTGTGAAGGAAAAAAGATTTATTACTCCTTTCCATGAAAAGACAGATCATATCAGAAAACACAACAAAAACTCTATTAATGAAAAAATAATCTGGCTTTGTTGGTGGTTTTTTTTGTGTTATGGTAACATCTAGGTGCCAAATTCAGAGAGAAGTACTAGATGCTGTACATGTAAGTAAACAGTCCCCTAAGAGAATTCCATGCTTAACCTTAGAGGAGAGAAAACAGATAATACAGTCCAAACACAAAAGATAGCAAAGAAAGAATCAAAACTAGCCAAGAAAACAGAAGTCAGAACCTGCTTAGCAGTATATAACTGGTTACAACTGCTATTCACGCCTTTGACAGCCTGTTTATCTCTTTACACTCTCTCTCTCTCACCCTTATCCAGGGTGATGCTCAGTGTGTGTCACTGTTGCCACACATGGCATTAAGCCACTGAGAAGTCACAGTTGATGCTACATTAGTGAGTCACTAAAAACAAAGATAAAGTATTTAGTTGAAAAAAATAATTTAAATTTGAAATGAACTTCCTTCATGCAAAGATGGCAATCATTGCTGCTTTTTCTCACTCCAGCATGGAAACACTCCACATAGCAAACTCTGTAGTAAGGTATTACTATCTGAATTTAGCCAGTCATGAGACACTGTTTCATGTTCCCACTTTGTGTGAGTCTGCTAGATTTACTGCACTCATTCTAAATTAAAACATATGATTTTTAAGTTGGTTTTTTGAAAATTATCATCACCAAAGGAATTAACTTCTCACTTTTGCAGTTCTTTTGTAGCTTGATGTTGCTTCACTTTGCAGTGGTTGCATAAAGCCAGGCAATCAGCAGACATACATTTTGCACTTTAAAATACCAATGTCCTGTGCATACTGCAAAAGCCATAAAGGTGAGAATCCTATCTGATCTCTGTTATTCTTCTTAGAAGGAATATGGACTATAAATTTTTCTCCATGATCAGTTTGCTCTAATTTTGAGATTCTTCCATTATGTCCAACATCCTATAAAATGACCATTACTGACTATCCCACCCCTACTACTACTGGCAATGGGTAGATCAGTGTCACAGCAGCAAAAGAGAGATTTGCAAAGTGGAAAAAGGATAAAGGTTTAAAAGGCAAGTAAAGTAAGCCTGATTGGAAGAAAGAAAAAACAAAACAAAACCAAAACCAACCAAATCAGGGATTAATTATGTTCTCTGGACAGCTAATGAAGCTGTGTGGCTGCTAGTATGAGTTTATTACCAGGGCAAAGTTGAGTTGCAGCAAACTTATCTACATAAAAGGTAATTGTTCCTGGGGTTACAAGTAAGCAAACATAATAGCGTAGAATGGTCTGAAAACCTGAATGGATCTATGGAGAATTTGGGTGATGTGGATATTATGAGCACTCTGAAGGAGTCATCTAATAGCGTGTAGAGAAAGTGTACAGAGAAAAAGTGTAAAAAGACAATGACCAATTTTAATTCTGCTAACTCAATGTGGAGTTGTTGAATCTGGCTTTTTCACAGTATTAGTTTAGCAATGTAATAACCACACAGACATTAAGCAAATACTCTGTGTGTTATATTTATAATATTTTTACAGCTAAAAAAAGTTTAACGAGGCAAGTAAAACTGTTTTCAATAATTGCCTAAAACAATCTAATAGGGCTTACTATTTAATATCTTATATTCCCTATAGAGAAAAAACTTGCCAATCCGTATCACCTACATGGCAGAAATAACCACTCCCAAGACAGCAATCACAGGTGGAAGCAACTTCCACAGTTTTAGTTCAAGGTCATCCAATATAGCTGGCTTCAAGTTTTGCTTTCCATCTGGAAAGCCAGCAGTATCAGGCACTGGCAGATTTCCCAAGGAGCATGTTTCACAATGACAGTGAACTCCATGCCTTTTCTATTCACAGGCACAGGCAGGAAGTGTGGGTGATCTCACCTACACTATTAATATTTACTGGGTCAGAATATGCTAATACATTTTAAAATGCATGAATTTTGCAATACAAATGATTTTAAGATTCAGTTTTGATCTGTTCCTATATCATATAAAAGCCTGAGGTTTTGCTGCCTGTCGCCTCTGTTAGCTAAACAGAGCTAACACATGCATTATCCATTTTTACAATCATGTTTTTCAGCATGATAGTTTTCCATGCCCCCCAGTGATATGAAGTACCCATAGCGGTAACACATTGAATGTGCAAGAAAGAGGATTCTGCCTGAGCAGCCCCCTCCACTTTTTGGGTCTGTTAGCTCACCAGGAAATAAAAAAAAAGAAGGGGGACAGGAGAATTAGAAAGGGAGAGAGAGTGTGCATGTTCTGACGTGGTATGTTTGCTTCCCTTAACAGCAAAGACAGATTGAACATTTACAGTTTGACCCAAAACTCTTTTTATAGAGAACATTTTAAGAAATGAGCTGAGAGAAGCCTGAGAAGCAAATGAGGGGGAATGCTGGCTAGCTATAAACTGATGCTTTTCTGTACATATTGTCTCCTTCATATCAACACATGCTGAGTCCTCGGCTTCTCCAAAAATAAACCCAGAAGAGCTGGAGATAGCATATGACGGCTTTAAGCTATATTTTCCTTTCCCAGGCTGGCTGGAGATGGTCACAACAGCTCCTGGCATAATTTTATGAAATTTCACAATATCAGCAGCATAGAAGGAGAAATGCTACAAACAGCCACAATTGCTACATAACCTTGACATATCCTGAGGAGGTCCATCCTGGCCACTAAGCGAGGCAGGGTCTTGAGACAGAAATAGGATTCGATAACGCAATTACAGAGCAAATCACATTGCATCTGCTCTGCTGTCACTATGGTTGCCTGAGCTAAAATGTGATTGCACAACATAAATTATGGCATTACCAAATTGAGAAAGGCTTGATTTTATAATCTGCAAATTGGTTCCATGTAAACTTCCGGTAATTCTTCATAGCAAGCAGGTATTCAGGTGGAAATAGTACTGACTCCCTGTGGACAATACATGATTTGTGGACCTGGTATAGAGATAGGGACAAATTGCAACACCTTCTTAAAGATATCTTCTGAATTTTAAAATTATTGTGATGCATATTAGTACATACCTGACTTGTCCACCAGTAGGAATGATGCAATTTCTAGAAGCTGTCAGTGGATATCTGCCAGACAGTTTAATGTTCTGAGCTGTGACCTGTAAACTACCCTGGGTTCACATCTAGACAAGGGTACATGACCCTCCTGGGTGCTGTCCTTGGGGTGATCTGAGCAGTGAGTGCTTTTATTGAAGGATGGGTAGACAACACCTGCATTTAACAGCCCTGCATCCAAATATCACCTGATTTTCATGAAGGCCTCCTGGGATGGACTTGACAGTGCTCTATGGCCTCCCATTGGAGCCAGGGGCATTGGAGGTAGTCGCTAGAAAAACTTCCTTTTTGAGAGCCTTAGCTGGTAGCTTATGGCCTTCTATGCCACGCAGCACAGCAGACAATAAAGAGAGTGCACAGAGTTTGTGAATAAGGAAAAAAAATTCTCAAAGCTTTTGCAAGAGGAAGCTGGGTGTCAGCAGAAGGGTCGCTGCAGTGGCCCCACAGACAGGGCAGCCATTTTGTATTGTGTGGTTGAGCTGCCACAGAATGGTAGCCATTTTGTCTCATGCAGCTGCAGAACCCATTTCATCTGTGAGGGCAAGCAGCTAGCACTGCCTTGCATGGCTCTGCAGTGGAAGGGGCCCTATGAAGGACTCCCTGTAAACGTTAAAAATAAAGCGGGCCACTTGTTAAAGGAATTTTTGCTGCCTTTTCCCTTCTTTGACCAGAATCTTAAACTGGCAGGCAGGTGATGTGTCTTACCTGGTGACTGATTTCAGTATCATGTGAGTTACTGTTGCTGACTGCGTGTCTGAATCTCTTTTTAAAGGTGGAAAATTTCTTTTTGAGGAAATTAACCTTCCTGTTGATGGCCCAGAGCAAAGATTGTAAGTAATTTCAATATCTAGTACACCAAAAGCAACTTGTTTATTCACAGTGTGACTGTTGCAAAGAGGTGGGGGGAAACTCATAAACTAAAAAAAACCAAGCTTTGATGTTTTAACTCAATCACAGAAATGTATGTGAAACTTGTTGAAATATAATTGAAATTTTCCTCACTTTAATTCTGAAAGCTGAAAACAATGGATCTGTTGAACTAACAGTATGTTTGATAGACGTAGGCTAACAGATGAGGCATAGAGCCTGCTTGGATGTGTATGAGGAAAAAAAACCCCACGTATAGTTTTGTATGTTTTTTGAACAGTACTCTGTACCACTTTTTGAGTCTAATACTATTAAATCCTTTTAATTTTGAGTTTAATCCCACTGCCTGATTCTTAAATACTTTAGGACTTGCTTTGAAATAATAATGATGATTAAGTATCTGGCTTTTATTTCTTCACCATCCCACTCTTTCTTTCACCCCTACAGGGTGACTCTGCTTTTAGTGATGATGAACTGCTCAGTAAAGATTTTATTTAGACACTGAAGTGCTACCAACTGTGAGTACTGTAATGTAACATTTGTGTAGTGACGTAGGAGCAAGGTACTTCATTTTATCCATTTCCTTGTCCTATAGACTTATTTAGTCATTGGTGTTACTTTGTTCAGTGGGGAGAGGGAATATGGACCTCATAGTATTACTATGGTAAAAATAAGGCCTCAGTGCCTTAACTTTCAACCCAAGGAAAGCTGTCTGTACATTTTGCTAAAGACTGTCTGCTGTAGGGTTCATGCTGCTTGGAGAGAGACACATGCTATGTAGATCACAGCTGAGGAACTGCCTGAAGGAATATTACATTATCAGTGATCTCACATATCAGCAGGAAAAGTTTTTACTGGTTCACATACAGAAGTGTGAAAAATGCAAACGAACTCCAGATCTGCTTAGCATCCAGACCTTTCTAGTTGTTTTTTTTTTAAGTTGGGTTTGGTTTTTGTTGGGTTTTTTTTGTACTGGTTGATATGTTAACCTTGAGCAGTTCTCTACCAAATGCCCTTATTTTATGGCCACTGCATTTGTTTGGGAAAAATGTGTTAAAGACACCACCAGGTTGTTGCAGAGCTATTTCAAACATCCGTAATGGTGAGTTTTATTATTAGCCCATCTCAATCTTCTTTGTGCGTCTTCTTCAAGGGAAACATTAATTTCAATTAGCAGGCTTAGAGCAAGTTCCTTCCATGGATTAAACTGCATCGCTCTGACTGGGGAACAGCTTGCTCTGATTTCCATCAGCGACAGGTCTAGCTTGCAGTGTTTTGTTTTCTTATTCTTGAGTGTGAATATTGTTAAAATACAGTGTCTGTGCTGTGAAGAGTTGTGGTAGTTGCTGGTGCGTGTAAGTAAAGCTGACAGGCTGTATGACTTAACAGGAGGGACCCATGGCCACCAATAGGGCTGGTGAAACACTTGGAGCACAAGCCCTCTAGCTTATTTTCTTTGATTTTTTTTTTTTAAAGCACAGCTAAAATGTACTTTGTCCTAGCTTTAGGATCTGGCTACGTGTGAATAAAAAAAAACAGTCATGCAGGGAGAAAGTGAGAAGAATTAACTATTAGTTCTAAAAACGTAGCCAGAAATGTAAGCTGTGGCTGGATGTGTAAGTGATACAGAATTATTTCATTGTGTTCATGCTTTTATAAGAAGTTTAAAAGGCCCAGTTTAACTCAAGAGAATTTCTACTCTGTTGCTAACAGCATGAGGGGGGAAAAAAGAGAATACAAACATACCATGCATTTCCTCCATTACTTTATGTATGTTTTTTCCTTTTGTTACAATTGAACAAAAAGCTAAAGCAGGTACAAAAACTAAAGAGATCCAGTTCTCATTAAAGCTGGTCTTGAACTCAGAGGTCTGAGTACAGGTGCAGTACTGCTAGTTAGCAACCTCATGTTCAAAGTTGAGTCCGCCTTAAACCTGTCTGAGGCAGGTCAGTTACAGTGCTATTGGTTGTATAGGTCATTCACAGGGGAATCTAGTCCTGCCAGAAGAAAACAATTACTAATGTTTATGACCTACATACAGACTTCTGATCTTGGGACACTGGTAATGCATTCCTTCTGGAAACAACTGAAAAAAAATTAAACATGGCCACATATAAAGTCTTCAACAATACGTCTATGAATTGCAGTTTATGTAACTTGCTTAGTTAAACATATAAAAAAACTTGGACCACTGAGGTAAGCTTGAGTTGTGCTCAGGAGGAGGTCATTAAAAGACGTTTGTCATTGAAGACAAATGCCACTGAGCCCCTCTGTCAGTGTAAACTCTCCAGAATGAAAGGCAGCAAAGAACAGGTGCCGCTGTATTACTTGGGCATCACTAGCAATATGCTTCTCACTTGTCAGGAATAAAATGTAAAAACATTTTTTAAAATGAGATAAAGTCAAATAGACAATTTTTTGGACTCCAAAAAGCTATTAAGGGAAACATGTTCTAATTCTGGAAGCCTTTGTGAGTGAGAGTTTCGCACTTGATGAGCTAGTGTGAAGAACCTGCTTGTTGTAAATGGGCTAAGAAAGATGATGGGAAGCCTACACAAGGCTTAAAAAATCCCGATCAGTGCAGTCGTGGTTTGAAAGTAGAGTCCCAGTGCAGAGACAGATGCTATCTCACCATTTCATTTGGTGGTGTTAACAAACTTAATGTAACTGTCTCAAGCATTAATAAGCAGTGTCACAATATTCTGCCACAGAGAAGGGGAGCCGTCAGGCTAGAAAGCTCCATGAATATCCCTGGAAAAGTCACCTTGGCCCACTGCTACTGAAGGATTGAGAGGAACTGTGGCAGTGGCACAGACCTCAGTCCCTCTTACTGAAGACAGTGGCAGCAGAAACAAGCTTGGCTTTCCATGACTTAGAAAAGACAAAAAAAGTAGGGCCATCCCTGGCAGCAGCTGTCTCTATCCCCTGCCTGCTTTGCTAATACCTAGGGCCAAACCTAGTGGAGATTTTGATGCTTAGAAGAGCTTTCCTCAACTCAGCCAGTGAACAGCTATGGAGGGCTCTTGGGTAGCTCTAGGCAGTGTGTTTGGATGATATCTAATGCAGGAAGAGCGCTGTTGCACAGTAGGAATGTCAGTTATATTCCCTTTTCAATAAGCAAGCTCCTTTGTGTTCCATTCTTTACTCAAACACCTGCTAGGCAATACAGAGTAAAGAGTATGAGCGTGGGGGGAAATGAAAAGAACAGACTGGATACAAAAATAAACAGAACAAGTGAAGAACATGTAAAAGGATGGCAAGCTGATGTCCGCCATGGCTTTCATTCACTGGGTCAGTTTATTTCAGTGCTTTGTTTGATATAGAAAAAGTCAAGAGAAGTGCTGGGTTCATGGGTGAGGCTTCTTTCAGATTAAATTTATGTACAAGCCAATAACCAAGTAGTTATTTGACTATCAGAAGCAGGTGTGACAAAACCTTTCCTGTTTATTTGTACTACTACAGCATTATTAAAGGTCAGTGCCACTGTCACCAGTCCTTATTTCCAGAGGTGTCTAAGCAGTGATCCTGGGCTGAAGTCTTCTGGGATAATATTCAAAAAAGCCAGATCTCTCTGTCTTCTGGCAATGCAAGTCAGGGCACTGAAATTAACCTCCAGGTGTAAAGTACCAGTCCCATCTTTGTACTTTAAAGGGAGAAGAGAGCAAGTGAGTTTTTTCAGGCTGCTGCAGCTTCATTAATGCCAAGGATCTGGGTTCAGCAGGTTTTAGGTCTACTGAGGTTCTTGACATGTCAGCAAAGGCATTAGTTTCTGATCTCAGGTACTCACTGACACATGGGACCTCAAAATAATATACTTCTTATTAAGAAGTCCCAGTCTTCCATATTCAGTGATTTAGGAGCATAAACCCTATTGACTTCATCATCAGAACTAGATTAATATTCATTAACCTTCAGTGAGGCTCCTATGCCTGACCCTTTTGGCAGTTTTGAAAGCCTCTCTTGGAGTATTGCTATTTAATTTGATACATCAAAATGTGTTTTGTGTTCATAACTTAATGGCTTCCATTTAACAAATGTCAAATCTTAGCTGCTATTAGTCCAGAACACAGTGTGCTCTCTTGTGACATGAACTGCCTAAGACCACTAATGAAGTGAGGAATAAAGCCTGAATTAGGTTAGACTGTGGGAACTCCAAATCCCTTACCTGTTAATATTTTCTTCAGACAAATATCCTTCCCTTAAAGGATTGAAGTCAGGTATAAAAATATGCTCTGTAGACATGTACTTTGCTAAAGTTTCCTTTTGTAAGTAATAGATCCCTTTTACGTCTTCTGCAAATCATTCAGAATAAAAAAGGTAATTTCCTTTGCAACTACAAAAATGATTTCCCAATGGCATTTTGCAAGCATTCACCTAACTGGGATACTCTTTATGTTTCTTCCTTTTAAAATGTCAAGCAGATAAAAGTCTTCTAAATAGCACTCTTTCCTATTTTGATTAATTTTGCATAGTGTTTTCCCAGAAGTATTGATACTTACATAAACCTGAGTTCTGATTCTCTTCTGACTAAGACTTCCCGAAGTCTCTGGATCTTTGCCATCTCAAGCTCAATTTCCTCAGGCATCATTGTTGTTTCAGCCATTGAAATGATGTCAAGTTGATCTGTGTGTAAAAGCAGAGAAAATGAATTGAGCTAGTCAAACTTAGTGGGTTTTTTTTAGGAATGTGAAATTCAATCACAGAGCTATCTGACTATGGGGTAATTAAGGCAAGTAGTAAAGAATATTCTAGTTGAATGCTACATTGACTGGTTTCTCTATTGTTTTGCTTATTACTTTCAGTGGAATCATTTTGGACTGAAAGAATCCCTAAGACAAAATGACATTCATTTTGTTAGTCACAATCTATCATACCTCTAAGGAACCCCAACCCAGTACATAAATACAGCTACTGTTCCTTAATTGATATAACTACAAACTTTAGAACAGCCATAGACTGCTACAAAACTCACTCACAGCAATTACTACCAACTCTTCAGAGTCCTGTCTTGGTGCAAATGCAGGCAATGTAAACTGATGAAGGTTTCCCACCTTTAATTCTTCATGCCATTCCACCATCTCAGCTTAACAGCTAAAGTCCAGACCCACTAGAGAGGAGCTAAGGATGTGATTAGAAATGATGTAGAGCCTAATCTTTCGAGGGGCTGAGTGTTTCTCACTAGGGCATTGAGGAGATAAACAGCATTTTGTCATCATTACTTGGCAACTGGTAAGGCCAGGGTCCTTCTATGATTATTTCTCTATAATTGATGTATTACCTTTTCTAATCCAGAGAGAAACAGGACTATGAACTGTGTTCATTCAAGATAGAAGGAACCAATTTATAGAAGATGGATTTGGGAAAGAGTAATTTGGCCTCTGTAAAACCTTATTCCAAGGGTTCACCATACTCTGCCTTCATCAACAGGAGTTTAGAAACAATAAAATAGAGTGCCTGCATGTTTTGGTACCCAAATGGAGACATATTCCTGAAAGCAGGCCTGATTTAGCTGTATTGGTTTAAAAAAGGAAATGGAGAGGTCAAAATGTACTCAGCATGATTATGCAGAAAATAGGAGAGAAAAAGCATCAGAAAAAAAGCTGTTCAATTAAGAGGAGACAAATTCCCAAGTCCCTCATGATAGACTAAGCACAAACAGCTGAGAAGAATTTCTGACAGAAACTTGGAGTGGGAATGAAACTACAAAATCTCAACACAGGCCCTGCATAATCTGAGTTCACAAACACCTGTTTTCCCAAAATTGAAGCAAAGACAAGACATTTTATGGGACATAAAATATATTTTCTTTATATATAAAAAGATCTTTTTATTATTTTTTTAACTTATCCTGCTACTATTGTCTGCAAGTTTGGGCTTCACTTCATAGTGAAGAAAGTGGGAAAAATTATATTAAAAATCACTACTTTTTTCCAAGATAACAGAATTTTGAGGGAAAAGTGACAAATTTTGAAATACGTCTCATGAGAGAACCATTTCTCAGTAGTTGTTTTTAAAACTCAAATTGCAAAACCGGTTGGTAAAGTAAGGCTGGCTGGCTGTGTTTGAACACACAACTGCTGCCTGTAGAAGATGAATTCAATATTCACTAGATGTTTATCAGACATCAGTCAAAAGAAACTAGAACACAGATTCTGTAATTATAATTTTGTCTCTTGTTGTTTTTCGGGGTTGTGGAGTTATTTTAACTGTTTGCAGCGTAATTGACTTTGGTACAAATTTATTTTCAAAAAAAATTTAGCAGGCGATAGGAAGTTATTCTGATGCTGCCAAGAATTAAACCAAATAATTCTGGTAATTGGATAAGCCACAAATACGTTACATATGCATACATATTTTAGAATTAGTTCTCAAGACCTCAGAAAATGGGGAGGTTGGAGGGGGAAGTAACTATCTTATTTCCGCTGTGCAACTCTAGCTGTGAATGCCCCAGTGTTACCCCTTGGATCAGATCAGCTATCATACTGTGATTTCAATAATTCAGGAGGGGAATCATGGGCACGCCTTATGCCCAGAGTATGTGCTTGGAGCCAACACAAGAATTAGCGTGACAAGCAGTAGTCTAGTCTGATCTCTTGCAGAACAGTCACAGATTCTCCTTCACATCCCACTCAACATGTGCTTGAACCAGAGAAAATATTTTTGAAAGCAATCCAAAATTATGCAATGTTTTCAAAAGAATCAAAAATGTAAGCAAGGCACCACAAGTTTGAAATTGGAGGAAAATGAATATAGAAACCATAGGATATTAGTTCACAACTTGTCTGCAAACTTGGAGATGCAGCTAGAATAATATGGACATATAAAGAGTAGTATAGTTTATCTTCATAGCAGTACATGTGCTGTTAAAATTACTGTGAGGCGATTAATTCTCATGGCGATCTCAAAACCGGAAGGAGGATTGGCAAAAACTGGATTAAGGGAACATTGAGAGGAAAAAAACAAAGTGGGCAGTTGAAATGGTAAGAAATTTGAAGGTGAGAATACAGAGAACTGAGTATGGAGACACTGTGGTGCTGGAAGAGATTTAGAGCCAGTTCTCTAGGGGTAGGCATGGTCCTCCAAGAAGGAACTGAAGTCAATCCATACCTTATGCATGTTCACCCGTGCACTATTATGTAATGATACCATTTTTGTCTCGAATCTCCAGCTTTTCTAAACCTCCCTTCCTAACAGATAAAGACTAATGTTGTGGATAATTGTTTGGCCTACCTGGCAGCAGCTATATGGCAGGATAATGAATTATTTTTCATAAAATAGTTTGAGTTCCTGGGATGTAAACTACTTGGGAAAGAATATGTTAACATTATTAAGTAAAGCTGTAGTTCTGTCCCAGTGATGAATGACACTTATTGTTTTGAGACATGATTCTGAACAGCTTCACAGAGAAGTCTCTTACCTTTCATAAAAGAAAGAAGAAATGTTTCATTTTATTTAAAGTAGGCATGCATTAGTCAACTACTTTATAGCATATATTGCTATTAAGCTCTGTTTCTGGTAATGAGTCAAAATTCATAAAGCAAAAGTGGAGACAACACTGAGATTAGTCACAGCCAGTGACAGGATGAAACTATTTTGTCTACTCTGCAATCTCGAGGATAATTTTCAGTGACAAAGAAACGAGTAAAATACTATTACTGTATGCAGAAAAAGATATTAGGATGAAAACAATTACTATATAGAAATAGAATTATCAAGCTGTTACGTATAATGAGAGGGACTGAAGAGGTAAGCCTGAAGCTATTTATGCATATTTTTGTTTCAATTTAAATGCAGAGTGGTATAGTTAAACTGGGTATTAACTTAATGATCATATCTCAATGTCAGTGTGCCAGCCAGAAATGGAACATTAGCCACCTGTGATGAAAGGCAACAAAAAAATAAAATGCCTATTAAGTCAGTAAGTGCAAAGAAACCTAAAAGAAGCCTAAAGTGATACAATGAGAAATGGGAGAATGCATTACACCTCTTGTCAATAGTTTCATACAATTGGTAAGGAATGCTCTAAGGGAAAAGTAATTATCAGCAAAAAATCCTGCTGCTGTCACTTGATGCGAGCATATTGTTCGCTGAGAAGCTCATTGTTCTCTACAACCATTAGTTGGTTTAATTCTAATTTCGGTTGTTTGTTACCATCTTTGTAAAAGACAGAGGCATGGAAAAGTGCGGGATATCAGTAACACAGAGGGTCCCAAACCTATGCCATTGTTATGTCATTGTTATTCTGGTGGTATCCATATACTGAACAGCAATCAGACCTCTACTCCATGTACACCTAAAGCAGGCAATATGCAGTCTAGAGGCAGTACAAGCTGAGCGATGAGTTTCTTATGGATATATAGCAAGTCTGTGGCAGAGGCAGTATAAGGTCTGCTGGATCACGGTGCCCTCTCTCGGGACATTGTTTATCCCTTTTCATGCTTGTGAATCGGTTGCTGTTGGAAACTGTCAGTCGTTCAGCCTTGAAGAGTCATCTCAGTCATTTAGCAACAGAAAAGCTCCAGCACAGGTAAGGGTAATTGCCCAGCTACTCTGCCACTTTTTTTCATCTTTGACATAGATAAATCAACTTAAATGAAACTCTGTTTGTTCAATCCAACACTGCTTAGAGCTTTTTAAAGGAGCTGCGTGGGTTCTCTAATGTGGACACCACCCAGCAACAAACCTGTCTGTTCAGACCACTCAATTAAAGTGCTCCAGTTGAAAATTACTTTAAGTTATTGTTTTCCTGAGTTGGATTTAAACTAAGCAATTTGAGGCCCATTTCCACTCCAATATAGTTGTCCAATAGTAAGATAATCCTTGTTAAAATACTGTTAATGTTAAAGTTGTGTTCCTATTCTGGGTCAGCACTTTTGCAGTACTCAAGAATTTTCTCAAGAATTCAGTGAAATTCTCAAATTAATCCTTTTTCAGTTGAGTATAGTAAATGCTAGTAGAGAACGGTGCAGCAAGTGCACTCTTAATGCTGTTTCAGGTATCAAAATCAAGACTGTAAAGACCACTATTAGTGGATGAGCCAAAGCAGAAGTAAGCAGAAGGCACAGGTTAGAGACGGATGAAGAGAGAACCAGATGGTGCAACTGAAAACCAACACACTTGAAATAGTTGCATAATGCAGAAAAATAAATTGCTATAGTACAAAATATTCCAGATAAAAAAATGTTCATGTGAAAAGAATCAGGTGATTCTTGTAGCTTGTCACTAGCTTGTCACCTGGAGGTATGAATGACTATTGTAGCCAGGCCTTTTACTATACCTTTTATTGTTGCTTCAAATGTATTCAGAGTCCCAGAGGTGGTTGTTTTTAACTCTTTGATTTAACTCATCTGGAGTAGGATGCAGTGGCTGATAACTAACCTGTGCAGAAAAACCCCCTACATCTAATTGCTTATTCCAAATCTAGCCTGCTGCAGCATTCTATCATTGCAAATCCTAACAATGATTAAATTTGGCGTGTGTGTGGAATGGTATTTATTCAATGGTTTATGCTGGAAGTACCATATAAATATAGCTAATAGCTAAACACAATACAAACAGCTGCAATGTATGTTGTTCCTGGCTTCCCTAACAGGCAGGCAACATTTTGCAATTTAAAATAGGTAGACTGGGGGAAAGTGGCATAGGATAATACTAGTGTGGAAGTGACCTGACTGTCATGGTGCTGAGCCTATCCCACCACTCCTGCTGGTTTGACTGCCTGGGCTCAGGGCTAGTTTGGACATGGTGCAGGTGTCTGGCTATGAGAAGCCTTAGCAGAATCTCCCCCTCCTCTTCCCTTCCTTTTGCTCAGCATCAGGTTTCAAGCTGAGACTCTGGGACCCGGACCAGATGCCCACTTGACCTTGGGCAGGGCATGCCCTGTACTAGGGATCTGCCTGGAGATCTGGACTGTGGCTGACTATGGTTGTTGTCACCAGACCTGCTCTGCTTTCCTTGCTCAGGTACCACTGGGCTGTGCTCTTGTCAGTAAGGTCACTGCCCCTGCCTGCCTTGTTATGACTCAATACAGGGCTTGCCTACCCTTTTGGAGCTGGCAGCCTTTCTTGAACCCAATTCTGATCCTCCACTTAGAGTTATTAATGGAAATACTCCTCATGACTACAGTGAACCTTGGCCAAAGGCTCATTTCACCAGGGTTTCCCTTTCTTACTTTTGGTGATTTCTGGAGAAATTCCAAAGGAATTTGCATATATAAATATAGACTGTGGAAACTGGTACCAATTGCTGCACATCTGTTTCATACAGCAGTGCACAGGCATATTACCTGCTTCTAAGTGCATTACCTAAACCCAGTGCTTCATATTATCTCTTTATCTCTTTCCATGAACAAGGTTATGAATATTTTTGTACTGCCTCAGAGTCCCAATGCCTCTGAGATAGAGGCCGCTCTACACGCATCCTAGGAATCAGTCCTTGTACTGCTGCGAGTACAGTCCACAGACCATTTCAGTGTGTTATTTTAGAAAATCCTGTATCCTCTTCTTTTCCCTCAAGGCAGTGTCTTCCCTCTGCTTGTCAGTTGGCCTTTCTGTTTCATCTCTTGCACTGAAAACAGACTGGTGATGACAGCCAACTTAGTAAAAGTTGGCATTGTGCTGTTGGTTGTATCAGGCTTCAGTAACCAGCTAATGTGCTACACTGAGGCAACAGGAGTGTGCGTACCTCATGAGTTTTAACCCTGAGGAAAAAGTAACCTCTAAAGACAATAGTAGTGTCCAGAATCCATTACTGGAGGAGCAAAAAACTAATGTTCTAATCCCCTTAGATGTGCTGAAGTTCTCAAAATCACTTTGCTTCCACTGCCATCAATAGCACTGAATACTGGAGATGCCACAGCTGAATTCTGCTTCTAGCAGGAAGCTGAAATTGTTTTCTTCTCTTACTGTGCTTGTTACAGCTTTTGAATGCCTATTAATACTTACCCATGGGTTGAACAACAGAGTTATTTATTTTGGAATCACTGACATGTAAAGCCATGAAATGCACTTGGAGCTGACACAAACAGAGCACATATCCTTCACAGGTGGCTAAATGTGCTTTGTCTCTGCAAGTAATGGTGGCCAGAAACTTTCTGACAAAACTGAATCTGCTAGAAAATGCCCAAGAAGTGGCATTCAGAGTATTTGAGGGATAACATCTTGGATTCAGTACGTTTATTATGAAGTCAATAGGAATGCCTCTGTGCAAAGATCAGCCTTGCAGTTCTGGAGATGTTAAATTCTCCATAAAATCCTGGAAGCAGAAGTTTCAACTGCAGTGCAGGTTCCCAGATGCACAAGAGGTAATCTTGGAGCCCTGAAATACTGGCTTAAACTAGGCATCAAAGCTTCCAATATTTTTGCCAGACAGCAGGGCACCTAGAAATCCCAAAGGTGGTTTGTCACATGCTCCATGTCTCAGGGTAAGCCTCTGGGCTGGTTGATTCCCCTTGCGGCTTGGCTTTGCAACAAGCAGCTGTGAAATCTGGCAGCTCTAGGGAATGCTTTTGGCAGGAAGGAACCAGAGATGCATGCTGAAAGCTCATGGAACGTCACAGTCACCAAATAGCCCTGCTTTTGAACAGTCATTTGGGGAAAGAGAAAAAGAAGATGGGGATTTTTCTGATTTGGGGGGAATTGTGGTGCATCTATGCTTCCAGTAAACCTGAAATACAAAGTACTGGCTACCTCAGCTCTGTACTGTGCTGCTTAAAGATCACATGTTCTGAGATCAGCTAGGCTAGAGCTATCCCTTCACATCTGCGGTGCATTCAGCAGCTCCTCAGTCAAGCAATCAGAATTTCATGGCTGTGGAGAGCCTCTGGTGCAACCTGTAGAGAAGCATGACATCTCTCTGAGATGATCAGAATGAATTATCGCACATTTAAATTTACCATTTGTGACAGGAAAGGAAATCTTGCTTTTGTAGTAATGTTTAGAATCACTGGGAAAAGCAGTGTTGCAGCATCAGCTGCAGTGAAAATATTCTTATTTTGCAACTGGAGAGAATAAAAAATACTTTCTACCATTCCTTAGGATGATAGCTGCTTTTGTGCAGATTGCTTATGGAAGTTGATTAATTTTTTTCAATCAAAATATTAATATGTAGGACATATTAACAGCATTAGTAAAGACTAGGAAAGGCATGAGCAACCTAAAAAGACGTATTTATTATATGGTAAATACATCAATTTTGTAAGATTTTGTTTCAAATTTTGCTGAGTTAATTTGTTACATTAATTTGCTGAATTAATTTGTCCAATTAATCAACCTTTGAAAGAAGTCATATATGGATATTATGATTCTTTCTTTTGCTTTATTCATTCGCCTCTTCTCACTCAGTATTTGACCACCTCTCAGTCTTGTCCAGTATTCAATATTGAATATCAAAGATAATCTGTTTCTGTAATATATGAAATTAGTACTTCCTGTTTTCTAATAATAGGTTACCATGACTTAAAATGAGTATGTGCAGTTTTATGCGTGGGTTGAATCTGTTGTAATTTACATGTGTTTTCTGCCATCTTTGAATAGTCTCAAAAACATTCACTAAGCATGTATAAATAACTTTAAAATTATAAACAAAACAAAATTTGGAATTTTTTTAAACTTGGAGGGTTTTTTTATGCAGAAAGCAGTAAGCGCTATACCACATAGACTCTGCAGGGGGGAAAAGCAGCCAGGCTGAAGGGACAGGAAAATGTGAATTTGTCTTGTGGAGATGATCAGCTCTGCAGGTCCCTTCTCCTAAACCAAGACTCACTGAAGTCAACAGGAGTCTTTCACTTCAGCCTATTTTTTTCCTTTTTTTTATGTATCATATATAACCTGCCCTTCCAGGCATGTAGCTATTTTTGTCTTTGAAGGAGAAAAATAAGTTTGAAAAAATCTTAGGAGTAAAGACTTGGCTTTTCATAAATCTGTAGAAACCTGTTGGTATTCTCTAAAACTAACAACCTGGTGAATTTTGTGGAGCGAGGCTGTGATATGTTAGCCTTTAGTCAATGCTGAGGGAAAAAAGAAAGCCAGAAAAAAAAAGTAAAATAGTAAGACAGAACTGACATTCAGAATTTTGTTGAATTCAACGGAACTTGAATGAGTCTTTGACCTGCATTTCCACTTCAAAAGTCTCTCACTCACACGCTAACATATGACCCCATTCTAAAATCAGGTGAGCAGAGAATATAAAAAGCACCATGTGCAAATTGCCCACTGCACTTCCAGAATCACTGTCCTATCTGTTCCAGATCTAAGAGCCTCTTCTTATAAAAAGATTCTTATAGTTGCTTATCCTGTACATTCTTGTTCTTACCTTCAGGCTTTGACCTTTTATTTTTCATTATTTACCTTTGCAAAAAGCCTGTTAGCAGCAGTCTATTCTTTTCCATTTCAGGCCTTTGTATGCTGTGGTCTCACTAAGATTTCTCTTGAAATATAAACGCCAGATTCAGTGTTGAATATTAACTCATTCCTCTAACTCTTGTAGTCCTTTTGGTTTCTATGGTATCAAACTCAAAGTATTGCACATAATGACTCCTTTCACATTTGATGTAAGGAAGTGCCTGTATCTGTATCTGTCCAGTGCCCAAATGAGATTCTTAGTCGCTTTACATCTGTAGATCAAGTAGTATTGCACCGAAGAAAGGCTGGTTTAAAAACTGAACCCAAAAGATATCCTCCTTTGAATTTTCTAATTTAACTACATATTCCCAAGTAGAAATAGACATTCAGGCAGTAAAAGTGATTGCTAATTAAGGATGCTCTTCAGAACTTTGCTAACTAGAAGTTTTATGGTTAAATGATGGTTCCAACTTTCTAATTTAGGGACCATTTTCTGCCCTTGTTCCCTACTTAAAGGTATATATCACAAGATATATAATGATATGTAGAGCACAAGATACACAAGAGCATAATGATACGATCTATAAAGATCTTGCCTCTGAAAAAAAAAAAGCATCCATTAAATTGTCTTGTTTGTTATCCTGATAAATTTATAAGCAGTAATTATTCTTGGCTTTGTCTTTTGTCAATTTATGACAGTTCCAATTTCCTAAGTGGGTAATTATGCAACCCTTTAATTTTACACTTCCCCCGGGAAAAACATCTCTCTAGTCTTAAGAAACTGCCTGTGTATAGAAGACTTCATTTTGTTGTAATGATACCTTGAAAAAAACAGCTCATCTCTCAATAGTTGGTCATCCTTCCCTGACAATGAAGACCCTGTGAATCTGCACCAGTCTGGAGTTTGTAGAAATCTAATGTGATATTCGGACTTAATCTATCTTAAAATACATACTGCCATCCTGTATTTGGATGATAAATTCCATTTGTTCTATCTTGCACTTAAATTTTTAGATTTCAGCATTCTCCTGACTTTTTATGCTGTCAAAATTGTGGTACTCATCTACTTGTGAAGATGGAGATTTTGATTAGCTCAGAGGAAAGGATCAAGGACAAGGGAAAGGATTGTTTATGTTAAATGACAATGCCTGGTGTAAAATTAAGTAGAGGTAAAGAATAAGCTTTGACTGGAAACTAATGATTATATAAAACAATAATACTCTAAAGCAGTCTTTCAAGTAGGATGTTGGAGGAAAGGAACCAAGCTGTTTTAAACTAAGATTAGAATATATGGATCTTTAAAGTGTCTGTCTTCACTTTGTGGAGAAGAAACAGACAGGCCCCGTGAATAAGCTCAGGTATTGTGTGATTGTTTGCAGTTGCAGGAGGGTGGGCTCAGGAAGTGGAAAAGATTAATTTGACCATTATGTGGGGCTTTACTCTTTAAGGCAGTATTTAGCTTTTTGAGGTCCAGTGTCCTCTGCAGTCAGACATTGCCCACATAAAGATTAGACTCTTTCGCCACATATGAGGCCTTAAGGATCCATCCCATCAAATTAAACTATCACTTCAATATAGTGCATCTTCTCTGCTTTCATATTCTTCCATCTGGATCTAAGGGTGTTTGCTTACGTAAGGAACTGACTCAGTACAATAGGACAATTTGCTACCTAATTATCTGTAGCTAGAATCATTTATTTTCTAGCTGTAAATCTATATATGATTTGGTGCTGGTTTATAGCACTATCATTATGATTTACTTGTAGGTTTTTTTCTACTACTGAGAGTTCTACTCGTTTTCTCTATTTTTATATCATGCCTTTGATCTATGACTCACAATACCCTGGGATAGTCCCCTAGTCAGTTTTAGAGGGAGGTCTTCTACTCAGTAGTACCTCCTCTGACAGCAGTTTAAAAGCAATTTAAATACAAACCATATTTACAGATCAGGAGACAGAATTTCAGCACTCACAGCAATAAATGCCTAAGGAGACAGAACTTAATATTGAATTAAATGTTTCTTTGAAAATATAAGATAAATATAACTTCCTTTGAAAGTCTTCCTGTAAACAATGAAATAAAAGCCCCAGGCCTGACTTCACTGTGCCGTAATATTAAGTCAAAAATACAATTTTTTTTAATGTGATTTAAATTTGCATGAAGTGCTTCTGATATAAATAAATTCAGGGTATGCAGAAGTATGTCCACTCACATACATTACCTTAATGACACTCACAGATTAGGTCTTGAAAACCCTAAGGGGTTTTGACACTCCAATTATAGGGCTCAACCTTGCTACTTTGAAGTTGATTCCAAGACTCTGTCTAGGCAATTTGCATGCCCCATCCAATTTCCATTACAGCCAATGATAACGAGGTTGCACACATCTCTGAAGCCTGCTAGAGGGCAAATGCATACAAATGCGGAAAACAGAATCATGAAAACAGTAAAGAGAGTTTGGAATTAATATATCTTTATTAAATCCTTTTAAAACTCAAGTCCCATTGAATTAAGAAACCCCAGAGACATTATTCATGGATTCACATGTGATTCTCCACTCAGCTGAAACAGAATCCTCTATTTTAATATAAATTGCATCTCTGAGTTGAGACAGTTTTCAAATATCCAGGTTCTACATTTGGCAGGTTTAACTTTTTTTTTTCCTATAGTGGCTGTGATAAGGTCACTACAGCTCATGCCTTCATATGCAAACTGGTCTGCAAGTGACTATCAGACATAAAAATCTAACGACACAGAGCACCTTTATTGGTGTCTCAGATATACTAATGGAGTGGAAAAAGGACTTGCTCACATACAGAAAATCTTCTGAGCAATTACAGCACACTGGAAGGGCATCATCATCATCACGATTGGTGTGACTGTCTCAGACTTCAGTTTCCAGCATCCTCAGTGCCTGAACTGGGCCACAAACTCTTTTCAAGACTAGTAGTGTCCATTTGCAAAATAGCCTGTGGTATCTCATCCAGCCATTTCTGTTGTGTATAAAGAAGGATTAAGTGGTTTTGAGTGGGATGTAAAGAAGAGCTGTCCATATAATTAGGTCTGCAGAGAATTATGACAGACTTAACAAAGTACAATAATTGAATTGTGCAAGAATGTTTTTCAGACTTCCTACTGTTATTTCCAATTTTAAGTAAACTCCAGTTTGGATATCTACCACGTTCCTTGTTGCCAGATGCTCTGACAACAGGATTTTTCACATACCTTTGGCTGGTGGCTTTAGGTGAGGTGAGAAGGCAATTTCCCCCAGACCACATAACATGTCAGTCTGAAACTAAGCAACCTAATTTGTCTTGCTGAAATAACAGAATGGCATTTTTCTAGCTCTTTCTAGATGTACCACCGTGTATTTCATATCAGTGATTCTCCTATTCATCTAAGCTGATGGAAGAGTATATCCCAGAGGATCTAAAACCAGAAGCTTTTTGTTCTTTTGGTTTCTCTTCTCTCTCCTTACACACAGATAAATAACTAAATCTCTGCAGATGAGACAAATTAGCTGATCTTGCGTGATGTTGTTTCAGCACTCAAGTAAGTCCTGCTTGCAGAAAACCCAGCAATTTAGCTGATTTGTTTGTGAGTAAAAAGTCATTCCTACTAGTGTCCAGCCTGCCTCAGCTCGACGTAGATATTGTGAGGAGTGGCAGGTAGCTTTGGTGCAGAGGTTGGTTTTCTCTGAGCTGGAGAACAGGGGCTCCAGCCAAGGAACTCTGCATCCAGCTCTGCTCCCTGCTTCCTCCTGGCTCAGGAGAAGGTATAAGTAAATTGTTGTGCTTTCCATTTCAAATTGGACCTGACAGATCTTTCCAGCAGCCAAGGAAAGGGACAGACTAATAGCCATGACAGTTCCTTACCCCTCCCCACCTTCCTGTTCTAGTGAAGATATAGGTCCATAATTTGCTTTGCTTTATTCATAAGCAGCTTAGACCCAAGATTTGAGCAGCTTTGGGATGGAAGGGGAGCTGCATACTTTCTTGAACAAACAGCTGTTTCTTATTGCACAGTTATATCACATATCACAGCCTTAGAGAAGACTTTCTTAATTATATACCCAGCCTGGGAATGTATCCAATTTAAAATGCTGCACAGAGAAATTCTCAGTACCAAGGTAATATGTGACCTCATCCCCTCACACCAGGAAATGAAAGAGAATTCTCCCAGTTTTGCAAAAATCAATGTGTGTAATACAACTACTTGGTGGAATGTTGGTGGTCTCTTATACAAGAAGCCAGCTTTTTTATGAGGGAGGTCTTCAAAAAGCTACTTTTTTTTTCATCTGAGATCTCAGTACATCTCCACATTACAAAGCCTCAAGTCTAAATCTTTGGCACATACACACCTCTGGGAATCAGCCACCACAAAACCAACAGACCAGATTCCTGTGTTTCTTAAGTGGAAATTCCCTATATGACTTAAACGTAAACTCAAAAAGAGCTAGAAACAGATTTGTGATTCAGTAAAATATTGGGATGCCACTAGCATGAAATTTGTTTTAAAAAATGAATTAAGCTAAATCGCTTCCTCTTTTCTTCCTCTTTCCCCCTCAGGTAATCTTTCCTATTCAATTCTTTGGCTTTAAAATGAGATTTTCCTGTTTCATTAGGTGTTTGTATCTCCCCTGTTGCTATATAAAAACGTCTTGCAACCAGCAAAGAAAATAATACTGACAGTATTCAGGAAGTGTTATCAGATAGTCCAAATAGACAGACACTACAACCTGTCTCAGACCACTGTTCATGTATGTCACTATTAGCAGATTAATAATAAATCTTACAGAAGTGTGATTTAAGTAAATTCTACAGGAAAGTTCTGTTTACAAATTCTAATTTTTATCGGAATTTATTAAAAAAAAAATAGATAAGTTTCTTTTAATTATATTCTCAGAAGTCACTATGCAAAGTTAATCACCTCCTCGATCAAGAAGCCTTTTGGTGATGAGTCTCATTTTTACCAGTCTTTCTTCAGCAGTTATAATCTCTGACCTAATTTGTGTTGGTGCAGACTCGGGTATAAACTAAGACTCAAGTATTGCTGTAAACAATTCATGCTATTTTATTTGCATCTGTTTCCATCTGTTTGCACAATTTTCAGCTCTTTGTACTATTGATCCATTTAGAAAGATATACATTACAAAATGACCATTTCCCATGCTGCCTGTTTCTTTATTTGACTCACCAGCAAACTCCAATCTTACCCTTACCAACATCTGATAATGCCCTGGTTTCACCCACGGAAATGTCATTGCTATCCAGTCTTCTTAGACAGCAAACAGAAAACTCTCCCTACTGTTCGTAGACGAGCACTTTCCATAGTACCCAGAAACTGATGAGAATTCTGATCATCTGTTCTAGTAGATATAAAATGGTTTCTAGCTGAGATATTTTGCCTTCCTAGCACTTCAGAATAAGGAAGCCTGGGAAAATTATTAAGAGGATATTCTAGGAGAAAGGGTTCTGTCTCCTGCTCCTTGTATATTTTACTCCTGTGAATGGCAGTGGATGGCCTCTTTATAAACACGCAAATTATTTGACTTCTAAGAAATGTCTTTTCTCCCTTGTGCAGAGTGAATGAAAACATGCTACAAGAACAATGTTTTCTTTGGTGTAAATAATTATGTAGAAAACTCACAGAAGGAGACAGTTTTTTCTTGCTTGCAACACAGTGGTGAACACCTTCTCAGCATGAAAATAGTAACGTTAGATTTACTCTGTTGTGATGAGCCACACAATTTTAAAACAATGAAATTAAGTGCTATGATTTCCTTCAGTATAAGAAATTAGGTATTTTATATCCAGGCTATTCTACGTAAAAGGTAAACATAGTAAAATTTCTTAACAGTTACTGAAGAAAAAACAACAGCAATTATGAAATCACTGCAAAAAAATAAAACTAGGAAGATGCTTGAAAAAATGCTTTGCCTGGGATAATTC
Organism: Tringa solitaria; assembly: GCA_026413425.1. Classification (NCBI taxonomy): domain Eukaryota; kingdom Metazoa; phylum Chordata; class Aves; order Charadriiformes; family Scolopacidae; genus Tringa; species Tringa solitaria. Next base: position 10,497,076 of record JAOXJM010000071.1, read on the forward strand.
CTGTTGGAAGAGCTCTTGTACATGCTCTTTATTTTTGATAGGGAATTAGCATGAAGTTTTAGCATCCTTGCATTCTACCTCTGCTGAGCAGACACAACTCAGACTACACAAGCTCAGAGTGCTTTGTATGCATTAGGTGTGGTCTGTCCAGTCCTCAAATCACTGCAGTTTTGCATATACAAACCCTAGAGTAGGAGTGCTGTGGTTTGAGTCATAGCTGGCTGATTTATTTTTTTTCTTTGAATGAACATACTTAGGAGATGAGGCAGAGAGCTGCAGTAAAAGAGGAGGAATCAAGGAGAGCGGATGAATTAAGCTCAGTCATTAACTCTAGCACACCGTGTCTGTGTATCAAAGACAAGAATTGAATGTAGTGGAAAATGTTGCTGGAGTCAGTACAAGAGCTCTGGCACCCAGCTTCATCAGAACCCTATGGTAGTATATGGAAATAATTTCATAAAATGTAGCCAAGTCTTGAAATAGGCCTTAATATTCCCCTCCTCCCCCAATTATTATCCTAGTATCACTGTTACGTCTCATTGAATACTTTGTTCACTTCATAAATACAGAAATAAAAAGGACTGTGCTGGTCACTGACTGCCTCCAGGTACCTCAGTGATTCTCACAACACAAGCAGCAGTCCCTTTGTCCTCTCTCTAGTGACCTCACAGAAAAAGAATCCAGAAATCAAACTGCATTAGTTACCTATTTCTAGAGGTCTAATTTGTGAGAACAGGGGCTGTCTTTTCCAGTATCCCTCTGATTACTGAAAAGCTAGAGCAAAAGAGACAGGAGTTGCTAGTACCTAAAGTGCTTTGCTCTCAGTATCTCTTCTTTAATGCCTTCACGCCGCAGGGTAGGCAGACGCAGGACAGATGAATGGACTGACTCCTAAAAATAATATTTTATTTTTCAAAATAAATGTGTGAAACAAAAACTTGGTTTACATTCAAATAAATCATGACGCTGACAATGTAGTTACCATTGGTAACTTGCATATTCTTTTCACCTTTTCCCATCATGTTATGAATTGAAAGTACAACCTTTTGCACTTTAAACAGCAGTTTGTCCTTCAGAGAATGGGGATAACATGCAGCTATATGCAGCCTGGTGGGAGAGTTTGTACAGTGCATATGATCTGACAGCTGTTCTTATGAGAAAATGGATCCAAACTGGGAGAAAAAATGATGGAAAATTGCCTTTGAAGGTCTGACCCAAAAGCCCTCAAATACAGGTTTCTTCAGTGGCACTGGGTCAGACCTCTATCTGCAAGAAGCTATTTTAGACTGGCTCAGGAAGAGAGCCAGAAGTCAGGAAGGCTCAGGAAGGGGGTTTCTGTGCCCAGCCCTGCATGAGATTCAGAGCTATCAGAAAGCTGTAAATAGAAACTGGTACCGTTCTTTTCTGTACTAGGTACCTTCCCTAGTGTGGAGCTCCTACTGAAATCCATGCACATTCCCATCTGGAGCAAGACTGTGTTTAAGCTACACTCCAAGAAAAGCAATTCATGCTTCATCAATTCATCTTCTGTAACGGAGAATTAAAAAGCACTATTAAGAAGCACACACTACTTGTTCATTTACTTCTGCCATTTTGCTCAGTGGTCAGAGGAAACAGTCTATGGTGCTCTTTTTTATTCCTCACTAGAGTCATATTCTGATCCTGTAATACTAACACAAAGCTTCAGCATTTAAGTTTTACATTCTGTAATAGCACCAGCTACAGCTAATGTTCAGTTTTTTAAAAGACTTTTTCTATCTTCATTAATTTTTTTGTTTCAGAAAAAAAAGTCAACAAAATGTTCCATCTCAAAAAGTTTTGCAAAACCTTTTTGGGAACATATGGGTTTATGGTTTCTCCTTTGAGCATCAATGGATAAAGCACTGTATACGATGCGAGTGAAATAATAGTAAAATGGCCACTGACATTTCTAAGTTTCACACCTTTACAATATTCTCCTTTGAAATTATACGATCCATACCATAAAGCTTGTTAGTCTTTCTCTCCCTGTGCTGTGATCTGATTCTCTAATAACACAGTTTTCTAACAGTGCTCTAAACATCTTCCCAGAAGCTGGTAGATAATTTAGGCAACCTTAAAACCATTGGCTAAATATTACAGACGTATGAGTCCAATCCAGTAAAGGCCAAAGTGATACTGGTACCGAGAATTGCTTCAAACAGTAAAGAAAATAGCTCACATAACGGACTCCCACTCCTGCAAGTAATTAAATATTGAGAAGACGCTCCTTAGAAGCCAAGTAAAAAGGTGTTTCACATTTCATAGGAGAAAAGACTAGTCATTTCTCAGGGGGATGGATGTTGCAATTCCTAAGAATAGGGCATAGAATGTTGAAGTCTGATAACAAAGTGAAAGGCCAGGCAGCAGAGAATCATACTGGGATTTTGTTCTCCAAGGTATGAGGCCTCACAGGTGAAAGCTGTGCCCTTCCTTAAAGATTAAATTGCCAGAGTCAGTTGAAGCAACACCGGTTGGTTCTGTCTCAGTGTGTGCTCAGGTGGAACAGCACAGGGCTCCAACTCTTCCAACACAAAATAACGATGACAGTTGGCAAACAAATCTATTTTGCACTTGCCTTTCTCATGTGTAAAGTTGGAGTCATTCTCTAGCAACTTCTGCTTTCACCAAGTTAATTGCTTTTGCATACTTAATTTTGATTCAGTTTTCTTTAAATATGCTAATATTTTTCTCCTCACAGCTGGCACTGGGCTGATGTGAGGCTGAGCTGACTGCCTCCTTGAAGGTCTCAGAGGTGAGGAAATGAAGGGAGTTTGGCAGAGTCTTAATCTGTATCACTGGGACAAACAGCTGGCTGTCACCTTCTCTTTGTATGAGAGAAAGAAATTGCAGGATGTTTCACACCTTATGAAGGCAAAGACAAATGGATCTTGTTTTTACTGGCTTTCAAAACTCCATGGCTGTGCCCTTTGCTGTCACATCCCACATACTCTGCCTGTGCTACAGACAAGTATCAGCCTGAAGGAAAATGTCTCTGTCTCAGAGTCTGCCAAACTGCAGTAACTTCAGTCCCCTCCCAGGCACAGTGCCCAGAGGAAGTTGTACGGAAATCCATGGTAGAAGACGAGAGAAACTACAGATTGGATAAGGAGAACTGGGGCACAAATGCTTAACAGAATTTTTATAACTTCCTCTTCTCCTGTGAAACAGGATAGTTTGAGGAACAGCCACTCACTGTAGGGGCTCCAATGTATTAGCTAATGATTCACTGCTCAGAGACAAGAAGATTGAAAATGACATTACACCTGCCAGTGCAAATGGCTTCTCCAGGGAGCGAATGCTCATCGCTGCTTGCCAAGGCTCTGTGGGACATTCCCAGTGAGAAGTGAGGGCAGAGAGACCAAGCTCACAGGGCAACCTAACACAGATCCCCAAGGGAATCCTCATGGAACTGACACAGCCTCCAAATTCCCTCACCAGAGTTTTCTAAAGAAAATGAAGGTGAACAGGGCTCCAGGAGACAAACACACAGAGCCAGGTTTTGCTTCTACTGAAATCAGTAAGGAAATTTCCATTGATGTCAATGAAGTCAGGACTGCACTTCGTATTTGTAACCAAGAAAGTGTCAGTCAGGCTTCTCTCTCATTTCCCAGGGAGGTCAGGTCACTGTCTTCTCATATGGTTTCAATGCATTATCCCAAAACTTACTGTGGCCTAAGGTAGTGAAAGGGCGTTAGTGGTAGAACTGATTGTTGATTCCTTTTCTAGTTTTAGAATTGTTTTCTCAAAGAGATGAACAAAACCATTAAGCTACTTTATAATGAGAATCTTTTCTTCCAAACTTATCAGTACACTAGAAAAACAAATGTGTCTGTACAAAACCTCTTATATCCCTAATCAGCTAAGGTTTGGATGGGGGAAGGATTCAGGGCAACAAAAAGATGTTTAAACACTGCTGATGTTCTTATAATAAAAAATTACCTCTTGCATGTTGGTAGTGTTTGAAATCATTAGGATTTTGCAATTAACTGCTTGTCTCACTGAAAATCATTCATCCTCATTTAATGAAAAATTCTCTTAGAACTATTTTGTCAAATACTTTGCCCTTTATGAACTGACAAAATGTTGACAATTAATGTTTCACTGCTGATCCTGAAGGGCAACTAACATAATTATCCAAGAGTGATCCTGCTGATTTCTCATAGTTTGCCCTCCAAGCATACATTTTTTATCTTTGAATTTTGAATGCATTTATACTGTACCTTTTTTGTTAGACAGCAGAACATCTTTCATAGAAATAAATTAGCATTACTTACTTATTGAATCTCTAGGACTATTTTACTAAGTAAGACTGGTATGAAAATGGAACATACTCAGCTACAGAGGAAAAGCTCCTTGGTATTCAGGATTAGAGAGTGCTGAGTTCCAACCTTTCTTGTGCTCAGTAACTACAAGAAAACTCTATAAACTTCATGCATGTCACACAGTACTTTGCAGCACTTGCCCAATCCTGTGTAAGTTTTTAATCCTGTTTGATAATGCACCCTCGAGTCAGACACACACATTCTCACAAGTGGTTACGCTGATGAAAACATGCTATGCAACTAAGGCATCAATTATGAAACATGGTCCAAAAAATCACCCAGAGTCTATAATCCCACAGGCTATTAGCAGCAGGGATGATGTATGTAGTTCAGTATCCTACTTTCCAGGTATAATGCATTTTTTTTCTGTAAAATATCTTTAAAGGAAATGGGAAAATTAATGAGCAGCAGTCCCAAATATGACATTTTAGCCTCATCTGTAACTTTTCCAACCATTATTGGTTGGCACTAGTTTAAATATAAACACTGCATTACACTTAAGTGTTCATTTCCTGCTTTGTACACCCAGTTGGGCACAGAGATTTTAGAAGTCATTAACCCTCTGATTTAAGAGTATCTCAGCAGAGAGAAATGTCTGCTGACATATGCAAGTAGACGTGCAGCAGTGAAATCCTGATGCATAATAAGCAACATGGTTTTTGCAAGGTAGCCCCTTCCCAGAATTAACAGGACTCCTCCTACACTCAGCCCCTTTGGCTTTGTTTAGATTCGATCTATTTGGCTGTTGTTTTCCTCATTTGTCTGTTTTGTATGACAAGTTAGACTTTTTAGGATACAAAGTATCATACAGAGACAATTATGGAACAACCATGGGACAAGTTAGGGAGTAAATTAGCTGCACTTTTTGTTAAGAAACCTTGGGCACAGCCCATAGCTAGATAGAAAAGAGAAGGAAAGGCAAAATTCGTGAAATACGATAGGGAGTCTAAGGGGGCAAGGGTATCCCATTAACTGATTTTATTTCTGTCACCAGATAGGAAAGTATATTTCTATGATACAAAATTCTGTAGACTTGGGAGACCAATGGTTCCTCCCATTCTTGAACAATATTTTGGTAGGAATGCACTCTGAGGCACTGAAATATTTCCATTTTACCTTCTCCTTCTTACCCTGTCTCAGCAGCTGCCTGGAGCACCCAGCTGTAGGAGGACAAATTAGAAAGATGAGACAATATATAGGTAGTATAAACTGGGTTAGTCTCACTCTATAAATCATTCTGGCTCTTTGTGAAGTGAAAAAATCCAAGATACACCCTTTATGAGTTACAGGTGGTGCAGGAATGACCTAGTGGAGATTATTAAGGGGTAGGTTCTGTATTTAAGAAATATTTTGCAGGAGAAGGATCAAGATGTAGTACATGTAAATGTGGATAAGCAATGAAAATGCAGATAGATTGTATGTGCGTACTGTTAGCCAAAATCACCAGTGTCTTTTAGAAACACTAAGTTGTGTAGGAGAATTTTAGAGCTATCCGACTGCCATTAAAGCAGGTGAGTTTTACAACCGTGTCATAGAAAACAGCTTCAATCCTTTCTAGAAATCTTTCCTGATTTTCTCTGTGGGAGTTCTGTCTGGGTTTCACAGATCAGACAAAGTTCTCTTGAACTGCAACATAAATATATTAGCATTAATAATTATGATCAAGGAAAAGAACTAGTACTGGTATCATCCTTTGAATCGGTTGTCTTTGTTGATTACAGCTTTTTGTCAAATATTTTCAAAAAAGGTGTGGGGTTCACTGATAGTGTTTTATTGTCACATTTTAATTTCTTGGTCACTCTCTTAAAAATTTTTACACAGTTGTTTTTTTTCAAATGGAGACATGGAAAGAATATTAATTACATTCTGTCTTTGAAGCCTGTCTTCCGACCTTCATAAAGCCAGCAGACTTGCTGCTTCTATAAAAAGAAATGTAATTGTGTGTATGCTTCAGTTACTTTCTTTCCCACCTATCTTAATATCTTAATATCTTAATATCTTAATATCTTAATAGATGGTCTGGATAAGCTTAATCTGCTTTGTCTGGTTTATCACCCATAATAGATACAGTTAGCAATTATGGGGAATTTACAGGAACACAAGGGCATCATTGTGAAAGAACAGCAGTGGTAGTCGGGCTATATAAATTCGGTTTCTGCCTGTGAAATATCTTTTTTTAGTTTTTAAATCAGAATGGAGATATGATGAAACTGGGGGACAGTAGCACAAGAGCATAGGCAGTGGTCATAGTGCATCCCTGACTGACTGGAGAGGTGTTACAGTAACGGAGGGGTTTTATGCAAAGCACTGAAGTGAATTTGTGGATGTTTGTGCAATATATGGGGTATTATGGAAGAATGCCCAAAGGTGTGTGTTTGAGTATTTAACTACCAGATGATAGAAACAGCCATAATTGATGCAGGCTTGGATTTAACTGTGGGCAGTGCAGAGTAAACTTCAGCCCCTTGTCATGAGCCTTCCCTCGTGCTGAAAACTCCTGACAGGCAAGGAAGGAGGGGCAGAGATGTTGCCCTCTATGTTAAGGAGTGGATAGAGTGTAAACAGCTGTCCCTAAAGACATGTCTAAAAAAACTGGTCTTGAACCAGCCATCTACCTTCCCATGCTGCCAAGAAATGCAAATGCAAAATATTATATAGTGCATATTTTCAGTGTTTGAACTACTCCCAGTGCTCAGCATCAGAACATATAATAACATACAAGAATCTCTGATTAACAAGCTTAGAAAGGTTTTCAAGATAAACTAACTGAATATGGTGACATAAGCTTTCACAGGTGTCAGTCCAGGATCTCTGTGAACCTGGCAACAGTACTATCTTTCTGCTGTTGGAACAAATCAGAGCTATCTGATAAAATCACTGCACTGGTGCTGCTCTGGAGCACCCTGCCATCTCACAGGACCTTGCCTGGACATAAACTGTGATACAACATTCAGAGAGCAATTAAAGCTGGCTACGGAGGCTTCATGTGACTACTGAGTCTTATGTTAGGAATCTCCAGCTTCCTCTTCAGTGCTGGCCTGTAACCGGACCCCCTTCCCCTAATCTCCACATTCAAAAGCAGTTGAAAAGGTGGATCTCCGCATTATAGGAGTGTGGCAGTTTACATCCAATACTGAGTTACCATTCAAATGAAAATAATAAGCAAATTTCATGGTGCACTAAATTACATCAAAACATTATCTGTTTTTTGGCATTTCTGCTTCCTTACACTGACTGGAGCTGGGGCATTCACCGTGAATTTTTAATTTAGTCCAGACCTCATAAAAACTGAAAGAGGAAGGAAAAGATCAGCAGAAATGTATCCGAGAAGTGCAATGTTCAAAAGGATGGTGAAAAACTGCTTTGTTTCTTTGTGGCTATTTCCCTGGTGTGGCATGCAGTTATTTAATCCGGGCATTACGAGTCCCCGCAGAAAGCAAGACAGATGATTCTAAATGAAGCTGTGCACTTGGTAATGAGGACTGACCAAAATGCTTGAGTGCTCTGCTTCAGAGCAGACTCCCCAAGACTGTATTGTAAAGATCATTTACTGGTAAGGCTGCAACCACATTATTATTATACAAGCCTGACAATTTTTAAGCCTGTGTTTTACATGTGTGCACTAGAAAATGCATGAGTTGCTCTGTACATGGTAAACCATCATTCTTAATGTTCTGTACTCCTTCAAAATTCCATCCTGTGTGTGAAGAGAAAGGCTTCAGCATCTGGTTGAAGAGACATCTTCAAACAATCTGCTTTGTATTTTGCATGCAAACCCACTGGAGCTAATTACATCCTCAGTTTGCAGGGCATCAGACCTGCAGTTACTGGGAGCCAGCTTAACTCCATTGATAATCTGGCTGAAAGAGCCCATTGTAGAATAGAAATGTGCATGCGGTTACATTTCACTGTTATGAAATAACTCATCTTTGGTTATAACCAATAACCAGTAATGCTTTCTATGCCACAGGTAGAGAAGTTAGCACAGAGCTCTCTTTCCATTTAACAGATTAAACAGAAACTACCTAAGTTCCATGACGTTCTTTCTGCACTGGACATAATCAGGATGTACATTCTCTTGTGGTATGATGACACTCACATCAAAAGGCACTGAGCAGGAAATGGCACTGTAGCCTGCAGAGTGTTGTACAGATACACAAGTTCTACCTCCTGATTTAAGACACAAGTAATCATCAGAATAAAAAGGGGAGATGCATATGCAATAATAAGCTTTTGCTTTTGTTAAGACTATTACTTAGCATTTCATATTTAAAACAATATGCAAATACCAAAGGCTAATTGTTGACATTAGAAAAAAGGGGATGATGCTTTTTCAGCTTCTTCCCAGAGCTTCTGCAGGCTACCATCACCATGCCATGCCATTTAGGACCAATGCTGTAAGAAAGCATTAAAGTAAATAGTAAGATCTATTTATTTTTAATCAATGCGAAAGTGTGACTAGAAGTAAGTGTTAGTATTAAAATAGGAAAGACCATCTAAAACAGCTACCACAAATAGCATTTTCTACAGTATTTTAAAAAAAGTTGAAGCCTATGAGCCAACAGATCAATTAGTCAAATAGCGAAGTCTTAATATAATAATTTTCTACTTTTCAAGGAACAGACTGTGGCCTCTAGATTACTTCCTATTCCATATCTAAATTGTTACACACAGAGAAATATTCTCATTTAAGAGAATCTATTGTGTAGAAGGGCAGTTCAGCAGCAGAGCCAGGCTGCAGACACTTGGATACTTGGTTCTAGTCCTGCAAAAGCCCATTCTGGTACACGGTCAAACTGTGATTTGGGTGGAAGTTCAATGCTGAGCACATATTTTTGAGAAGCTCAGGCTTCCTACTCAGCCTCCATGTTGTCCTCTGCCAAACACATGATCTTTTGCCCAAAGCTTGCAAGACATAACCCTTCGGTCACCACAAGCTACCAGTTATTATTAAAAGTGCTGCACTGCACTCAGCTCCTGAGCTCTGGAACAAAACCAGACATTTTTATCAGCACAAGAAAAGGGTATGCCTATACCACGCCAGAGAATCTGCAAAACCATTGCATGTCTCTGAGTCAATCAACTCAGTCAACAGTGATTGCAGTCTTCAATTCCATTTTAGAAAGTGTGGAGTTACTCAGTCCTGAACCTATGCCAGGCACTGCAACAAACCCAACGCTGCAACAAGCATCAGAGTGGGAGAGCTACACCCCTGCCATCAGCATATGGTAGACAATAACATGAAAAACTGAAGCCAGAGGTGAAGTATGATTGCAGAACACAGCAGTATCTGAAAAGTCTAAACATAGCGAAAGCGCTGGCTAAAATCTGCCACCAGGATACTGTAAAGCCATGGGATGTTAAAAGCCATCCAGGTGAGACTTCAAGATACACATCAAAAGATGGATAGTGAATCAAGAATATCAGCAACCTTTGTACCAGCCAAGACAAAGGTGTCACAACAAATACACAACAAGCTTTTTTTCCTGTGCCCTAATCAAACATTTGATGAAACTTAGAAATTTTTCTTTATACTAGTACACAACTTTTGGTGACAGTCTTTTCAAGACTTCTTGCCTCAGTGGTTACCTGGAAAATTAAAAGGGGTTTACAGGCTTAGTAAGTTGTAAAGAAGATAGTTCTGCCAATAAAGGAATAGTAATTAATATCTTAGAGAAGACAAGGTCCCAGGGATAACTTGAACTGACAGCTACTTATCTTTTTAACTACTCTTTCCATCAGCACTTTGGAAAGGTTATGTCAGTTGTTGCTTTCTGGAAAATTATGATTTCAAGAAGGCTCTTCCACCACGGAGCATTTGTTGAGCTCATAAATACAGTGTAACCACTGAAGAAGTGAACCAAGTGTTCACATTCCCATACCCTCTGCCTGAGATAACTAGAGGGAATAACGAGGTCGTCATCTGTGCCTTTCAGATGTGAAGCACATTAAAGGCTACCGATATTTATGAAAAGCTATATATTAAATCCCACCGAATTAACAACGAGGGAGAGTTAACGTCCCAATCATCCTTCCTCAGCCACCCTCTCATTGCTTCACTTTGCCTCCGCAAAATTTGCGGAGCGAGCAACCCATTTGGCAAGAAGACACTGGAGTGCCCGGAGCTGCCCCGGCACCGCTCCAGCCCTTCGCTTCCCTCTGCCTCCACCGGGAAAAGCTATTTGTCTCCCACACAGCCCCCTCGGGAAGCACCAGCTTCAGAGGGCAAAATGGTCACACAAACCTTCCTTCCCGAGAAGCCCAAGGCTGCTTCCCCCTGCCAACAGCAGCCCCCGCCGTGCGCTCGCCGCCGGACGCGGGGCCGGGAGGACCGCACCGCCGCGCCGCACCGCACCGCACCCGGCCGCCCCCCGCCGCTGCCTTGGCCACTGGGACCCGCGTCCCCCACTCACTTCGCCCCAGCGCCTCCGCCTTCCACTCCGTCTCCTCCACTGCCCCGTAGCGCCTCATCGGTCTCTCGGCCTCCGCGCTGGCCGAGATGGACCTCCTCAGCTCCATGGCCGGGCCGGGCGGCGCGGGGGCTCCGCAGCTCACTCCATGTCAGCGGGGCTGCGGCCCGACTGCCGCGGAGACGACGCGACGCTCACCGCTCCTCTGCGCGGAGCGGGGGCCCGCGGGCGGAGGAGGCGCGGGAGGACTT
>JAOXJM010000071.1:10508179-10608587 GCA_026413425.1 Tringa solitaria
GGGGGAGAGCAAGGGGCGCTGCGCACATGCTCAGTGCGGGGCTGGGGCGGGGGGAGGCAGGGAAACAATGCGAGCCGTAACCCCCCGCGGGGCGCCGTCACCCGGCACATGCTGCACACACGCCCCGCCCGCCGGACCCTGCGGGGCGGGCTGGTTCCCTTCCTCCCTCCCGCTTGGATGGGCAGACTGACCTCCACAAGGATGCTGCCGTGCAGCTCAGAGCTCCCGGCTAGCTGGTTTTGTCTCTGCCCATCCCTGCACCTGCGGTGGGCACTCCCACTGCACAGCCGAAGCAAGCGAGGGGACGGGAGGGCTGTCCTTCTTGTGGCCAGTGCAGCGCTCAGCGCATCTTCTGGCCTGAGCAGCTGGGGGATAACGGTAAAATCCACAGCCACTTAACGGCTGTTGCAGTCAAACACATCTCAGGTTGCTGTGCAGCAGCCTTTGGCTTTCCTGAAAGTCCTGCACTGAATGGCATAGCACTCGTTCCAGCATCGTGTCAGCAAAAGTCAAAACAGCACCCAAGCAAGTCATGAGATTCTGTATTTCTCATAACTATATGTATTTTTCATAAGCATTCTTTTTTGCTGCTTATACAGCCCGCTGGGATTAGAAGAGAAGGAAATGACTATGCAGGAAGCACAAGCGTAGTGATAATTATTGCTGTTATTAATTTTTTCTTTTATTGTAGGGGAGGTTATATGGATAAAATCCCTGAAGAGCATTTTAGAGATGGAGAGTACCTTTCCTAGTGAAATCCCACTGCACTTTACTGTGTGTGGTATCATTTCTGATGCAAAGACCATGAAGCAAGACTTATGCAGGTTGTCCAATGCCCCACAGCAAATCAGGGTTTTAGCCCTCCTTTACTGATTTATGAAGACTCATGGGGTACTTGTAATGCTAAACACGTACTGGGTGCATGAAATCTTTGTTTGTCACCTACCTTTGCCTACAAACTTTGCTTTGCCCTTCAATCACCAACACTTCAGAAGTACTACCTCTATATTCAGCCATGTACTTACTAATTGGACTGACGCACATTGCTGCTATGCTCATGAACAATTTTGTTTGGGGGTGCTTCACATGTTGGAGAGAAAACCTCCACATTCGTTTTAAAATTGTAACACTGAAAATCACTGTTACCATTTCTTTGCTTTTTCTGAGAACTGGAATTAGCTAACAAATTAAAATGAGTTGGGCAATGTTTTAGAACGTCTTCGGGGCATTTTGATTTTTCTCTGTCGTCTGTGCTCCCTGGGGCTATGCCATGATTTGAGCACCAGACATGCTGGAAGAGCTCTTGTTGACTCTGCGATGCTCCATCGTCGCTGGTTTTGGCCTTTAGAGACAGAGCTCAAACAGAGCTGTGAGTCAAGCAGAAAAGCTGGTGGCAGCACTCTGCACAGCTGATTTTGGGTGACAGTGCAGCTGCCTGATGGGGTGGGCTGGACTGACTCACTTGGAGAAGTGAGGAACACAAATGTGGGAGGAACATAAGAGCCCATCTGGGATCTGGATGAGAGTTGGACTAAGGGAAGCAGGCTGATTAGGGAGAAGGTCCAATTTTTGGTGGATCTGAGGATTGTTTAGCTTCAATCCATCCCTTTTAGATATCCCTTTTTTTAGATAATTATAATCCAAGTGCATTGTTTAGGAGATGGAGGAATGATCCTAGAAACAGTTGAATATTTAAAGCTTTGCATTTGTTAGTATGAGAGAAAAACACCCACTAGCTAAAAAATTGGATGCACAGAGTTTACTTATGTAAAGCAAAGAATGTGTAAGGTGATTTATTTTAACTTAGAAGTTTTCACCTGCCCATTTTCAAGTTACAGAATCTGGTAAGGGCCCAGTCTTGCACACTGTTAAACATAAGAGCAGGTATGTGGAAGCAGTCCCACTGAATTCATTTACGCAGAAGTTTTTACAAGACTGGGGCCTAAGTATGTACCAATTATTTTGCTGGTGTTCTAAGATTAGCATTTTTGCTATTGCAACTTTGGAGCATTTTCACTGCTACATTTGCAAGTGGAATTAATTTTCTGACCTACTGATGATGTCCTGTGCACCTCAGCAATATGTATGCATTCCTTCACTCACAACAGTTGGTTTTCTTCTGCTGAAAGCACTGTTAAGTAAGAAAATATAAAAATTCAGGTCTCTTCTCACTGCTCATAAGATAATGCCTGCTAGAAAAACAGAGGTGCTCTCACAGTCATTTCCCGTGACTGCTTTAGGTCCCATTTCTCCATTAAGTCCCTCCATCAGGAGCTATAGCTGGCCAGCAGCAGCTGACAAATCCACTCTCCTATCTATTGCTCTTTGGCCTCCATTAGACATCACTGATGTCCCATGGCAGACATGACACTGTATATACAGGCACACTTTACTCAGGCAAAATCCCTAGAGACAGTGTGGCTTGTAAATCAGCTGAGGAAAAATGGTCTTTGCTTTCATGGAGCTTCTCAAGCATCTTATATTTCTCAGCTTGAAGTTCTCAGAGCTCTCTTGCCTTCATAGGCACATCTAGTATATCAAAAGGGTTTTCTAAAGCTTCTTTGTGTGTCTGGGGTGAGCTGCAGTGTAGGTAAAGGTCAGAGTCGTTGTTCTTTGTCAGACAGTACAGTCATTCTAACAAAAAAAAATAACAGAAAGTGTTAAAAATTCTGCCCAGGTTTTTAATTGATTTATCATTATAATGAAAACATGCAACTCAGCTGATGAAACAAAATGCAATTAAGTGGATTAGGCAGTTATCCCATTTTTTATGCATAAATACCCAGATGCACATCTAGAAGAGACAGAAGGGGCATTGTGCTCATATAAGCTGACTGCTTGTATAACACAGGTTGTGGGACTCCTACGAATCTGTCCTATAATATTTTTTTTAAACACCAAGTCATATTTCAGAACATTTCTGTGTTGGAGGAGTTACCACAATTCTTTAATATTTGATGTCATGGTTAATCTTATTTCCTATGAAAATACTTCCTCTTGAATCTTCATCCCTCAGCTCTTAGGGTTCTCTGTGGCTCCAGATCCTTAGAATTTCCCCAGTTACTCCTGGTACCCTGTGCAGCCTCTGACCCTGCATCCCCCAAGCTGTTTCAGCAATGTGTTAGGAGCCTGGGAGATGTCAGCCTCCACACGTTCACGTGACTGTGCTACAGCCTTTGCCACCTGCAGATCTCACTTACCAGGCGTATGCATGGCACAAAAATGTCCTGGCACAGGTGAAAGGCTGTGAGAGACCATTAAAGGAAAATGTCTGTTGGCAAACCTGATACTCAAGTAGGTTTTAGAAAGCACACACTTACCTTCATGATGCTTCCTCCCCTCCATGTTCCTATGCAGCCAGGTTGCTGTGGGATGGAGACAGAGGGCCACCATTTTACTAAAGAATCTACACAAGCACTTGACACAATAGGGTTGTTGTAGGGCACCATTCACATAAATAATCCCTGCAATAATAGGTTTTATCTGTGCTTGAAATTCAGCAAATTCATTACTTTTTCAAGGGCCAACCTTGTCCTATGGCATCAGTACAAATCAGAGTGTCATAATCGAGTACATGGGTTGTCTGAGGCTGCAGGAGCCAAAATCCTCACTACATATTGGTGTGCCACGTGGCCCGGGTGAGCACTGTGGGTAAACGGACAAAGCTTCCCTCAGCACAGTGCTTCCCAACGAATGAGGATCTCTGTAGCTCTTGTTATGACCAGTCTATGTAGACAGCTTTGCATAGTGGGTGAAAAGGGTCTATTAGTGTCCCCAGCTTGTGTCATAACACAGTACGAGCTTGTCTAAGTAAATAGGACCTTACTGTATCATGAATTTGTGTTATCACAGAAAATCAGGACTGTGTCATTCTAAGTATATTTCTTGCGTTGTTTGTATTATCACTCTCCCTAAAAGATCTGCATTAGGCTAGAGTAAATCTCATTTGTTTTTCAAAAAATCAGAATTAAATATGACCTAATTAAAAAAAAGGGGGGAATGGGATAGCTAAAAATTACAGGAAGATCCCTGATACAGAAAATACTTTCTTGGTTTAAGATTCCACATTCAATTTCATGCTAGCATGAAAGAGTTCTCAGAAGCCTGGGTTCTGCCATTCCGCACTTGAAAGAGGATCTGCTGTAGCACAACCTGTGCAGAATGAAAGCCTGGATTCATAAGCCAATGCACATCCTTATTATATTGTTCCCTTTTGAAAGAATCCTAGCTCATGTTTAGTTAGTGCCTTTTTTATACTTATTTCTTTATTTAGAATTACAGCCTTTCCATATATTAACCATTCATTTAAAAATATTTTTTAGGCTAAAGTAACTTTATAAATAATTCACAATAGTTGCAGTAAAGTAACTAGGTTGGTCCTTTTCCACAGCTGCCCCACATCTCTGTCAGGATAGAAAAATGCATCTATAGCTTAAAAGCTTAAAAGCCTATTGCAGGCAAGCAAGCCATTCTAATAAGCTTGTTAAAAGGCAAATGAGGTGCCTCAAATTTAATGTCATGAGTCTGAGGTATGACAGTGATCCAAGTATTTGAGTGTTTAAGCATTTCTACCTGAACACCTATTGAATGTCATCTTGTTCTGATTTTTTTTATTTTTTAATAATGTTTCCATGTGAAATACTGTATGAATGTAGTGCTGCTTTCCACGTGTCATTAACTGTTTTATCAAAGATGCACTTAGAAAACAATTGACTATATATTCAACTTACTATTTCTCAAAAGCTGAATTTCTAGTAGAGCTACAGAAGCAAAAGATGAGCATTTAATCGCAACTTTTAGTGAATGGTGTGCCACTAATTATGTGTTAAATATCACATGCTTCACAGTGTCTGGGTTGAATTAAGAACTAAAGTACTTCATGTCCTAGAAATTGTTTTTATAGGGAAATTTTCTAGTTTTTAAAATCTCTGCATATTCCTGCTTATGATTTGACTTGTGTGCAATAAATGTTAACTGGCAGCACTGGAGCTACAGCATCTGACTGCCTATCTCCTATCCAAATTTGGAGATCAAGCCTGTGATGTTGGGTCTGATCTAGCAAATACTTCGATAACTCTAAGAAGGAGGAGTAATTAATTGCTTTTCTATCTCAAACCAAGGTAGGGCTTTGCAGGACTGAGTTCTCAAAACACAGTCTAGGCTGGCCATAGCTTGTTAAACATTTATCCAGTTTAAAATATGGTTCGGGTGAAACTGAACTGATAAATCAATGGCCTATGCTCAGCTATGCCGAGTCTTTAAGTGTCTGTGTTTGACAATTGTGCCTGTGCCTATACTGAGCCTATTTGCTAATGTTCCTGGGAGGTGAGTAATAGAGACTACTAAAGCTGGCACAGTACTTTCCACTTACTTAGATTTATCTCAGCTATTTTCAGTATAGAAGGTCAGAAAACACAGCACAAATTCAGGAGATGTAGTAGCAGAAGAGAGAGGGCATATATGTCTGGTGGAAAGAATGGAAATTATCTGCACAGACCGATGGCTTTAGTTGTGACCATAGCACTGATTTCAGAAACATACTTCTCTAAACTCTTTTCTTTCCTAATTTATTTTTGTCTTAGTAAACTCTTTCTACATTCACTCTCCTTTTAAGGTACAAATTTTACAGAAAAAGCTGTTATAGCATCTGTCAGATATGTTACTAATACCACGGGTAGTGACGTTGTCCATGTAAGAGTCTTATTTTTGGCATTTGGAGCCAACTCCAGTGCTATGACTGGACTGATTGTTGTGCAGGTGAGTCATTATTGTGCAGGTGGCTTTTGTATCAGTGATGGGTGGCCATAGCTACATAGAAAAACATGTTTTAGTTCAGTAAATTTAGATGTTGACATAAATTGGCTTGGGCCCATTTTAGGAGACATGCAAACACAGTAGACAATAAGTAATACTTCAGTGTGTATGAGGACATGTCCATTTTAAAGTAATAAACATACTGTATAAAATTTGCAAACACAGCAGCATACATCCCCAAGCACAGCTCTCTTAGGGCCTGAGCCTTTCCTCATTTCACTTAGTCTAAAATGTAAAGGTGACTTTCTGGAAGCCTCCATTGTACCTACACAAGTTTGAATCTTAGACAGAGAGCTCAAAACTGCTTACAAGCTGTGAGGCACACAAAAAGACTGCGTCTTGCTGATGCATGTTCCTATGCAGCATATGTGCTCCATATCCTTCCATCCTAACAGTCATGCCCATCACTTCCTCGGAGCATTTTGCTACCTCCTTCACTAGAACTGGAAGCTATAATGTCACGGCCATGAATTCTGAAAGGGTTTCTTTATGACTTGAATTTCTCTTCAAATTTGGTCTTCAGCGATAGAGAACATATATTAGATTGTTTTTTCAACTTCTGACTCAAAACAGTAAGCAAAACACTGTACAGGTAATTGTCACATCGTATCAGGTGTAATTACTACAAACACATCTTAATTCATTACTGTATGATGACCATTCTGAGTTGGATGTTGAACTAATGCAAAACCTTTCACTGTCACTGGTGTATCATGGCAAATCAGCTGCAGCTAACAGTCTTGTTACATTTTGGATGTAAAAGTATGTGATGCATGAAACAGAAGTAGCTGAGCGCCCTTAGGAGATAAGTAAAGGTGGTTTTACTTCAGAGAGAGAGATAAGCAATGGTAAGATAAGAAAACCACAGGGAACCAGGCTTTGAGAGGTAGATTTCTCCAGACCAGCGTAGAACAAAAGAAAGGAAAAGAATAGAGGTGGAAAAACAAGAACTCATCAAAAACCTTTGATCTTGTTTTCTAAGTATTTGTGCAATGAGAAGAAAGCTGCTTTCCTGACAAATCAAAGTAATAGTGTGAGGGCTTCTTAACATCCTCCATTATTTGCAATCTTTGGATGCCATTCCAGAAGATGGCATGAGATTCAACATCACCAGTTCGATTCAGGAAAAATTCTTTGCTTTGCATTATGCAAGGATTTAGACTGAATGATCTTTTTTGTCCCTGTTGTCCATGAAGTCTATCACACAGAATTTTTCAACATGAAACATTTCCATAAAGCTTCCTCTTCATTCTAAATATACAAGAAGTTACAGTAGGGAATGGAGATGGTGTCTGTCTTCCAGTTGTGGAATATATTATTCCCTTCAGCCTCAAATCTTCTAAACATTTTCCTTCCCAAGAGTATCCCACAAACTACACTGAGTGTAGTCCTTCAACAAGGGCCCCATTGCTAACCTCTGTTCCCTTTAAAAGTTTGTTGTATTTTTTCCCTGCCTGAATTCCTCAGTTTCTTCTGCAAATGTATTAATTACTTAAACAGATAATTAATCAAAGTTTTATCTCTTTTTAATAAAAGAAATTTAAGTCCACTGGCATCAGCATAATGGTTTGAAAATGGGAGTTCTATTCTGAATTTGTTCAGAAGTGGCAGATGATTTGATGTATGTAACTAACCTTTAAAGACAGTGAACAATCCCCGCTTATCTTTTACTCTGCTGCTGTGTTAAGGTCTACACCATCAGATTGAGGTTTTTGATGTATATGGTCCATGAATATCCCATAAGAACTTTGTGTAAGACCTAGCTTTGTTTATACACACACTAGTTAAAGACAGACAGAGCCAAAGAACATCATTTAATGTTTATTAAGCCATTGCAAAAACACAGACATTTTTCAGTCAACTTGAAATTCATTATTTTAGTCAAATTCAAGTATTTCATGCACATCTCACTGGATTGGCACTAGCAGTAGAGGCAAGAGCAAGAGCAGAAAGCATTGGCACTTAGAGCAAAGAATCGGAAGGCTGAAGCTGCATAGATTTCAAAGGTTGTGCTATACAGAGAACTTATCAGATATGGTAACAAACTACAGGCAGTTTTGCCTTCACTGCAGTATGAAACTGGTTATTTTATGCTGTGTTACTGGATGGCTGTTTCTAGTGTGAAAAAGACAGAGGCCTTCTGGTGAATTTTCCAAGCCTAGAAGGACGTATTTCACATACCAGTAAGCACAGGAGGTACATTTGCATAAAAGATTTGCAGTAGAAAAATACATATTTTATCAAATTCAGACTCTACATCTCCACAGCTATCCAGAATAACATGAAGCTGGAACTGCACCCAATATAAATATAAATTCCATTTGCTCTTAAAGAGGACCCATGACAGAAAAATGAATGCAGGCCTAGCTACTGGCAGTGTGTTCCCTCCTTCTCGAGCACCTACAGGAATGTATAATTCTGTTCATCTTTCTGGTGATGGAAATCTGTA
This sequence comes from Tringa solitaria, assembly GCA_026413425.1. Taxonomy (NCBI): domain Eukaryota; kingdom Metazoa; phylum Chordata; class Aves; order Charadriiformes; family Scolopacidae; genus Tringa; species Tringa solitaria. Next base: position 10,516,443 of record JAOXJM010000071.1, read on the forward strand.
TGTTCAGCTGGCAATAAGATCGGTGCAATTCCTTGAAATAGTCATAAAGCCCACACAACTATTTTTGAAAGGGTGGTGGAGAGACATCTTTTTTTCTCCTTCAGAAATTACTGAATTACTAGAAGAAGCAAACAAAAGTTTATATATGTGTCAAATAGAGTTGGACTAGATGACCTGGGCTGGACATACAGAGATCCTTTCCAACCTCAACCATTCTGTTATTCTGTGAAATTTATCTTCTAAGCCAAAAAACTGTTAAGAAATAATAAAGTCTTTAACAAATAAGGGGTTAGTTAGGTCTTAAGTCCTCAGACTAAACTGGCAGAGGCAGAAAATCTTTGGAAGGTGCATTAATTTATGTACACTGAGAATTTGTCCCAACACAGCTTCATTGTTTTGTATTATGTGGATCTGAAATGTTCATAAGACCAATCAGTGCTTGTAATTAAAAGGAAAAAAAAAACAACAACAATTTTTTTATATGAAAAAGGACTTAGGTTACTTAACCATCAGGTACCTTAATATGAGAAACAGAGGAAGTTAAATGATTACGAAGAATCTAAAGTTTACTGAAATATAAGAGTTACAGGCTTCCATTACATGAAAGAACTGTACTTCAAGTAATAGAAATATGAAGAGAAACCCTGAAGCCCACGGTTGGAGAAACCTGAAGACAAAGCAGGATCTAGCTCAAATTCCCAAGCAAAAAGGCAGCAGCACAAAAGCATACAGCAATAAAGCACAGCTTGTATAACCTTTTAAGCAGTTTAAAATAGAAGACGGATCTTCCATTCACTAAATACTCCTGCTGAAGAAAAGCATCAGCATTAAACTGATCATGAGAATAATTTTAAATTCTTGAGTCACCTGGGTATTAAGTTTTGCCAACTATACCCATGCAGAAATATTTTTTGCACTGAGTTGCTGCAGAACATCACGTACTGCTTACAGCAAACCAACACCACTTCACTATTTTACTCTCCTTACAATGTAAATATTTTCTAGTTCCCTTCTCCAAGTGAATTCTTTTAATCATTAAACACTTAAGGCACAAGCAGAAATAAAAATAAATAGCATCTGTAAAAAAAGTCAAATCTTAATTAGCACATCTTGTCTGAAACTTTTAAGTCTCACTGAATGGAACAGACTTTAAAACGCTATCTGATCCTAAAAATATCAACAGAAAAAACACTACTGAAATTGCTCTCTTTATCCTGAGGACTTTATACACACAGTAACAATTTAACAGCTATAGCTGCCTGAACATCTATTCACTCACATTTCATTTTTTAAATAGATAGATAAAATCCAGTTAGTTCCTCTGTAGATTTCTACTCCTACTGGGACGTCCAGTATCAGGACCTCCCAATTCACACTGTGGGATTCACGCAGCAACACCCACTAAATTACTCCCATAGGGACACGTAAGATAGACACCAACCAGGGGAAATCAGCTCACAAATATGAGCATCTATAATGAAGCTATCTACACAGCAGCCAGTCACCTGGGACTCTTATTGATGGAAAGAAATAGACACAATACACAATTCACTATACCCTAAAACAGATGTCTAAAGCTGCCTATTTTCCTCCACTGACTGTAAACAGAGCTTAAACTGATTGGTCAAGTTGCAGATGTCCACACTACAGGTGTCAAAGGTCAATTAAATTTAATTCCACCTTAAGATTACAGGCAGGTGTCCTCTTACAGGTCTGCCTGTGCAGCTGAAGATGGAATTGCAGTGACTTGGCTATTCTGAGAGGGAAGCGACCTTTTCCACCTGCCTGCCAGCAAAACAGACTGTAGAAGCAGCCCCCCTGCCATCTACCCTCCTCCCATCTGCTGTAGTCCTGTAGACAAAGCCATACGGGTACCTTGCATCACTCTTGACCACTGGCTGATGCTAAACAAGTTGCTGTTACCTGGAATAGATTGGGCAGTGCTTGCACGATCCCTTTCCCTGTCTAAGCTAAGCAGCATTGGACTCCCACAGTGACAAATAATTGTAAGCAATATATTAAGTAGAACAGCTGCCAGCCAAAGGAATGTATGTTTATAGCCTAAGCAGGCTTTGGTTTAATGTTTGGATAAGACTGAGGAATTCAGACTTCCTCAAAGCAGTTTATTATTATTGTAACAGAGAGGGTTGAGTCTTCTCTTTACAACCATCATCAAGATGGGTTAGATCAGATATTGTTTCAAGCTTACAATTTAGTAACTTCAAGGCATAAAATCCCATTCTAATAAACCAAGAGCTCCTTTACTAGTCTGATTTCAACTTACTGCAATCACAGAAGTTTGCGCAGTTCCTGTTCCGAGATACATATATTTAAAAAATGCTGAGGTGCACACCTGCATCCAGACCTGATCCTTAAGTTGACAAAGCAGATCTATAATTAATTTTCACCTTTTTGTAGTCTCTGATATGTAGATATCTGTTATCTTTTATAAACAGGAATGTTTAAAAGCCATTTGAAGAAGAAATGGAAGTTTCTTATATATAGCTGGATTGTTTCGAGATGGATTCTGGGATTCATATTATCTTCCTTTTCCCATGCTCTTTTTCAAAATCTTAATTATGTCTTGAACATAATGAAACAGTAGAGAAGAGTGAAGGTGTCAAGATTCCTATGTACTTTCCCATACTTTGAGCCTTGAGGGGCAAAGGAAGGAGTTGTTGACAGACAAAGCAAAAGCTCCCTGCAGCGGTTAGTTTGGTTCCATCGTGCAGGGGATGCTTATGACTGGTGCTTCCCCTAAGTGTGAATATGCAGCATCCACCCCAACTAACCCCAAAGTTAGTTATCTTTATTGTCCCAGTTAAGATAAAAGCTGGCACATTTATTTATTTCAGGTTTGTGCATTCTATGAAATAATTCATTTGCTATATAGATTTTCATATAGAATAAAGCAAGTTTCCCAGATAGAGAACTGGTCTCCACAAACATAGCACTTTTGTTTTCTCTGACTAAAACAGATTCAATGCCACTTTTTAGATAAGAAAGTCATTACACTTTGTTCTGCAAAAGCAATCTTGCACTGATAACAATTGTCAAGTCTGACAACTGATGATTTAATGTTCTATTCCCCTTTTTGTAGCAATTAGAAGTTGCTTGAAAATTACATTATAGTTAAAGTTTCTCCCCTGTGAGGCAGTCTGACATGATGTGCAAATGCTTACACTGCCCTATAAGTCAGTTGTTCCCAGAAGAGATGGGCTGGCAGCATGAAAATAATTAAATGCCAATATACAGTTGGCCTCCTTTATGAAAAATAAACAGGCACAAAAGACAAACTGTTCCACTGCTTACACTAACCAACAAATGTTGAGATGACTGTTTATTCTAAACACAGCAATAAGGCTGGAGTGTACTTTACTGACTTTCATAAACTCAGTTTAACAATTTAGAATGTATTGAGAACTAAAGTTCTTATTTCTCTGATGATTCTTCATCTGCGTTGGCCTTCTCTCTTTGGAGCCACATAAATGCTGACTTTGCTGTGCCATCTCCACTCTGTTGGGAAAAGCAAATGAAGGTAGCCCAGACAAAGCCACAGAGCCCAGTGTAAGCTGTTCGCAGGTAAACAGGGACCAAAATGAAGTTTGAGAGCTGTGTTGGAAGGAGAGAGAGCTCAGTTAGTGCTCCAGGCATTGTTAGGTCTTACACCTACACACCCAGCAACTCCACTGACTTCTTACTGGGCCAGATACACTATGAATGCATCGGATCAGGCTTTATGAGAAAGAAAGGCTACCCTAAAAACTCACCTGCACAAAAGGCCAGTACATCAGTCCCGTCTGAAATGAAAATGAATAATTTGTTATTCTTACAGACTTCAACCACAAAGATTCATTTTTTCTTACCACATTTAGTGAGACTAAACCATATTTGAGTAAAGGTCATAAAAGCTGTTCAAATGGAAATTAAGTTGCTTAACTTACAGGCCGCAATATTAAACTTCTAATAATTTTCATGACCATCTACGCTAGGAGCTTCTCAAACACATTATTCTAAGTCATTTTTAATACAAAACTCTAAGCAGAGTTAAGTGCTTCATAGTCACCTGACATCAGATCTATAGCCACATTTACCAGATGGGTGAACAAATGTTTTAATATATGAACATTTGTTTCAGCCATGAATGAAAAATACCACTGAACACTATTTATTTCACAGTTGCAATGCTCCTTCTAGTTAAGGCTTTTTTGCAAAAATCAGTGGATAATTTACTCATAGAACATAAGGTCAATAGAAACCTTATGTTTTGATAGGATATAGTGGGCACTGTTTTTAGAATCATCCTCTGTAGGAATAAAAATAATCCTTTTCTATCCTACCTAGGTAGTTCCACCGTGTGAAAAGAAATTCACATTACATCACAGTTTCTCCTTCTATTATATTATTTCTGCTGTCTTTCTTCTTATGCCTGAGAAATCTTTAAAATGCTTAATTTGCTCAGCTCTGAGGTAGCACAGATATTTTTTCCTGTGTATGTAGAAATGCAAACCAAACTCAGCTATTTATAGTCTTCTTAAAACAAGGGATTGTGTTTCTGAAAGTGAGAAGACTGTCACTGAAAAGCACAGGCTGAAAATAATTCCTAACAAAGATGTCTCTATAACTAATGATTTTCACAGGTGTTCATGTAAGTGTTGTCGACAGCATTACTAACTAAAGACTGGTGTGTGAGTACTTCCTAAGATAAAATGTAGGACAATTTTCATCAGCGTTGTATTGTAGGGCTTTCATTCAGAGTCGGGTGCAAGTGTAACGTATATAAACATTGTACATTTTTAAAATAGCATCATTTCACCCATCCGGCAGCAGTGCCTGCTGCAGACTGCCCTGACTTCAGGTCACTGCTGGTACTTAAAGCTTCCTTCCTACACATAATCAATTAATGATTTGAGAGAAAGACTGTTGGATGAAAGACTATTTCAAATATTTTATCCAATTTTTTTTTTTTTGCTTAGCTGGGACATAAGCAAATTGCTTGCCTCACCTTGTACGTATTCCAAAATTTCTTTTTACAGTCTGAAAAGATGTCCTCTTTCCTCTGAAGGATGCTCATACCTAGTAGCAAAATATTCACAACAATCAGAAAAACTGCAAAAATTAAATGTTCACTTTTTTGAACGATATCCCAAACTATTCTCAAAACTAGAAATACAAGCCGGTATCATTACAAAGAAAAAAATACCATTCCAGCCACCTAATGTGCTACTTGTTTAACCTTGCATATCCAGTGTTCCAAAATTTTAAATTCTAGTTGATCCAAACTCCTCGATTCTAGGAAAACACAACCTCACAACAGGTTCCCATCATTACACCCAAGATCAAGAGAAAAGTGGTACAACTTGAAATTACATTGGACGCATGCAAACTGGAAATAGATTAACTGAATGAATTCCCATCACATGAAATACCAGAAAGAGTTCAAAATGATAAACCCTTTAAATGGTACTTCATGTGATGAGAATCTTCAGGTGTCAAATTAAGACTACATCTGTCTAAAAGATGTAGTCTCAAAGCTCTTCAAAGATTACCCACCTTAACTGGAAGATGTGACCTAAATTAATTATTAAGGTATTAAACCACATGCTTTAACGAATCAACCTAAAATCAAAGCTACACATTCGCACATAAGCAGAGGCCCAAAGTTGCTTAGTCCAACTCAGGTATCCTTCTAGATATTTGCATGCCACGAGGTTATCAGTATCTCTGAATGGATACATTATTTTGCTATTACATCATACTGCTGCCCAATTCAGGGATTTCTGCCATCCCATTTGTGCTTCAAATCTCTCTGGTCCTTGGACAATTCTCTGCTTCCATTCTGACACAAGCAGATAAGATTCTGAGAGTAAATATCTGCCATGGTTTACTCCAGCCAGCAACTAGGACCACGCAGCCCCTCCGAGAGAGGTTCCTCCCAGAGACCGGGCAAGAGAGACAGCTCTTTAATTCCCTCCGTCTTCACAGCACCTGTACCAAAACCACGACAATATCTGGCGTCTGCTTTCTTCCTTTGCTTCATTTCTCTTCAATCACAAATTGAATTTCCCTGTCAGGGTCATAAAATGCAGATCTCCCAATACCAGGCAAAAAAGAGTACCCCTCTTGCTATTCTTCCACATGCAGTTTAAATTAAATGACAGCCTTGCTTTACACTAGTCTCACCTATTATTTTTCTTACTCCATCATGTTTATTTTTGAAATAGATACTATTCTTCTCTAAAGTCTCTTCTTATTAGTTAGCTTTTGAGATTTGAGATTATATATTAGTAGTATGCTGTATTTCTATATGCTCTCACAGCAGATGATGGTAGAGATTACATATTAGTAGTATGCTGTATTTCTATACGCTCTCACAGCAGATGATGGTACAGCTTATTTGCTGAACTATAGTATTTCCTGACATTTACAGTTCCTGGCGGTTTGAAGCGAGACAGCTGATGCTGAGAACCGAGCAGGGCAGTCCAAGCAGACGTGGATGGTCTGACCCTTGTAAGGTGCTCTGAATTCCTTGCAACTAATTAAAAGCCATGGGCCCAACCGAGCCCGCGGCCGGACCCCACTTTGGCACAGCACCCCCTCCCTCAGCTGAAGCTCTGAAGCCCCCCGGGGGGCACAGGGCCGCCGGCCGGGCTGTCCCACCGCCACGCTCGGGGAGAGAGAACGGCGCTCGCAGGTCCCCAGCCGCCTCCCCGGCTCCCAGCGCAGCTCTACCGGCGTTTCGGGGGCTGCGGGAGCCGGCCCGCAGCGATCGCCGGGCGGGCAGGGGGGTACCCAACCACCCCGTCCTATTTGGGGTGACGAGCCCCGCTTTCGGTGCGCACCCTCCGCGTCTGCACCCATCGTGCGTGCACCGGGGCTCTCCGATCGGCTCCCCCGGCAGGCCCGGCCCGCCGCCCCGCGATGGCGGTGCCTGGGCGGGGGGGGCACTCACCCACCCGTGTAGAAGGCCAGGACGGCGACGGGGGCGCCGAAGAGCTGGTCGCAGAGCACCTTGCCGAGGACGGCGGGCGGGCGGCGGCCGGGCAGCGCCCGCTCCAGCGCCCGCAGCCAGACGTAGCTGAAGTTGCCGTGGAAGGTGAGGGCCACCAGCGCTACGCGCCGCGTCTGCGCCCAGTCGGGCGGCTGCCCCCGCCGCCGCCGCCGCCACAGCTGCTGGGCCGCGTCCCCCGCCGCGAAGAGCCCCCCGTAGAGCAGCACGTTGGAGAGCCAGGGGAAGCGGCGCACCCCGCTGCGCAGCAGCGACCCGGCCATCGCCCGCCGCCTCTTCCGCCCGCCTCCTCCTCATCCTCATCCTCCTCCTCCTCGCGGGCCCGCCCGCCGTCGCCGCCCTCGCCGTCCCCGCTCAGGGCTACCCCCGCCCGGGATGCCGCCTCCGCCGGGCCTGCGGTTGGCAGGGAAGGCCGGCACCCCACGGCGTGACCCGTGCTCGGCCTCCCCGGTCTACGGTGGGCGCGCCCGGGCTTCGGTTCGTGGGGTTATTTTTCACGTGACTCGTGAGGAAGGTTTTTCACGTTCACCCGGAGGAGGGGGGTCACTGTTGGCTGCCGGGCTCTGGTGTAGGTGCGCCGTGGAGGCACTGTGCAGTATTGCTGCGGCAATTAAGACACAAGTGAAAACTAGGCACTGTTTGCTTATCGTCTTTTTAATTATCTCCTTGTTGCTTCCTCACACGAACGGTTTATGGCTTCTTCTTTTCAGTTTTGCTGTTGTTTTGCAGTCAGGTTCCCGGTACCTCACTGCAGGGCGCTGGTGCCCGCCTGCGGTTCCTCCGCTTTACCCCCTGCTGGTGAGGCAATTGGAGCAGGGCGCCCGAGGTGATGCGCGTTTACTGAAGAGACCCGCGCACCCAGCTTTGTGCACACCCAGACACCGCCACAACGCGGGTCTGCGGGCCGTGTAGCCGCGGGGGACAGTTCCCTGCGCGGCTGCCCGCGGCCGTGGGAGACGACGGGGGGCACCCGGGAGCGTCCCCTCCGTCCTGGCGACGGGCTCGGGCTTGACCGAGGGAACCATCTCCAGGCGGCAGGTGGTAGTTCACTCTGGGGCCTGAGACTAACCGGGATGGATGCGTTTGAAACGATCGTGAAATCTTCCAGGAATGACTATAAATAGGCACGGGCGGCTCGTGGATCGGAACGGCGCAATAGCAGAGCGGAGGGAGCTGCCGAGCGCCTGGGAGACGCCGGGGCAGGGCCCAGGAGGTGTCCTTGTCCCGCGAAAAACAGCACGTCAATGACACCTGCAAGTTGTGCTATTAAATAATAGAAATGGCGCTAAACGGAAAAGGAATATGTACTAAAAAAATCCATCTTGAAAGAACAGAAACAAAGCTCTGGAAAGCGGGGTTTGGCTCCCGGCGACCGCCTGTCCGGCGAGAGCCCGCAGCCTCGCCGGCCATCTCCCGGTGCTCTCCGCCGCGGGAGGCGGCGCTGGGCCCGGCGGGGCAGGGCGGCCCGCTGCCCGGGAGGGGTGTCGCTCCACCCCCCGCCCCGAGCCTGGAGGTAGCCCGCTCTTCGGGGCCGTGACGCGGGACCGGTAGGCGGAGGAAGGGTTTTGGTGCCACCCTAACAAGCCCCGTCGGCCGAGCTGAGGACAGCGGGGTGGCAGTTGAGCGGTCTGCGCAGCCTGGAGCCACGCAGAACTCTCTCGGAGTACCGGGCCGCCGCAGGGGTTCGAACCCGCCACACGGCGGCGGCGGTGCCTCCGCGCAGCCCTCACTTCCCGGCTCCGCTCCTCGCCGCGCTCACTGCGCATGCGCCAATACCTGTCACCTCCCCGGCCGTTCTGCGGGACTGTTCCACCAGCGGGGGGGAGGGCGGTGTGCGGCTGAACGGCAGCGGGCCGCGCTCTCCCCGGCCCGCCCTGTCACGGCCCGCCCTGTCAGTGCCGCTGCCCCGGATCCTCCCCGCCCGCCTCCCTCCGTGGTCTCGGCGGCGCGCGGGCGGGCGGGCGCGGGGCGGGCCCGCCGCCGTTCCCTAGGTGAGCGCGTGCCCGCCCCTCCCGCCGCGGCCTCGTCAGCGCTGCCAGCGTGGAGCCGGCCGCGGCTGAGGCGGAAGTGCCCGGCGGGGAGGCGGCGCGTCCCGGGGATCCCGCCGGCTATGGACGTCTCTCTGGAGAAGGTCTGCGGGGTGCAGCGGCGTGCCGGGCTGGCGGGGGAGGGCGCCGGGGCACCTGCGGGCGGGAGGGGCCCTGAGGGGCCCTGAGGGGCTGAGCGGGCCCCGGCGGTCGCGTCGCTGACGGGGCCGAGGGGAGGGGGCGAGGTCAGCGGCGGGCCGGGGCTCGGTGCGGCGCTTCCCCGGCGCCTCGACCGCAGCGGTGTGGCGGCTCCGCCGGGGCTGCCCGCCCGTCCCCGCCCAGAGGGGCTGTGCCGCACGGCCTGGGACAGCTTTGCCTCACGGAGCCTTGAGTCACCGGGGAAGCCCCCGGGCCTGACCCCGCCCGCGCCCCCTGCGCGAACGCCTCCATGGCTGCCTCCCGCATCTCTAAAGGGTCTGAATAACTCTCCGGAAATGCTTTAGGAACGGATTTTTGTGGTGGTGTTTTCCTAAAAAGATGGAGCTTGTTTCCTGGGGATGTTAGCATTCAGCAGGGTAGTAGATAAAATATTACTTGGCTCTTTCTTTTTTTTTTTTTCCCCATTTTATGCTGGAGGTGTTTGCTGCCCTGTGTTTGTGCTCATCTGCCCAATGTATTGTACAAGGCAAATATTGACTCTCTAATACCATAAGTGACTGATAAAACTTACATTGTCCTTGTCACTGTGAGTCAGTCAGAATCTGGCGGAGTAACCTGGGACCTGCCACACTTCTGCTGGCTGTGGTGGCACCTGCTGTGCTTCAGGAGACCTGCCCTAGACGTGAGGGTGGAATGGCTGCTCATACATAGATATCACCGTTGTTGTATGTCTTTGAGGACAGTATACGTTTGAAATAATTTATACTTCACGTGCTTAAGAGATGTTAATGCATCCTTCCCCTTTGCATCATTTACTATAGGTAGCATGTTCAGTTTTATGTGGTCTTCAGATATCTAGAGAAGTTTGAATGGTATGTGCTGTAGTAAAATGGATAGTAAGGGAGTTCAGGAAGTATTTGATGTGGGTAATGAGTTGGTAGCAAAATGGTTTGATATATTACAATCCGCAGGAAGAATACAGTGTAGGAGTATTTGGTAGCCTTTAAAAGCTTAAGTCCTTTACTGGGGCTGACAGAAGTTACAGTGACTGCTGCTTGTTTGAGAGATAGATATATATATAGTTCTATGTCCAATATGCTAGTTTGAAATGTGGTCTTTATCATCTGGACTCAAGCATAATAAAGGTACAATATGCAGTTATTTAAAGGCGGCACATCAGTGCAGGGCTGGTGTTTGTCCTGTAGTACCGACAGAGATAAACTTTGTTAGACTAGGTCATCATAAGAAGGAATAAAAACACTGCATAAGAATTAAATACCTAAATTTATTATCACAATAAGAGTCCATATTTTGGTTATTTGTATTCTTGATGTAAGGAATAATCTATAATGGTGAGGGCCCTGCAAAAACTTGCATGTCAGATGTATGCAAATAAATGTGTATAAAGTGCTGTCATTTGTTTTACTTCCTCTCTTGTGTTTTATGGCTTTTTTTTCCCCATGTATGATAAAAGCTGTAGTCCTCTGGATAATAACATGCCACAAGACAATTATTTTCTTCTAGCCACTTAGTGCCCTCCTGAAATACTCTTTGGTTAAGATTGCTGTAAATCTGTACAATCTGCACTTTGTCTAGTCTTGAACATGATATAGAAGTCTTCTCTCTGAATAAATTTTAAATTCATCCAAGCTGGAGTATGTTTATCCTCAGAGAATGTGTGTGCACTTACCTTGCGCTTATTTAAATATTGTCATAACACTTCTGAGGCTGTCTTTGATTTGAGTCATGGATTCTCTCCTCCTTATGTACTTATATATGTAGCTTATTGGGAGGTCAGTGATAAATACTTTTTAACTTGTATTAAAATCTGTCAAAATTTTGTATCTTTCATAACAAAGAAAGCATTTTTGTAGACTTGCCTAATTAGCATGGTGACATTGAATGACTGTACGTTATTGCAAATGGAAAAAGATTTATTTTTTTTTTAGCAGATGAGAAAATTCCTGAGAACGGAAAACATTGCATGATAGGATTGTGAGGAAAAACTAGAATCTGACACACAGGTGTGCGCACCAACAATCTCATAGTTTGATTTTGCAAATTATCTTTGTTTTATCAGACAAGTGTGTTGGGGTTTTTTATGTATTAATATTGTGTGTCATAAGTGGTATAATTAGAATGAATTTTATTTAAATTGAGAAAACTTTTTTGGAGTGAACTTCAAATTTAAGTTCTTCTGGAAGCCTGTATTAAATTTCAGAAGTTTGGCTAACAGATCTATGATTTTTTTTTTTTCCCTCTATCTATATTTTGATAAAAGAGGCCTGTCTTCTGAAGAATTTTAACATTTTAAGTTTCAAGTTAAGCGACTTTGGTAAAATAGGGCAACTTCTTTCCTTGTAACTTCTTGCAGCCTCTACAGCAGTGTTTTCCCTAAACATGAACTGTTTTGGTTTCTTGCTCAGCCTGTAACTTTCCTCTTTTGTTACTGTGTTAATTAGCACAACGTTCTGGTATCTTTATGGAAAACTGAACTGATGACAGCAGACCTGCATGCAAATCCTGCTGTGTGTCAGGGAGGTGATAAAGATTAAAAGAGCAGAAAGCTATAAGCAGAAGGCAGGTGGAGATACAGTAGGCTCTCATTCAAGTCTAACAGTCATGAACTGGCTGATTTTTTGATTTGTTATCTAAAACTTTTCTTAGCCTGGAGAATAAATACACTATTCTTTTGGCTGTAGAATACTGCTATTGTTTGAGATCCATTTACTGTTGAGAACGGGTTTTGGTTTTTGATGATAAAACTTTCTTCTAGACAAATATAATAATGTAGTGGGAAAATGAGGCATACTTCTCATGAAATACGTAATAAGCTACATCTGTGCGTTTCTTTGCACGTACACTAGTTTATGTAGACTATTTAAAAACTGTCCCTTTCTTACATTAGGAGTACAGTCTACAGAAATGCAAAATCAAGATTGTAAAACACTGGTATATGAAGCAACGCTTTCCTTTTTTAATTTATAATTAACATTCAGTCTTGTCACGATTGGAGAATGGCCCCTTATCCTTCCCCAGGTGCCAAGTGACCCCAGGGTGTGACATACTGCCTATAAAACATGAAACAGTTTATAGTTCAAAGTGCTTAAAAAATAGTAACGGATAAGTTCCAAAATAGGGGAGTAACCACAAATCAAACTTACTGGAAGTTAACCTTTGTGAATTGGATTAACACATTTTGAAGGCAACAAACAGTAAATGTCAAAGTAGGGCAGTGAATGTCTACCTGACATTCCGAGTCTTCTGAGTCTTTGAAGGTCCTAAGGAGGCAGGAGGTGTCAGGGTGCTGAATGGACATCTTGAAGGAAGAAGCTGTGGCTGGTGCCTCCTTAGAGCTTGGACATTGCATGTCTTGTAACTCATCTGGTCAAAGGGTCACCTAACTGTGATCAGGGTCAGGCCCGGGGAAGGACTGAGTGCAGAAACTAAGGCTAATACAGTATTTAAGGAAGCTGTTTTAACCCCCTCAAAAAACGTGTTGTCCTGTGGTTCAGGAGGTGGTGTTCAAGAGCTCGTCCACCAGTCTTTTTAAAAACAGCTCAAGAGCATGAAAAAAATTGTTACTGATTGGATTTTATAAACACTTTATCTCATTTACAGATAAAACTAAAGCAATGTACTACTTCATTATGGCATGTTATTATAGCGCATTCAGGAACCTTTCTTAACTGAATGGTTTGTTGCTGCAACTTTGCCACACCTCCTTTCTTGCTGCTTAAAATAAGTAGGTAGTGTTGTGCTTCCCACCTCCATGCCCTTACTAATGTGAGCAGAGGAGGAGGCATATATAAAATTCAGTATGCAGCAGTAAAAGGGATATTTTTGCTTCTCATAATTCGAAGGAGAAAATAAGTTGCTGCGTATCTACTTAGCAATTGGAAAAAAACAGAAGGGATTCATTTTTCCAGTTAAACCCATATCAGAATTCAAAGACTTTATGGATTGCATAGCATTTTATGGAGCTCAGTGTAACTTAGGACTTTTAAAACAGCATTTTATATATTTATTCTGTTAGCTTATTGGCAGAAGGGTTTCATGCACGTGTAATTACTAGTAAGTGAGACTGCATGAGTCACAAGGTAAGCATGTGCAGGTTTTAACATCTGATGTAATTCCAGCAGGTGAATTTTGTGATAGTAACAAACAAAAGCAGCTCAGAGCCCTTTTTGTAACGCCTCTCCGTCTTGTGTCCTCATCTACAACGGATCTGTTTGAATATTTGCACGTGATGCTGAGGATTGTTCAAGCAAATAACTGCCTTCCAGCCACTGATCGTGTTTTATGGCAACCTGAATTAAAGTATGTGAGATAGTCACAATCAGTAAATTATGTCTAGTCAATTACTCCCTTAAAGGCTACCAGGAGCAAAACTGATATCTTTTATTTTTTATATATGTAAGATTTCTTTTCAGAGTTTCTTTGATGTGGTGGAACTCTGGAAACCACTGAAAATGTATGGAAATGTTGCCAATGGTCATATTTAGATTTTTCTTCCAACTATATATATAGTATTCTGAGTATCAAATGCTTGCAGTGTGTGTGTTTTTCAAAATCTCTGTGATGAGGTCTTAAACGTCTTGTATTTGTACTGCTTTTTCACTTGGTGCTTCATTAAGTCATGGCCCTCATAGCCAGGGGATGTTGTAGAAACCAGAAATGTAAAAACCCATTTATTGTTAAATGCTGGGAGTTCTTGTAGGGAAAAATATTACTGAATAGCTGCACTGTTCTTTTGTTCTTCCCCCAAACATTTGTTACTGGCCACTTCTAAAGCAACAGAATAGAGCGAGCTCTCAATCTTGGTTTGATCCAGTGTGACCATCCCTGGCTACTGGTTCTTTCAGCCACCTACCACTTGCTATAATATGATTTAAATCTCTAAATATTTTGGCAAAAATAGCTTTTGAACATACAGTAACTCTCAATTTTTCTTTTTCTTTCCTCAATCAGTCCTCTGGATGAAAATAGTGTAAAATCCTCATGTAAATTAATCCCTCTACCTTCTGTAATTAAATTTGCTTTTGTGTCTGCATCTGCATGAGCAAATGTGTTTGCCTGTGTTGCATGTGTTTCCATCAGCCGGGATGGAAAGAGCGAGCAGGCCTTTCTCAAAGACTGTAGCAGACAAGCTATTATATCCCTGCAGCGTGGATAGTGTAAGTTTTAATATCAAATTTGGTTTGGATTTTTTTTTTTTAAACAACCACCCCCCCTCACCTTAGCACCCCCCCAGCCTTAGCAGCAATCTAAAGGGTTAACCCTAGGGGCTTTGGTATGTGGGTCCATCTTTTGAAAAAGGGTTGATGTTGAGTTTATGGAGGCTGTGGCTGCTGTACAATTGGGAAGCAGAAGAAGCGAGAAGAGACTCTGTAACAGGGTTGCCTGAGTATCTTGCGGGTTTTTTTGGTGTCTATTGTGATGGCTCTTATCAGTGGTGTTACTTTCTACCTTCATATTGGGATATATTTATTTTTCAAATCCAGTTGAATATAGATCACTATAGGTAAATCAGACTCTGCCAGATGATACCTGTCACACACTCTGGAAGCTTCTAGATGACATCTAATCCTTAAATGGATGAATGCTCCTGTCCAGGTCTCATGTGTCAGTGTCACAAGCTTCTACCTGGATTCATGGGTTAAAGTTCACAAAGAGACTTCTTCAAAGCAAAAGCAGTTCTTTGGAAAATAGTGCTTATTCATATTTGAACTTGTCTCTGGTTGAGGGGAGATAAGTTCAATGATTTTTAAAGCTCTTCCATCCTGACAGGTGCATTAACAAGTATCTATTGTTACCTGGTTTCAGTGATGAGATCGGGTTTTTTGACCTGTTTTGTGCAGCTGGAGGCCTGCTGCTGCTGGAAGATAAGCCTTTCCTGCACCTCGGTCTCTCTTAAGCTGCCTGCTGCGGGTCAGCTGCGCTCTTTTGTCTAGTTAAAGGGCATCTCTCCAACAAGTTAAGATTAAAAAATGTTTTAAAGGTATTAGAAATAGGAAAAAATAGATTTACAAGAGTATTTGAATTAGATGTTTTCTCATCTGTTTTGAAAACTACTGTTGTAAAAGTTTGACGGGGAAACTCAAACGGGGAAATGGCAGGGAAGACTGACGTTTTATTTCTGCCTTAGCCAGAGCAGTCTTAAATGATATCTTCTTGTGTTTCCTAGGTAAGAAGTGTTGGCTCTTTTAAGCTTTTCTAGGGATTATTATTTGAACATGTTTGAATACCTCTTAGTTGAACTGGCAATCTAAAATTAAAAATAAAAAAAAGAATGAACTGACAATTTATTCAGATTTTCCCCTGAATTTGCCTCAAAATGCTCAATGGCCTAAAACCTGCCTTGGTCAAATTTTTCAGTGCTTAGCTTCCCAAACATCTCATTTTCTAGAAGGAAACTTTTTTGTAAGAATAGTGTTGTCGTGTTGTACTTACCCACTGATCGCTCTCTGATTTGGTGGTGGGTTCTTTTGGTGGAGGGGTGGTGGAGGGTTGGTTTTTTCCCTGTTACAATTCTGGCAGAGGCACTAGGTTTTTTGTTTGTTTTGTTTTTGTTTTGTCTGTACATCCTGAGAGCTGACTGTCAAGTCAGCTCAACTGAGAAGGTAATGGATTTTTTTTTTTTTGTAGAAACATGAGTTTTCAGGTGAAGTAAAAGGATAATTTCTAAATGAGATTTGCCACTGAAAGACTTGTGGTTGTATTTGGGTATCAATCTGTTTTCCATACTCTGCAGAAAGATTAGGGCGTGCTTTAGCAGGGTTTTGATTTTGGTTTGGGTGTTTTGTGTTGTTTTTTTTGTTGTTGGTTTGTTTTTTTTTTAATTTTGGATAGGACCACACGTGAATTTTTTTACATTTAAGGGAATAGTTGAAGTTTTATTGCTGGTGCAGAACGATTATAAAAAAGAAAAAATCATTCAATTAGGTTAAATTGGTACATACTTAATCTTTTAGTGAAAGCATTACAATGAGCACTTACTTGAATACCTTGTGCTTCTCAAATCCTTGCCTTCTGATGCTCTGTCTTTCACTATTCATCAGAAGAAGTTCTGACTTTCCTTGTGGAGAAAAGGATTTGATCTATCAATAATAAAATTCACATCACAATTGAGTTTTCTTTTTGGTTATTTCAGGGTAATAGTATCACATTTTGTATATTTTGAGTTGAGGATATTCAACATGTTGTTATTTCTAAATGAGTACACACAGAATAATTAAAAAAATCTGGCTGATAAATGAATTAGTATTGAGGATGTTGTGGGGACAGTAGTAAGATAAATGTTTTTTTGTCTTTTCTTAAAAAATGTTATCTTTTCCCTGAAAGATGGTGGATCCTACTCTAGCAGAAATGGGAAAGAATCTGAATGAAGCAATGAAGATGCTAGAAGACAATCAAAGGTATGTGCAAATTGTTTGTGCTAAGGGGAGGATTATTAATGCTGCTGCCATTAAGCAGGGAAGAACTAATTTTCCTAGTAGTTTACGGTTAGATTGTCATTCTGAAGCTTACACCTATACAAATCACCACTGTTTCTCAAATGATAGGATTTTAAAAATAAATGTACGTATTTTTATGCATGTTTGGTACTGTTCAGAGCAAGTCCAGTGAGTCTGTTCTTTCAGACATTAGATTTCTTATTGCTGTGCAAGTAACTTTTAATTCATATACATATATATATATATATGAGACTGTTCTGTAAGTTGACGTTTTCTGTTAAAGAACTAAAACCCCAAAACTTTGGAATTCTTTAATTCAGTCTGAGCTAAACTTTTGTGTTGGTTTTGTCTGATTTATTTGTGAAACTGCTGCCCATGAAATAGAATGCAAACATGTCAGTATGTATTTCTGCAAGCCAAAGTCAACTACGTATTTGATGTTATAAAACATAAACTAAATACATAGTTTACTCTTATGTCTTTAACTTAGAAAAGTGGAGGAGGAAAATGAAAAGAAGTATGCACGGAAGGATATTCCTGGACCACTCCAAGGCAGGTGGGCAACAACAGCTTTTAGATAACGCTCTTTACCTTTCAGAATCTGTAAAATACATGTAACATGTTTGTTTTCCAAGCAACTCCTGTATTAATGCAAACATGAACATTTACCAGGCCGGGCATCATATCAGTTTTTTCCATGCTCGCATAGGGGAAAAAAATTACCATCATACCAACTATTTCCATACGTGCGTAGGAAAAGGAAAAAAAGATTATTTGTCCTTGGTGACTGAAATTTTGAACTGTTGGAATCTAATGAAGTATTGGTACCTACAGCTCTGATGGAGACATAAAATAAATATGGATAAACTTGTGCTATAGAATAAAGATTCATTAAAACATCAAAATAAAAAAAAAATAACTGAGACTTAAAAAGCAGAAAACCTTAAAGAAACCCAAAAAATCCAAACCAGAAACAACAAAACCCCTCCACCACCTTTTCAGCACAACTGTCTTAAAAGCATCTATGGAGCTTTTGTGCACAAGGCAGCTAAGATCATCGTACCTGAAAACTAAGATTTAAGTTGGTTGTTGCCTCTTTGGAGGACGATCCTGCAGGAGCCCAAACTAGCATTTCAGAAAGTATTGCAAAATCTTTTGTGTACGTAAACTAAACTTATTTTTGAGTGGAGACACTGAATTAGCTTTTCTAAGAAGAAAAAAAAAGCAATTTCAACTGTCAGAGTGTAAGTTCTTATACTACTATAAGTTTTAGTTGGAATTATACAAGTTGAAGCTTTTGTGGGTCTTTCCCAGTTTTACCATGTTGTAGTCCATCATGTCAGAAATCTGATGCAGCTTTTCTTTGTCAGAAACTTATATTTTTAGGTAGTTGTTTAAGAGATGTGCTGAGGTGGTGAGCTGAAGCTGGATCATGTGAAGAGAAATTTGGATCCTTAGCTATTATCTTACTTTGCTGTGTAGCAATAAGCAATTAAACATTATCAAGTCAAACTTTTCAGTCTAAATTTTCGGATTTCAGTAGATTTGTTTTCTGTGAATGAGTTTATACTTAACTGAAGTGTCCTATGATTAAGCAGGGGTTTGAATTAATTGATTCAGCATTCATAATCTGTTTTTCTGAGAGCAAGAAACCGTTTCTGTTGCTATGCTCAGCATTCTGTAAAAGTGTTTAATGTGTTTTTTGTTTTTCCCTCTCTGGTACGGCAGCGGGCAAGATATGGTGAGCATTCTGCAGTTAGTTCAGAACCTAATGCACGGAGAGGAGGAAGAGGAAACTTCCCAGGCCTATCGGTAAAGCCAGTATGAATTGTTGTGTGTGGAAGATAATAGAACTTACGCATTTAAGTGTTTTAAAGTGTAAAGATATTGTGCAACCATGTAACTTCTTAAACGCAACTTCCATTATGTGGTGAACCACAATAATGCATTAGTAATTACTGATTAGTACTAATTACTAAATTGAATTATAGAAAGGAATTGTTGCTGATGTGGCAGCTCGTTTTGTTTTCTACTTGCTGAATGTGGTTTTAAGTTTGAAAGTCTTATAAAACTTTGAATACCAATATTTTTTTTACCATCTCTACCTGTAGATTTTAAAGAAACAAAAAAAGGAAATAAAATTTGTTTCCATTTTTCTGTGAAATGGAAATAATACTAACTAATCTGCAGAAAAATATTGAAATCTAACGTTTGAAAAGCAGTTTGGAGATTAGAAAACAAAAACAAAAAAACACCCCAACAAACTAATGAAAGCTCTGCCCCCAACTCTATTAATAAGTGTCCTGAGTTTTCTGTGCCTGAGGAGAGAAAGGTATGTGTTTAATGCACTGTAAAGTCCCACTGCACATAAGGTGCCGAGTCCCAGCTCACACCAGCCCGTTGGCTAAAGGAGAGGCTGTGCTGTTCCCGTGAGCAGCTGGGCCAAGTGCAGGGGCTTTTGTCTGCCCTGGCATTTCAGTGGGTAATACACGATGGCAGGAAGGTGACAGTGGCACACTGTGCTTCTCTCTGCTAAATATTTAAAATTGCGTGTCAACAAATTCTGCCACTCTACAGTAAAGTTCATGACTTGTACTTAGTTGGCAGTTATTCTTTTCTGACTTGCAGACTTCAAAACGTTGGTGAACAGGGTCACATGGCTCTACTGGGACATAGTTTGGCTGCTTATATATCAGTGCTGGACAGGGAAAGGCTGAGAAAACTTACAACGAGGATCCTTTCTGATACCACTCTCTGGCTCTGCAGGCTTTTCAGGTGAGTCGCCGTGAATAACTTCTGTATGACTAGGGAGTGAAAATTGTTTAAAAATATGTGACTGAATGAAATATTTAATATTTTTTAATTTTTTAATTAATATTTAATATGTGACTGAATGAAATATTTAAAAATATGTGAGGATGTCAACAAAAGAAACCACTGTGCCACAAACTTACAAAGCTTCTTTGAAAAGCCTGAAACACATCACATAATTAGAAGAAAAAAAGAGACTGCTTGTTGAATGGCAGGAACTTACTAGTAACATGGTTGCCATAAAAATCCTTTTATGAGGGCTGCATGGTGGAGCGAAGGGCCAAAGTACAGTTGGAGACATACAGTTGATCAAACAGAAAAGAAAACCCAAGTAAGCTCATGCTTTTCCCTTCTAATGATACTGTATCTTTCAGAAAATCTTGCCAGTGCTACTAAGGGGAGGAGAAATCTTTATTTATTTATTATTTTTAATTTTTTTTCCGCGCAGTGCAAGATGAAATGCTAAAAATATAACTGAAGGTAACCCAAATTTAGTTATTAAATTACAAAGGATTTTTCTTACATTGACAAGCTCACTTCTATCAGAATTATTTTATAAATTCAATTATTATCTTTATCTGTCTTTGACTTAAAGATTTTGAAACCCTGTGTAATGATGACATTTGAGAAGTTGCAGGTAACCCAGCTATTTTGACAAATGTATGTGTATATAGAGAGCGTCAGTGATGTTTCTAAATGGCATGGCTAACGAAAAGAAATATTTCTATTCTGAATCAAATATTCAGTAACATTGTGATTTGAGGATTAATGGTGAGTATCTATTGGACTGTGGGCCCCAAAGTTTTGTGACCCAAAGGCAACAGCGCTGACCAAATACCGTGCTGTGAACTGCTTCACACACCTTGACGTTCGATGTGGCTGTGAGCAGCACGGGAGGCATCTCCCTTTGCCCATGTGGATCACAGGACTGTTGTGTAAAGGTGAAGGAGGTGTTTGTGTGTGGGTCAGTCTGGAGTGTAACTCTGGAATACGCAGCAGTATTTGTGCATCAGAGAGGCTGCGGTAACCGAAGATATTTCAGGACTTTTATGTAAATTTGTTGACAAATGCCACTCTTAAGATTGTGCAATACCTCTGAATTATGTGTTGTACAGAAATTTTAAAAGAAAAATCTAGCTTGCAAGTTGCTTAATAAATTGACATACCTACTGCTTTCACTGTTGCCCTTTCTTTTGCTGTGGTTAAGACAGCTGAGTGATTGCCTTTAATGTGCAACAATCATACCTTACCTCTTCTTTGGTTACTGTACTCCTGTTTCTTGGCTATAAATGTCCATGTGCTGATCTGAGTCTGAGTCTTAAAAGGGTTAAAAAATGTAGGGGAGGAGCAGACAGATGCCCCCATGAGCCCCAAGGAAACATGCCTAATAAATCAGTATCCATAAAATCATTGAAATATTCCTGGGGAAAAATATACTTCATTTATGTGACTTGCGAATTTAAAATGTCTGGAGAACTGTCTTGCAGTGTGCTGAATAGGTTGTACTAAATTGTGGTCGTATTTTCAAACTCTCTAAGATATTAATTGTATCAGTAATTTTGGCTATTAGAAAATATTTTGTGATTTCATAATAAAGTTTGCAAGTTTCTGCCCATTTACCTTATTTCATGTGTCTCACTCCAATTTTACTAACTTAAAGAACATCAAGTTGCATTCTCTTGAAAAATCATTACTCCAGAATTTATGTATATATTAAATCCAGGTGAAGACTTTCAAGTGTTTCCTCCCCAGCTCCGCTCTTAGTAAGCAAGGTTTTGAACTCTGTAAAGGAAATTCTTAGGAACTCAGATGGTTTTTCTTTTTTATTTTATCTGAGTCTAAATGAAAATATATACTAGGCTTCCCTCATTGTCAATCCCAGCCCGTGTCATCAAACTTTCCTTCTACTCTATCCTGGTAAGATAGAAGTGGTTTTCTATTTATCATCTTTGTCCTCCTGTGAGCTCCTTCGCTGGTCAGTGTTATTTTAGTCACTAAACTGGCTGTTGGGTTTGTTGGTCATATTTACTTGGCTTTTCTTGCAGATATGAAAATGGATCAGCATATTATCATGAAGATGATCGTGAAGGTCTGCTAAAAATCTGTCGACTTGTTATTCACACACGCTATGAAGATTATACAGTAGAAGGCTTTAACGTGCTATATACTAAGCAGCCTGTCATATACATTAGTTCTGCGGCTAGAACAGGCTTGGGCCAAGCTCTCTGCAATCAGGTAAAGTGAATCCGTTGGGGTTTTAGCTGGAAGTAGAGTTTAGCTGGCTTCATACTGCCTATTGAAATTTAGATTTTAAAAATATATTCAGACTTTTTCTGCAAGAGACTGTATTTGCAGTACAGTCTGGTATACTACTGGGCACAGTCTTGGGAGTTAGTTTGGGCTGGTGAAAGCTTTCCTTTAGATCCGTGTGTCTGCCTGTGACTTGCACTGTTAAAAGTGAAGGTTCTTCCAGATTTTTCCCAATGTTACTCTGTTGACTGAGTACCTGTATCCCCAAGCACGCTGAGCAGGCTCGCTCTGCAGCTCCTCTTCCTTCCATGCAATTGCTTGATTGGGGTTCCTCATGGGCAGATTCCCTTCATCCTCGTCTCTTCTTTGCCTTTCTATGGGTATAGTAGAGTTTTACAGCTTATAAAATTCTATATGTTTCTAAGACTTGGGATGATGTTTCTGCCTGTTGAAATACAGTATGAAAAGAGGCATTTTGAAGAATGAGGAATGAGCTTTGGTCTCAAAGCTAATTTTGGGACAAGCATGACTTCAGTGATTTTGAAAATTTCCTCGTTTTTCCTCATGGTAGAAACAATAGTGATGTGACTAAACAGGAACACAGCAGGGGGTGGGAGGGAAAGGGAGTCTGAGGTGAAAACGATATGTCTGAGTTGTTGAAATTCCATTGTTTTTATTGCAGCTGGGGTTACCCCTGTCTTGCATGTGCCGTGTGCCCTGTAACACTATGTTTGGATCTCAACACCAAATGGTAAGTTTATCTTTCTTAAAAAGCTCTTTTGGTTTTGTTGGTTTTTTCTATTTTTTGAAAAGCCTCATTAAATGAATGTGAAGTATGTTGTTAGGAAAAACTTATTAATGTCCTTTTTCAGCCTCTTAAGTCTTCTGTGTTATAGCGGTACAAATTCGTTTGAAATTGTCTGAAAAGCTAGCAGCTTCTGTCTTGGTCTTGTCATTCACAAAATAGTTTTAATGGCATGTAGTAAGGTACTTGTTCATCCAAGATTTCTAGAGTATGTGTAGTCAGGGGTATGTTTACAAACTACATGATATATTTGCATTGAATTTTTCACAAATGATTTATCTAACCTTCAGGTTATTTTACCTTTGAGAAGAAACTGCAAGCCACAAACAAAGACAGTGATGTCTTCCAGAACTTCAGAAAGTTGTCCTTTTTCACTCTTAACACATTTTTCCAGTTCAGCAGAAACAATTTTATACTGTTTGACAAACATATTTATAAATACTTCTCTTTCTCTCATCGATAACAGGATGTTGCTTTGTTGGACAGATTGATTAAAGATGATGTAGAGTCTGGGAAACTGCCTTTGTTGCTTGTGGCCAATGCTGGTAAGTGCTGTGGACAAACAATAACAAAAAAGGCATGCTATTTTCATGAATATATATATAAAATCCAAAATAAAAATATATTTTCTTAAACAGCTTAATGCTGCATGTCAAGAAATATCTTAATGACCACACAATAATTATCTGTCTAGAGGGGTTTTTATTTAACTGAGTTGGAGTGTACTGCTCCAGTTCTGCTTATGCCACTTGATATATTAATATGACTACAACTTATTGAGTGCAAATCTCGTGTTGAAAATCAGTTTCACGTTAACACTTCAGAATATTTTGATGGATGTGCCATCAACTTTAGCTTTAAAAATTATATTTTTCTTCTAATTAATTAATCAGAACCGCTCATGAACAAAATTTGTTTTAAGTACAAACGAAGGAGGTAACTGTTACTTGCTTTGGACTTGGAAAAATATCTGAGATGTTAAGCTTGGTTTAATTTCCTTTAGTTGAGGTCATACTTTGAACATACGAAAAAAGTCTGCATTTCTTATCTGAGGCTGCTGAGTTTTTGAGTGCCAAGGACGTCTAATTTTCTAAGTATTTTTAACATATATTGCCAAGCAGGATGAGTATCTTTATTTTTTGTCCACAATTCCAGCTGCTCATAAGTCACGATGAGCCAGATACCAATATTGTGCAGTGGGCTCTTTTTAAACATCCTCTTTCCTGCTCTTGTGTGACTTTTTTGACAACAGCACAAGAGGTCCTTTTATGTAGAATCCTAGTTTACGTGCTTATCCTTTGTGATTGCCTTTTATTCCTCTTCAACAAAGGGACACCAGGTGCTGGGCACACAGATAAACTCGGCCGACTGAAGGAACTTTGTGAGCAGTATAATATGTGGCTCCATGTAGAAGGGTATGAAACTTGAAATTTATTTCTGTATAACTATTTTCATTAAAAAGTCTGACTAATAGACAGCACATAATTTTACAGCTAACCAGCTAGGAAAGGGCCATAGGACTGTATTTATATTTGCCATATTAAGCATTTTATACAGCTATACTGTGAGAGATAGAGATTTATTTTTTTTAACATATACAGCAATAACTAATTGGAGTGGTTATTTCAGCATAGATTAGTGGTTACTTTTACTTGGATAGTAATTTTATCTGCCCTTGCTTTTGAAGAGCTTGGAATAAGAATAAAAAGACCTTATAGGACAAGTCAGGAGAGACATTATACAGTGATTATTAAGAATGAGAAAGGAGAATGAAATTAGAGTGAAAGAAATGACAGTTTAATTAAGGTCGTCAAGACGACTGCTGCAAGTGCAGTGTGCAGCAGAACTGGGAGGAGGATTAAACCAAGAGGAAAAGAAATTCCAAGAATTTAGGCAATGTTAATGAAGACTTCATTGCTCTGAGACTTGGAGGTTTTATAAGCCTGCAGTAGAGACTCTGGTTCTCCTGATATTTCATTGTATAGTGTTATATTTGCACGCTATTTATTTCTGATACCAAATTGATGATAAATTATGGGTAGGACTTTGGGGAATGATTTCCCCAAAGGCTGGAACTGAAACATCTTTACATTGAAATGGATTTTTATTTTTGGGTTTTCAATCTTGGAATACCAAGTAGCAACATCTACTGCATTGGTAATGAAAAATATACAAACAAAAATTACCTCCCTTTTATTTAAACTGAAGATTAAAATGCTATCTCTCTACATATTTAATATGTGCTAAAACCACTTTTTTTCTAGTGTGAATTTGGCAACTTTGGCTTTGGGTTATGTCTCCTCTTCTGTACTGGTATGTTTTACTATATCTAGAAACTTAACAATGTGCTCTAGACTTTAAGGTCATGATCTAATCAAAATATATATGGCTTATATTCTGCTTATTATAATAAAATTCAGGCTGCTACAAAGTGTGACAGCATGACTCTCACTTTGGGCTCTTGGCTGGGGCTCCCAGCTGTACCTGCAGTGACGCTCTACAGACATGAGGATCCATCTTTGGTATGTTTAACTTCAGTCCTTATTCTCAAGATCTTGAGACTTTAATTTTGTTCGTGTTGTCTTGTTTTTCATAAGCATCTAAACTATAATTTGAAAAAAACTCTCCTATATAAGATATGACATATTCCATAAACTGGCAAAAAAAGGAATAATTGAAGAGAGGTTAGTAGCGGTTTGTTTATTGTTTGTTTTCCTCTGTAGTCCTTAGCAGCTGGGCTGACATCGAGCCAGCCCGTAGAGAAGCTCCGAGCCCTGCCACTGTGGCTCTCCTTGCAGTACCTGGGCCACGACGGGATTGTGGAGAGGATAAAACACGCCTCGCAACTCGTAAGCAACAGCTGGTTGGCATGTTTTTTATGGATAGTTTGCTGCTTTGAGTCCGGGTTGGAGACTCTTCTTAAGAGTCCTCACTATCTGACTTCATGGTTTGAGTCTCCAAGCAGAAACAAAGCTCAGACAGCAAATGTAGTACCAGCGATATCCAGGTGGCTGTCACAGACCACCATTTCACTTAGAAGTGTTTTTATAATAGCTGTTAATACATCTTTTTTGATTATTGTGATGCATTGTAGTAGAATCAAGTAAAATTTTGTAGTTGTTGACAGCATTGTGTTACAAATTAATTACAAAAGCCAAGTAAAGTGTTTGGGGGAGGGATATGCTTTTACTATCAGATTGTGTATTTTATTAGGGTTTTTTAATGAGAAATACTTAATCTAAACAGTGAAGTAACGTAAGAACTTCCCTTTTTTTGGTTATTTGTCTGGTCACTGTTTTGCTTGAAAGCTCTTCAGAGAGACTTTATTATATTCCTACTCTACTTGGTATTGATTTAACTAACAGTAAATTATAAATGCCTGACAAAAAGGACTTGAAAACATTTCTTCAGATACAGGGGCAAGAGCACTAGTTTTGAAGTTGAGTCCTTATCCTGCTAAAAATTAAGATCCAATACAATGTGTTAGTTTAAAAATGCATTGTTGATGTGCAAAACACTTTTTCCTTAAAGGTTCAGCACTTAAGGGCAAAATGGAAATGGGAAGTTTCTGTAACAGTTAGTAAAGAAGCTGTTGGCACGAAAGACCTAAAAGAGTGACACAGTATCATTAGTCATTAAGATTTTGTGGCATCTAAGATTGATCTTAGCTTTTATAATAGTGTATTAATAGTCTTAAACCACAATGTAAAATGTCTTTTCTAATGAAAATAATTCAGAAAGCCATCATAACCAGTTGCTATGGTAGCTTTGATAAAAATAACTGTTCTGCTACACACTGTGCTTTAGTTAGTCAACGGAGTTGTAACACCTCGGGAACTTTGTCAACAAATGCACCAAGATTTTATTTTAACGAAAATCACTTTGTAGTCAGTGTTTTACTAAAAACAGAAAATATTTTTTGCGTTATATTCTAAATTTACAAGTAAGAACTGGACAAATCTCTGATGTGTCATAGGGGTTTGTTCATTAGCAGAAGTTATAGTAGTGACTATTTAATGCTTCTCAGAGTAATTTTCAACTTTTAAAACTGTGTTTGTCTCTTCCTTGTGTTTCCCTTCTGCTGTGGTCTTCTAGAGTCAAAGATTGCTGGAAAACTTGAAAAACCTGGATTTCATTAAAACTTCGGTATTGTCTAAATTTAATACTTTGGTTGTATAACTTTGTCTTCGCTTGTTAAATGATAAGAATAACTTTGATTAAAAAGAATATTTTAAAATACTACTTAAATCATAGCCATTGTTTTGAAGATGTTTGGTATCTTCCTGATTTAAGTTCTGGTGTTCAGTGAAATTATGTGGCTTGGCTGTGTGTGGCCTCCGGACTGTATTTGTTCCATTGCTGTGTACTCGTGCAGTCAGCGAAGCTGACAGAGCAACATCCAGAAATTGTTTCCAGAGGTTGATTTAATTCCATTTAAAACATGGATTTGTTCAGTAATACGTTTATGAAACCAGTTTCCATAAACCTCTCTAATACATTCTGGCTGCATCTTACTCTGCTGGTGAGATGATATTGTGAACCTTGTGAAATTGAACACAGAAATTATCCTGGCTCAGGCTTTTACACCAGAATAAGTTTTAGAAATTATATCTAATGTATTCATTCCAGATTTGACTTTTCTGAGATGTCCCCTTCAACAAGATTTGGTGGCTTTACTCCACCTGCCCCGTGATTTTAATTGACACTTATGTATAGAAGATATATCCAGTTTTGCTTTTGGGGCAATAGTTGTTCATTCTGTGTGATAGTGAATTAACTATTTTATAAAAAGTTGTTTCTCCAACATAGCCTCAGGTTGCCTCCAGAAGCTGCCCAGTCCATTGCTCCTATCCCCAAAGCAGGATCAATTATAATTATAATCTTGTTCCTGCTAGAACTTTCTCGATGTTCTCCAATGATTCTGGGGCAATTTCCAAGAGAATGCTTTTAAATGTTAATATCTGAAAATACTTAAAGCTAAATAAACTATTTAATACAGTATATTTGCTAATGAACATGCTTGGGTTTCTTGCTTTATAGTACCCAAATTTTAGTTATGCATGCCTTAAATTAATACAATTCTTCTTTAACTGAATAATGATTTACTTTCCTGTGTTTACAGATACGTTTACTTACACTCCTAGAGTTAACTTCTAATACTGAGTGTGAACATATGTTACTGCTGTCAAAACGATCTGCTTTGCTCTGCAGTCTCAGGAATGATACACAGTGTTAAATCGTTTAAAGATATGTGAAAATAGATCCAAATGTTTTTTTTTAAGGTTGAAGATGAACTGAGTTCACCAGTGGTGGTTTTCAAGTTCTTCCGGGAATATTCAAATAGAGGTAGGCAATTTATTTAAAAACAAAGCCAAAAAACTCTCTATAAATAGTTTTTGAAACTACTAACTCATAAAATGAATACGGTGAGGTAAATGGTGTGTAGTCCAACTTCTCTTGGGTGATGCGCTTTTAAAAAGGCTGTGCATGCTGGCTATAATCTACTGATAGAATCCATACATGTGAGAGCTTCTTTTTTTAGATAGACTGCAGTGCTTTAAATTTTCATAACAAGTCATTTCTGCCTTCTTGAGTGAGCAGAGATTTGCATAGGATTTTGATCTCCAGAACAGATGATGGAAGGGTCTCACAGGCTGCAAACTGTGTTTCATCGTACTGGTGGGGGAAGATCTTCCTTGGCTTTGTTCAGCCTTTCTGTTCCTTTTAAACTTTCAGTGGCAAAACCACGTGATTCTCTGTTTTGCTGATTACACTTGCAATAGTTTTAAAAATAGCAGAACACATCAGGAACATCTCTGGAAATCCTGTCACAGGTATAGAGTAGCCACACCACATGTGGCTCTCAGCAGAACGTCCTTGCTTAGACGCGCTCTCCAAGAGAGAGCGGTTTTGTCCCGTCAGTTACAAGAGAGGCCGTTTGGCTGTTGGTACGCGCACACTCTGAGGGTGGGGACGTGGCCAGCTGGGACGAGGCAAAAGATTGCTAGAGAACTTGGTCGTTTTGTTATGAGTGTCGATTTTAATCCTCTGGATTTTTTTTATGTTGGGACGGGGAAGGTTTGGTTTGAGTTTTAATCTCAGTGTTTGCACTCACAAAGCAAACATACTCATCCGGGTCCAGTGACTTGGTGGGTTGCTTTGTACATCAGTGCATTTATTTGAAAAGCTTTACTAGGGAGAAATCGCCCAACTGAATTATGAGAATGTTTGGCCATTCCTGCATGTTTTGTGTGTATAATGGACTCTTATATCCTTAGTATTGTTTTTGTGTGGAAACAGAAAGTAATCATTAAAACTTGATTAAAACCAGTAGCTGAATGCATCAAATTAAACATTGTAGCCTCCTGTGACAACATTTTGCTTTGTGAAAACATAGTTTTTATTTCCACTGGGGCATTTGGACCTCAAAGCTAACAGAATTACTTTATAGGTTGATTTTAAAATTAGTATATTCAACTCTCTATTTTAATTCCAGTATTAGTCATGCTCAACATACCTTTACAAAAACCCTTGTTAGTCTGCTTGAGGTCCAGTACACGGTATAGATGTTTTACATTACCTAGGAAATGTAATTGTCTTTTGTCTAAATTTTAGGTTGCCTTTTGTTTAATTAAGTAAATAAAAATCCACTTCTGTGATTCTTATATCTTTGGATTCAGATCAAGCCTCACATGCTGCACAGGCCTCAGCTATTCAGCACCCCATATTAAGCAACGAAAGACACGTTTATGACACTTTCAATCAGTGGGTAAGAATGGATGCTTTTTCTCTTTAGGAAAAAAGAATTGTCAGTGGGATGCTTCCAGGGGCTCAAGAGTAATTACATAACCTTTGGTAGACTAATTTGACAGTTATTCTTCAGCTGATCTCCTTTGTAAAACTAGTGGGCATTCTGGACTTAAAAGACAAATTTGCTCTGAAGCAAAGTTGCTTTCGCGTTTCTGATTATTTTACATGTAATTATTCCTGAAATTATTACTGCATCTTCAGCTGCTGGTAGTGGATTTTTTCCCTTGGTCTTGTGGGAATATATGAAAACTTTAAAACTCTTTTTAACCAGGTAGATAATTCATGGACAACATCTGTGTATTCATGAGTAGGCACTCTTTGTTTTCCAGATCTTACGGGAATTAATTCTAGAAACCTGTGCTTCCAGAGAGTGGAGCACAGAACTATTTTGGATCAGTTGCACAGTAATCCTGGCATACTTAATGACAGAGACAATTTTGCAGAAACTTCTAACTTGTGACACTTGTAGCTTATCCTGAATTTCCATGGTTTTAAGTGTACATCCAACTTTGTTGTATCCCCAGCAAGCTCAAGTATTTTATTACCAGAAGTGATTTTGAGAAAAGCAGAAAGCTGTTTTGTGTGGTTCTCCTTAACTGTGGGAAGCTCCCAGCCTGAGTCAGGGAGGGCAGGAGGTCATGCTCTGTGTGTTGCTTTAACTGTGCCTTGTCCCCTCAGCTGGGAGAGCAGCTGGCACAGCTGGTTCCTGCCAGTGGAGTTGATGTGGTGGAACTGGAAGATGAAGGCACATGTGTGCGTTTTAGCCCCCTAATGACTTCTGCAGGTAACATTCACTTAATTCAGCTGCTTGTAAATAATGGGATTTGCCGTAGAATTGTAGAACCAAAAGGAGATGTGCTCAAGAAACTTTTCAGTATACTCTTCCGTAATGAGGATTTTCTTATAAACAAAACAAAAATATCTTGGCTTTATCATTCTGCTGTGCCTTGGCAATGAGTGCATTGGCTCAGCTGTTGTGCATGACGTTGCCTCACTACCTCTGCAGGAAAAGACTTGAACAAATCATTTTTAAATTCTTTAGGAAAAGCAAGGGGATAAATTCTTTGGTTTTAACAGTTATAATAGAAATATGAAGCATAAGTCATCCCTACCTTTCCTTCTTTCAGCTGCTTGATACAAGATGCGTGACCTTTCTACACAGGTGTTCCAACACTGAAATAGTGCTTGTGTTCAAAATACAGCTACTTAACTAGACTAATTATTTACTAAACCTCTAGGTTTTTCTATAATGACTGATATAGGGTGTAAAATAAAGAGCTACGTTTTGGAAGGTGTTTGTCAGCGCTGTGTAGGTACTTTGTTCAGACTTGACAGATGCCCAGAGCAACTTGCAGGGGCTCACGCGGTGTCTCCTTTTACCTCATGGGGGGGATGGCTTAGGCCATCAAAGCACCTGACGCTGATGCGAGAGGATCCTGGTGTACACAGAAAAGTAAATTTTAGAATAAAATTACTTGGTGATATGTGACGGCTTGTTTGGTTGGTTTAAACCAGCATGAAAGCTAATTCATGATCAAGAAGAGGAAATTTTCTGATTCTGGCTACTGATGTAATGAAAAAGGGTATAGTCTTTATTGTTTTTGAAATTCCTTTTTATTAGCTAATTTTTTATTAAACCCTTTTCTCTCTCCATTTTGATGTATTAGTGGGTAGATAACTGAAGAAAAAACACCGTTATATAGATCAAGATATTTCAATACTATCTGTAAATTGTATTTATGATTGACTTACAGAGTGGCTTCTTTACAGATTACGTTATTCAGGTATTTATGTGATGTCCGCTCACTTTTATTGCACACTGACACATCGGCTCTTTAGTTTTAGGAACTGAAATCCAAGATGTTGATCACTTAGTTGACTGCTTAAAAATGAAGATACCGGTATTGACAAGTACGCTGCAACTGAGAGAGGAATTTGAGCAAGAAGTGAGAAGAACAGTAGGCCTGTTGTATATTGAAGATCTCAGCTGGCCAGGATTAGGTGTTGTAAGGTAAACTTTCCAGTATTTTCTTCATTATAAATTTGGAAAGACTGTGCGCTAACAGAAAGGAATGCATGATCTCTTTAGTGGTGATTATTGTCTCGTTTGCTGATTAGTATCTGGCTTTGCACCCAGGTGACGCTTTTGCATACTTTAAAAATTAAATTACCTTTTTAACATTGTTTACTTTGAGATTTTATTTTTTTAAGAAAAGCTGAAGAGCTGTTTTAAGAAAATTAGAGCAATAGTTCTAATATTGGAGGCAGTGTGTGGATCTGTTAGACAGATATGTAATATGCAAGTGCATCTGACTGTATAACTTAGTGAATCCCACTATAGATAAGAATCTAATATACTCAATAAAGTCCTTCAAATGTCTGTTCTGATCTTCTGATTCTGTATAGTCAAAACAGTTGAAGTCTAATCTATATATTACCTAGAAAGATGTTGCATTCTGTTAAGCTTGCAGCAGCAACCTCCTCCCACCCCAAAATCTGATGGCAAATGCCAGTAAGCTGTAGTGTTTTGAGGTTTTGGGGTTGTAAAATACAGAAATTTGTAGGAACATGCTATATGTCTATTTGTGTATATGTGTATTTTTGTATGTACTGATAAGTGAAATTACTCTGTCCTGTCTTGGTTTGAAGGTACAACTATCACAGTGATGGGAAGAATGATGACAAACAAGAAAAAGAACTAGAAAAAATCAATGCAGAACTTCTGAAAAAACTGAATGAACTGGAGTCAGATCTCACTTTTTCTTTGGGTAACTGCACTATTTAAAAAACTTCAAGATAAAAGTAATTTTACTGGCTGTGTTATAGTGGTTCAACAGGTCATTTGTACGTAGAAGATGATAATGCAGAATCACAGTCTGCATATGTGGTTATTGTAGAAACAGTACCTGTTTCACTCCTGTTTCAGCTGATAAAAGCTCAGGTGGTTGAGCAAGGTCCAGTGTTCTCAGGAAAGCTTGTGAAAACTGACTGGTGAACAACCAACCACACCGAACAGGGTCTCCTTGGCAGAGAGAATAACAGCTGGAGCGTTCCTCTTTGTAAACGCAGCCTTCTCGGTGCTATGGCCATTGAAGAGCAGAGCTCCTTCCAAACCCACCGACCAGGTCACTGCTTTCTGTGCCTAGATGAAAAGCTTCTGATGACTTTCATGATAATTAGCAGCGCTTTCACGTTTACATAGTGCCACATTATAGCTGAAATAATATTAATTTGCTTACTGAGAACTCTGATCTTTTTCTAGTCAGCTTTCAAAAATTAAGTGCCCTAGAATTATGGAGCCAAGTAATCCATAAATGCCAGAAAGTAACGAGTTTGAAGCATATTCAAACACTAATATTTATTATACAGCTCCTTGGCTATATAAAACTTCCACTGCTTTTCTTGTTTAGCTGCTGTTTTCTCTTCTCTTTTTGAAAACCTACAGAGCTGAGCATTTCTAGTTTGCATAATTTACACCTTTGCAGGTGCTGCCCTTAATTTCTGAAGTGTGTGTGTTTTGGGATTTCCAGATTCACAAACGTGAGCACTGCGCCTGTTGTGAGACTGCTTTTTTGTACATCACAAAGACTTGATTCTCTCTGTGCTCACAGGTCCAGAATTTGGAGGGCAGAAGAACTGTGTGTATATTGGCATGGTAACCGAGGACCTGGACGTGTCAGAGTTAGTCGAAACTATTGCAGCAACAGGCAGAGAAATTGAAGAAAATTCAAGAGTATGTATTAACAAATCACAGAGCATTTCAGCACCTTTTTTTCCCTTCCATATTGGCTTCAGGACCTGGTTTTGTTATTTGTGAAAGTAAAAATTATACTTGCCCACACCAAACTGTATTAGTTACTGTGGAAGTAATGATCTGTGTCCACATAAGGAGAACTTGTGTTACAGGATTATGATATTCTGAGGATGTCCTGATTTATGTTCATGGTCTTGTGTTCAGTAGTTCTAATGAAAAACTTAGGTAATACTGAAATAGGCTCATTTTATCACTAACATTTAAGCTGTCAAAAACCAAAACAACCAAAAAAAACCCCAACAAAACCAAAAGGGGATGTGGGGGCTGATTGTGAGCTGGTGTGGTGGGATTGAGATCGATTGTTATATACCAGCTTTTAAGATAAGACTATGCCCTAAAGTGTGTGAAAGACTTTAAATTGGTGGCTTAAAAAGAGAAATTACAAATTACTTATTGAAGTAATAAAACTGATGATGCAACTCCTTTTTGTAAAAGCATTTACCTGATTAGAGTTCTGCAAATGTTCTTTAATATAGAATTCCTAAATGACATTCTGCATCACAAATGAACATCTGTCCTTTCACTCCTCTAGTGTTGGGCATTTAATTTCCTCACCTAAAAAATAAACAGAACTTCAGAAATCCTTTGCCTGTTTCTGCCCATGGGAATATGTTGGTTTTGGCAATGAAACTTTTTCTAGCAGTTTTCTGGAGACTTTCTGCCCACTCTTGACTCCCTGTGCTGCTTTGAGGGTGAGATGAAAGACAGATTGCCTGTAGAGTAGTTCCTGTTTTTTAACTGTTGTAGTTGAGAGATTAGGGACTGAATATTGGAATATGGACCATTCTGATCCTGAAGCTTCCAAGGAGGAACAAAGAGTAGTGGAGGACTCAGAAAGGTGCAGTCCTTGGAACCAGCTACAATAAATTTGTGGCACTGAAAAGATCTTGCACCATTTGATCCAAAACCAAGAAGCAGAACCAACCTGTGAGAATGACACTTGAATCGTTTAGACAAGTGATGTTTGGTACAAGAGGGAAGCTGTTAGGAAAAAACCAAACTGTTCCCGTATCAGCAAGCCCGTAGCACACACAGAGAAGTACATTAAAAGGCAGAATCAAAATTTAGGAGAAGCATCTTGACTGGGCCAGAAAACCCGAGTGGTTCTTCCTTGTACTCTAAATGCAATTCCCTCGGCACCTCGGGGTACTCAGCTGGCTGGGGTGGTCAGTTCCTGGCCTGCCTCTCCCCCAGGGAAAAGGAGCACCTTCCCCTTTTGTCTGTTCTTGTTAACTGACAGTAACTGAAATTTTTGGCATTTTGGAGGAAGTGCCTGTTATCATATTAAGCCCATATTAAGTTATGGTAATTCACGTTTGTCTCGCACGAGACAAAATTGTGACTTTTTTTTGATGATTTGGGTTTGTTCATGTATTGCCCCTCCAGCTCTCCTGTAAGCTGCTTGTCCTTTGCAGCATAAAACATCACTGCTGCTGGCACAAGATGCTGCAGGGATCACACTGACACGTGTATATTAAGTTTGAAAAATAAGGTTGAACCCAGAGTGACACGTACCTGGTTAGACTTACTGTGAGGCTGGTTTAAGTCCTGGGTGCTTCTAGAAACAAAAATGTACGCTGTAAACCTCATAATTCTTCCCAGTCAGATTCAGCATCTGAGGAACACTTCTGTGCTAAGCAGATCTTTGATGACTTTGGGTCACAGGCTCATTTCTAAGTATAAGAAAAATATGTACCATTCCTGTTTAAAATGACATTGTCTTCTAGGTATATCTTTTAAAAATCCTGCAGTCAGCCTGTACATTCTTTAATTTACAGTCATAATGAAATAGTGATTGTCAAATACTGTCTTAAATTAGAAAAATACCTCATTATCATGTTTACATCCTCAAAACCTGAACTAAAGGATAACTTCTGGTTTTTATTAGCTGTTGGAAAACATGACTGAAGTTGTTAGAAAAGGGATACAGGAAGCACAACTTCAGCTTCAGAAAGCAAACGAGGAACGCCTTCTGGAAGAGGTAAGGCTATAAGCACTAGTTATGGAGGTAACATGAAATAGCTTGTGACAGCACAGGCAGGTCGCTCACCAGCCCGTGTTTGCTTGTGTACTTTGCAGGGAGTGCTACGGCAAATACCTGTAGTGGGCTCTGTGCTGAACTGGTTTTCTCCATTCCAAGCCTCACCAAAGGGAAGAACATTTAATTTAACAGCAGGTAGGACCTGGTGCATCTGCAGCCATGTTCTGCTGTCGTTAGAACTGTTCCCAATTTTATACTAAAACTGCAACACTTTCTTTTGCTGATTTGATTGTGAGTGACATAATCCACCCGCAGGATGTAAAAGAACATGCTCGTCACTATTTCTGTCACACCCAATAAGACTGATTTCTCTAACCTCGCTTGTACCACTTACATTTTGTTCTTGCACGTTGAGTCACATTAAAAAAGCTGTATTAGACATTGGCATTTGTTAAGAGGAATCATTTCTGTGACTTTTGGTACAGATGCTGCAGGAGTTTGGTGTTTGTGCTGTTTCTGAGTGTAAGCTGGCAGGGTAGCACAGGGCTTGGAACGCTGCATCCCCATGTATGTGCACATGTAGCCTCATGTGTGTGCCTGCAAAGTGGCACTCGGGTGTTCTGTGCTGCTGGGACTCCATGTCTCTCTCTGAAATCCCAGGTTGAGTTACCATCTGGCTGTTGCCACACTGATGCAGCACCAAGTGTGCAGGCCAAATTGTGCAACGGCTGACAAGGACAGGCTTAAACTAGCTGAGGACTAGTGTGAACCTGGCTTTGTGAGAGACAGTAACGGAATATCACCATGTAAAAGACTTATTTTACTCATATATTTGTAATTTATGTCTGGTGATGTCAAAAGAACTGTCAATAGTTTTTACATTATTGAGATTGTTAAATACCTTATAAATGCAGATGAACAGAAAACTTGTCTAGTTTGTGCTATATTCAACTTGATATATTTTTTTTTAACCTGCAGGCTCTCTAGAATCCACAGAATCTACATACGTATCAAAAGCCCAAGGAACAGGCACTACTCCACCACCGACTCCCTCATCCAGCCTTGCAAAGCAAAGACTCCCTGGTAAGTTTCTATGGCTTAGTCTTATTTCTAAAACTTGCTAAAACTCCTGCTGTTCGAGTTGCGTGAGATGAGAAGATCCACATGACTTTTCACCTTTCGTAATGTCTGGAACTAGAGCTCATCTTCTAGTGCCTTAGTCCACCTTAATTTAAACACGGCACAGAACACCAGCCACATCTGTTTTCTCCCCAAGAATTTTTCCTAGGATTACAGGAAGTTGTTATCCTGTTAACTGATAACTGCCCCTGTAGTCTGGAATCTTCCTCTGTAATACTATGAGGTTATCAAGTTTTTAAAAATAGCAGGTAAACAAGCCAAAAGTTTTATTTAAAATAAAAGCACAAATAATGACTAATATGTACTCGATCAACTGCATTTCTGTTGCTACCCAATATTTTGTGGACAAAGTCATTCTAAGCTGAAGATTTATTAAATCTATGGCACAGCCTGTGTAGTTGTATTAGTAATTAATGTTGATTTGACTGGCAGGAAGACCATAGTTTGAGCTCACCTTTTGAGTTGGTTGGCTTCCAGCCTGCTGCTTTCAGTGCAAGTCTTCACCCTGGAGTGACTTCTCTGTGCATACGGGCACGTTGGGTTTCAGCTGGATTTGGACAGTCTGTGTGTCCACAGATGAAAAGCAGGTGCTATTGCCTTGCACCCAGATCTGGGACTGCAAGAAAGTCTATCTGTGCTTAGGGTGCAAGTTAGTCTATTTCTTTGCAGTTGTAAAATTCAGATACTTTCCTTGAAACTTAACTTGTGCAGGCCCCGTTTTGTATTTGCTGCTGTCACTGGTACTGTGTTCTTCAAACATTTCGCAGGTCAGAAACCTTTTAAGAGGTCTCTAAGAAGTTCTGATGCCCTCAGTGAGACCAGTTCAGTCAGCCACTGTGATGACCTGGAAAAGATGGAGCAGAGACCCCCGACTCTGTCCCCAGGCCAAGAGCAAGGACCTTTGGAGACAGAAAAAACAGAGGAGCAGAAGGAGGTGGCACAGGCAACAAAGACAGACACTGAGGACGTTCAAAGTGACAAATTGCCACATGACTGCACGAAGGTAGAAGAACAAGCAAGTCAAAGATAAAATCCAGACTGTGGATTTCAGACTTTGTAGAGGAAGCCCGTGCCCTGGGAGGCGGGGTATTAATGATGCATTGAAAATGTGAACAGTGCCACACACTAGTACAGTAACAACTACTGTAACTTATTAACTGGGATTTTGCACAAATATAAATTCCCCCCATGGGACCGAGATTTATCTTATCGTACACTTGTTACAGTTGCTTTAATCCTCTACATGTCAGTGTCACCAAAGTACTAGTGAAATTCAAGTGCTCATAAACATTTGTAAAAACAATTGGCAGTTACCCTTTTTGTAGGAATCTAAGCATGATAATAGTTGCTAACCAACCAATCAGCCGCACACAAAATTAAGAATACAGTTGCACCTAATAATTGTTAAATGATCTTACGTTAATATACTAAAAAAAATAATCAACTGCCAATTGTTCACCTTTTTAATAGTTAAATTCAGTTTTGCCTCGCCTGCAAAACATCTGCTGGAGTCACATTAGCTCTGTTTTGCTGCTTTTTTACCTTATAAAGAACGTTGCCAAACAGCTGTGGTGCGGTGAGCGCTGGGGACGGATGCCTGTGTAGGTAGGAGTCACCGAGTAGTACTTTACTTTGCCATCAACCATTTCTCCTGCTGTTGTGTGACTTGACCCGTCCAGCTGAGGCTCTAGGTACAGTGGGGACGGAGTTAATGAGTTCTAAGCCTTTTAGAAAGAAATAGTGCCCCTGCATGCCTGAACGGCTTCCTGCTTCTCCCCCTGGAAAGAATCACCAACGCACCATTCTTTTCCTTTGCACGGCATTTATGAACCAAATACTATTGAACACATTTATGTAGTGTAACTGGAGTTCTTTCTGTTGTGTATTTTTAAAGATAGTTGTAGTAAAGCTTGGAAAAAACAATACATTTGTGATGGTTTCAACACTTTTTTTTTTTGAATAACAGTAACTTACCTACGGTAGGAAATGTACAGATGCAGAAAAATTATATAGGTTATTTACACTACAGCACAACTTCATAATGTCTAGGACTACCTAATGCACAAACAAGCTTTGGCTAAATCAAAAGCAAAAGTGTAGAAGTTTTTTTCCCCAAAAATTATCTTAATCACTTTGCTGCAAATTTTCAGAGCCTTTTGTGGGAAGGAGATCTTTAGAAAAGCTTTCTTTCCCCAAGATACCCGATTTTGAGAAAAACCATCCCATCCCTATAGAACTGGATACAAGTACTGGAGTTTGCTTCCTTTGTTTTTTGTTTGAGGTTTTTTTTCTCTCCCCCTAAAAGGTAAATGTTAAAACCATAATGGCTGTAGTGGCAGCAGGGCTTGCTTTGATAATCTGCAAAATTTGGGGTTTTTGAGTTGTACTGTCACCTGATTAGACTTTCAGCTTCTAGGTCCTCTGGGGCTGGGATGCCATGGACAAGGTTAATTTTGCTGTTGGGGTAATTTATGTAAATCACAGTGCAATTTTTCTAAAGTGCAAAAACAATTAAGTTGACTAGTCTTCCTCATCGGTTTCTTTGGTGCAATGAAGTATGTTAATAAGAAGTATGTTAATTTGTTGGGGATAAAGTTATCACCACAAGGATTAATTTTTAATGTTTTTATATTTGGAGGTGTTAAACCAGTAGTTTTGTTGGAATGAGCTTCATTCTTTAGGTACTATCTGAATGTTTCAATAAAGATTCTTCAAATTATTACTCTTGAATTAAGTAAGTTATTGTTAAAGGCTACCCCTTTGTTTCAGTAAGCTTTAAGTTTGTGCAAAATCATGTTCTAAAATACACCCCAATGTCATGACTTACCTTCTCGATCTCTCAGCACTGCTACCTTCTATCTGTGCCCATCAAATTACTGCACTGGAGCAATAGAACATAAACAAAGCCAAATTCTTACTTCAAAGTAGCAGTGATTCCTACATTAAGTCATGAGAAAAAGCAAGTTACTTCTGTCAAAATGTTTTATTTTGAAAAGCACAGGAACAATGGTATTTGTGGCCAGCAATATGCTTTTTGCAACAAATTGCTCTTCTTGCAACGCTGTACTTCCCTAAAGCAGTTGCGGTGTTTGGTTCCAGGTTAGATCTTGTTGGAACAAACCTGTTCCCACAACCCTTCTTCATTTTTTTTGTAGATGCGAGGTTTCCTGTCAGGGAACAGGGAGCGAGACGGGAAGGGATGTTCTTTTAAAAATGTTAACGTAGATCTAATGTGGGAAACAAAGTGGGGTGGTTCGGCCAGGGGCGATGTGGAAAGATTCTGAAAAACAAGACAGTAGCAAGAGCTGCTTGACATTCAGAATACCAAGTTCTCAATTATCCTGCCTTTTAATAAGATTATTTCCCACCTTCCCCAGCAGTACACTGGGAAAAGGTTTGACAGACCATACCCCTCTCTCTACTCAGCTAGAAAGAAAAGAAAAAGTCAGCTTTGGGTACCTGTAAAATCTGTTCATCATCTTGTTCCAACCAGAAATCCACATGTGGGAAAGGCCTCCAGAAGTAAGGCCCGATATGAAGTTGTTCCATTTTTGGATCGTAAATGTTAGTCAGCTGTAACAACACAGGGAGCCTTAAGAGTCAGAAAATGCTTTCACAGCTGAGAGACAGCAAATTCACTTAATCTGGAAGGCCTTAAGCTGCAGCGTCTGTTTTAGACATGCTGCCAGCTCAGCCCTGCTTCATTCCTATTCCATAAAGATTAACCAATTATTCTGACAAACAAGAAGTTAAAGTGTAACACCACCACACTGCTGGGATTATGCCCATGGCCTGAATCTCTTTACATAAGCTTTCCCACAGAAAGCTGCGGGGCTGGTGAGAACAGCGCGCCAAAGAGCCATACTGCCCAGAGAACACTCACTCTGGCAGAAGTGATTTGATCCCCACCGTTACCCTCTGCCTCTGCTCTTCCATATTTCTCATTTGTTTTGTTTCTGACAGAACGCTACCCAAAGTAATTTTTCCTCAAACTTTTGACATTTCATTACCCTTAACTGGTCTCCTTTTCCAGTAAAAATACTCTTTTTTTCCCCGTGTTATTTTTACTCACTGCTGCTCCTGTTAAAATGTGGGCTGAACGCAAATCCTCATCCGGCCCTTTTTCTGGGAAGGTTGCAGGGAAAATCTCTGCTGTTTTAACATTCACAGCTGGTAGGAAATACAGTTTAATACAGAAACAATTAATTCTTTACAAAACACTTGTTTAAAATGACCACATCCCCAGTACAACTATGTTGCAGGAACTGTAGAACCCATCAAACGCCATTCTTGTATTTCTCAGTACTGCAGACCCCTTACCCTGTGATAGCATATTTCTACTTATTTTGCTTTGCTAGCATTTCTATATTCCAGAAGAACATTTTCAGAGATACTTAAACTAATTAGAAACAGCACAGCATGAACAACGAACAGAAGGTTGAATTCTAACCCCAAAGATTAGTACAGTAGCTTGATACTGACAAAATTCTAAGTACAGTTAAATGAAAAAAATCTGCTTGTATTTGTACACAGCCACTTCCATGTGTGTATCCACCCAACTCTGGCAGCAGAAGAAAACTTCTATTTCTACCTGCGCCTCCAACAGCAGCACTTCACTTTCAGAACATGATTTACCTAGTTGTTAAAAGCAGCCCATTCACTATTGGAAGCAATCCAGTTAAAAAAAAAAAAAAAAACTTGAATCCTAATTTAACTCACCTATTCCATAAATGATGGGAAAGTGAATATCCTTTTCTTCTCTGTCATTCAGTTCTGTAACAAAAAAAAAGTCAAAACTTGTAGTGCTTTGGATTTTTTTCTGAGCAGCATTCATTTCGTTTTGTGTTCATCAGGGGAGAACAGATCTGATGTTGTATAGAGATGGAAAAAAACCTAAGGAAGCCTAAAAGAAGTATGGAAAAGAAGGTACAGGCTGATAACAACATGCTTGGGGCCTGGAGTAGAACTCTATCTCCTAACAGTAGAGCCAGCTCCAGCCAGCTGTCACTCCCACTTTCTGCATGGGCAATTTACAGAAAAAAAACAGAATGCAAAACTACCATGATGCCAAGTTTCAGTCACCAACAGAACTGAAATGCAAAGATGATGGAAATTCAACCTGAACGTGGTATGAAGAAAAGGAAATTCTGTCTTCCCTTATATGACATCACACACTATGAACTAACGGAATGAGTTTATGAATTCATTCACAGCTGCAGACACGCAGATCTAACGACCCAGCAGGCAAAGTGCCCCTCCCAAGTGCTTCGTACAATCTCCACAGACACACAGTCTCCTTCCCCAGGACACTGGTGGTGAAATAACCTGGTAATGATCATGGGGGGGTTCTACTACCAGTTGCATTTCAGCAGCACTTGGTAAGGAGAGAATCCTCTCTGCACTGTCTATTTGACATCACACACACTACCAGCAATAAAACTAAAAATTACAAATTGTTACGAATGACTCATGCTGTTCGTTCTTCCAGGACAGATAAAAAAAGCCATGTAGAAAGACCCCTGCACTTTGATTTCAGTGGCTAAAGAAACTTCAAAAACCAAGGAAACATTTTCTTACCTGTTACACAGAAAGTCACCAAATGAACATCATCTGGTTGGAGATCGAATGCTCCTACAGCAACAACGATAGCAGCAATGTATAAGACTGAATGGTGGCAAAGCAGGTGCTGTATATAGACGAGGGGGCATTATCAGTGCTGCGCACTGCAGAATAGATGGGCAGAGATACCTAACGCACTGTTCCTAGATAAGGCAACAGAGCAAAGAGCATTTTGCAGATTTGCTTCAAACTTTTATAAAAGTAAAGCCACAGCTACTAAACATAACAGTAATTTATAGAGAGTAGCCCCTTGTTACTGCAAAAACATGCTAAAATAGTGTTGTGCCACTTACTCCCTTTACTGACACTAATTTAGCTCTGGCATCACATCAGCTCTGCTTTCATTCACTATACATTTAACAGCTTATATTTAAATTCATTATATTTAAATGTATTTTCCCAAAACGTGACATATACAGTGAACACACCCAGTCTCTCATTAGCTGCAACTTAATTCTGCTTTTCACTATCTCACATAGTGAGAAATAAAAAAATCTTCCAAACAATAATTAAATTTTACCTCATCACATTAAGGTATGAAGGGAATAGTCAATAATAAAGTCACCCACATGTATAGATTTAGATGGTGATAA
The DNA here is from genome assembly GCA_026413425.1 of Tringa solitaria. Classification (NCBI taxonomy): domain Eukaryota; kingdom Metazoa; phylum Chordata; class Aves; order Charadriiformes; family Scolopacidae; genus Tringa; species Tringa solitaria. Next base: position 10,558,918 of record JAOXJM010000071.1, read on the forward strand.
CACTTGACCAAGATCACATAGCACCTTGGCAGCAGAACAGCCAGGAATCAAGCCCAGCTGAACTGCACCCCAATTCTACACACCAGAATATAAACCAGGAAGAAATTACAAGTTTATACCCTCCACCACACACACTGTCCATGTGCAAACCTCAGAAGGCCAATCCCTCTCCACACCACATTCTCAGGTAGAAAAAAAACACCCTGCATAATTAATCCAGATTTCTTTCCCTGAAGTGACAGGGGACTCAGACTACAAACAGACTTCACCCAAATCCAGTCAGAACTAATTTTTTTGGACATGAGAGTGGAAAAAACGTGAACTTACTAAGAAGCTGATTAGTAAGTTTTTGTGATAACTGCCTATCATCATTGAAACCTCCAACTAGGTGCACTTCCAGCCTAACAGAGATGGAATAACAGGAAACAGCAGTTAAAAAAACATCTCAAAGTGAATAGCTTTACAAAATAATCCCCAGCCCAAAACGCAAAGTAATCATTAGAGAAGCCTCAATTGTTACAGTCATGGGCACCAAGTTGGTTTGCGTTACATCACAAGTTATGGTGATTCCATTCTGATCACTTCAGGGATCACCCAGGAAACAGCACAAAATAAGAACTTTAAGAGGCATTACAGGCATGCGATTCTATCTGACCCAGTGCTATCTCTGATGGTCAGCACCTCTGGTTTGCACCGAACTCAGTAACCACCTTTCAGTTCCCAAGAAGGGGTTAATTAAAAATGAAGATTTTTTGCTCCCAAGACTGCCTCACAACTATTCTGCACCATACAGCAGGGTTCTTCTCTGAGAAGTGTCTATGCAAAGACAAGCCTTGACAAATCATGAGTATTTAGGGGCCATATCTTCTAAGTTCATTGAGGTTTTGTTCTTACCAAAATACAGGAACAAAAGAACCCCCTATCCCTAAAGAACCGTGTTTGCTAAATTCCGTTTCAGAATTTTTTCCCTCTCACTGTCCCGTTCCCCTCCCTACTTTTTTTTTTTTTTAAATGCAGGACTTAAAAAAATCCCAGATAGATTCTCAGATTCCAAGAGAATTTACAAGACCAACAGTCTGGAAGGAAAAACAGAATATAAACCCACAAACAGTTGTTTGGAAATTTCTGCACACCTGAAATGGCAGTTAACTGGAAAACAGTAAGCACAAAACCTCACAATGGCATTTTACAGAGACAGTATTCAGAACAGAACCATGCTTTAAACCACTGCTAAAAATACCCTCAAAACCATCAAAGAAATCATTTTTCACTTCACACGTGGTTCCTGATCAAGAGATATTTCCTGCACAATTACATTGTCTGAACCCTGTAAAATCACATAAAATTTCCACACCTTACAAACTGCAGTAACCTTTGTGAAAAACAGTACAGAAGAAACAAGAGCAGAGCTGACCTGCCATATCCTGTGGTGTCAGAGAAAGATTTTACTGAACTCATGATGAGCGACACCTCAGCTTCTGTGTCTGATCCGTCGCAGTGTGTCAAACAGGTAGCTCCACTGCCTGAAGAAGACAGTTAAAGACATTGTTGGAGGCTGTTACGTTACCATAATTTAATAACACTACTATACTACGGTAGTGCAAGAGCTACATCCACCACCACCTGACTTCCTCTCAGGACAGCAGCCTCCAGCAGAAGGTATGGGCTGACTGAACGAGACAACGACCTCTTTGTGTGCCCCATTATAAAATCACCAGAACTCATGTGAAGGGCACGAGCGTCCTCTTAACCAGGACCAGGCAACATCTCTAATGAAATTCAGGTGCAGAGCAAGGATATTTCCACAAACTCTCCCTCTAGTATCACCAAGCCCTGCAGGCCCAAACTGCTGAACACAGCAACATCTGCAAGTGTTGCCACTTGCCAGTGCACCCACTGGCCATGGGAGGAGATCAAATTTAGCATCTGCTCATTGAGCAACCACAACACAGAACTTCTCACACTAAACATACCAACTCTTCAAACAGGTACTTTAGTTAAAATATCACGTGACTTTTTGAGATTCAAGTTTATATAAACATAATTGCAGTTTATTTTATTAATGCAACATAAACCAATACTAATTCATTACTTCAGGGGTACAGGTTTTGCTCTAAACATCCTTTAAAGATACCTGTGTGTCGGAGCACAACTATGTGGCAGGTAGTTGCATCATCTGATCCAAGAATGGAAACAGAACCTATTTAGGAGGACAGGAACACTGTAAGAACTCAGCTCTCCTAATCACTGCTGCAGTAGATGAAAAAAATGTTTATGTTCTGGCATACCATCTTTAGGGGTAGTCACCGCAAACTCTCTCTGCTGGACATACAGAAGACCTTTGGGTTCCACAATTTGAGCAGGCTGACTTCTCAGAAGTTTTGCCTTTTCCTAAAGATAAATGATAATAGAGACTACAGTGGCTGAATTCTCAGGTGTATCCATTACTTGATAGAAACATCATCTCTGAAAGGCAAAGGGATTCAGGTCAGAAAGAAACATTCGTATTTTATATTATGGAGTATTGTGAATTTTTAGAATTTTTTGCTTTCCTACCACTGATCTAGTGAATCGTTAAATCCCACCACATCATGGATACACAACCCCCTTTTCTCTGCTTTATAGACGATAAAACGGAGGTACAACAAAAAGCAATAGGACTTGGCAAAGATGACACTAGACAATACCAGAATTGATCTTGGAAGTTTAGTCAGGACAGGAAACTTTTGAAATGTAGAATTTTCAGTCTCCACTGCCACAATCCAGCATGTTTAGTTAGCACTTATGAAAATATTGCTATTTATTAGCTTGCTTACTGCATGGAAAACCTGGATTCCTGAGCTGTGACGACTGCAGTGCTCTGCCACAGACCTGCAGGGCAGGCAGAGAATTTCCATCCTGGGGCTATAAACACACTTCACAGTTTTATCAAATTGGCACTGGTTTCCTGCAAAAACTCAGTTTCCATAAAACATGTTCTGATGAGAAACCTTCCAGACCAGCTCTGCTCAGCAGTTCCTGGCTGACAGTCCGCCGTTAGGATTATAACATTTATATGCTGAAAGCGAGGCTAATACATTCCTAAAAGATACTATCGTGAGTTTTATCGCTAGTTTTTGTTATTTCGCACAGAAAGGGACAGCCCGGCCCGGCCGTCGCACTAACCCTCGAAGGGCGGCGACGGCCGCAGAGCTCACACACCGACCGGCCGCTCTCTGCCTCAGGCCAATTACCGCTAATCACCTCCGGGGACGCCGATTTTAGTAATTTTCAGTCAAACCGTGTCTTTTCGATGTCACAGGGCGGGGAATGCGGCGGTGCCGGGCCGCCCCAAGCCGGGTTACCTCAGCCCAGGGCCGCCCCTGCACGCGCCGCCTCAGCCCGGGGCCGCCGCCTCAGCCCGGGGCCGCCCCGCTCCGCCACCCGTTTCTCCCGGCCGAGGCAGCGGGTTCTCCCGCGGGCACCCTCACCCCGCTGCTCCCCGGCCGCACGGCGCCCCCGGCCAGGGCGAGCCCCACCGCCGGGCCCCTTCGCGCCGCCGCCTCACCTCGAGGTGTGGGTAGGCGCGGATCATGTCCCCCGTGGGCCGGTCCGGGTCGACCCGCTCACCGTTAATCAGTAGCGGCATCTCGGGGAGCGGCCCAGGCCCGGCGGCGGCTCCGCTCTTCCTCCCGAGGGCCGGGGCGGGCGTCGCCGCGCCGCGCGGGGCTCTGGGAAACCGCGGCGGCGGGAAGTGGCGGGGGAGCGGCGGTGGCCGGGAGCCGGGGCTCGGCAGGAGGGAAGGGCCGGTCCCGGCGGGCTGTGGGCACGGGCCCGGCCCCACAGCGGTCGCTGCCCGACAGAGAACATGCCCGGTCATGTCACCGTGTCAGCACGTAACGATGATAACACGGTAACGTTGCAGCAATCCCTTGCAACGTCCATAAGTTACTGTAATAACCACGATCAAGTCACACATTTACGAATCAACCAACACCACTATCCCCCCGCCCCAGCAGCCACAAAACTGAATTTTCAGACCATCTGCCAGAGACGCCAGTTTTCACTTAAGACCAGGGATTTTCCCTTCCCGTGTCGCTGGATGCCAAGCAAGAGCAGCCATGGTAGCAGCTGTCAGAGGGGACAGCCAAGGCACCGGGGCTGCTCACAACCCACAGCAGAAAAAGATCTGTACCCCAGCTTTACCTTTCCAACCAAACTTTCAGTGAAGTAAGCAGTTATAGCATATACTGTCTTCAAAAGATACAGTGTATTTCTGAGGTAAGGCAAGATTTCCACCTCTGACTCGGCATTCCTCTCCCTTCTGTCAGTGTTTACAGAACAAAGTCTCTTCAGCAAAACACCAGCACCTCTGGCACTGCACTAACGGAACCAGAGCTGTCGCAGAAGAGATTACAGAAACACTGCAGATTTCCTAATCGAATCTTATTTAAGCAAGTCTCTTCGGTATATGAATGTGAACCATACAGCTTCAGTACAGGCCCTTTACTGTCTACATATTTTCAATGTAATACTTTGTGTCACTTATGTCTTCCTTTTGTGTTGCTGTTAATGAGGTGGAAGTTCCTGAATCACATACCTGGTATTACAATTTGGAAATTTTTCCAAAGCCTCATTTTGTAAAAATGACTGATTACGTTGCTAGAGACATAACAGTAAAAAAACAGAAAAATGCAGCTTTCAAAGGAAATTTTCCTTGCTGTTGATGTGAGAAGAGTTCTTCTATGCCAACAGAGAATACAATTATTTCAGATGGAAATCTACTTTATTGCTCAGGACTGACAGTAAAAAGCACTAGAAACAAATACTGTGCCAGTTTATCCAGAGATGAACAGATCTACTGATGTATTTTGCAGTGCCATCCCTAAAGCACATTTTTGCAGTCTGTCAGAACGAACCTACAAACCTTGAGAACTTAGACTACACAGAGAGATCCTCAGTTACAGATATGTGAATTTTCAAAGGTTTAAGAATTGCACTGTTTGCATCAGGCTTTATTGGCTCTGAATAAAAATGTTGTCTTGAAAGCCTCCAAGTTCAGATTCTAAAAGAAGGGCAATTAGAGTTTAGTCTCAAATGCATAAAATTTTCAACTAAATATTACACAAATAACATTTATTTCTTCCACTGTTTATATTCTTACTCAAATCTAAAAGCCAGCAATCATGAAAAGAAGACAAGAAACCCCTGCAGAGAAACTCTACACTGACACATGGACAACACAAGGACACTAGTGACACCATAACTTCCTTTCTACAAGGGAAGATTTTGCTTTGTATTTTCAGCACTCAATCCTGAAAATAAATACCTGTCTCCAAGTGCTTCATAAGCACCCCAAAGAAAACTATCTACAGATCATACATTCAGCTACTCCATCATTTTCAGCACTTCCAACAATCATCACTTTTACAAGTCTGAACTTTCATAGCTGGGAACACTGTGTGTCAGCTACAGATTTAAGAAGCAATAATGCTTATCATCTGAATATACTTTCCACTATCAAGTGGCTTTACCAGACACTGTTCTCCAGATAGGAAAAGCTTAAGAGATGCGTGCACAAGAATCACTGTCAGACTTGATTCATGGCTTCCTGTGGTGGGATCATACCATTACCCTGAAAACAACTCAAAAACAGTCACCAGAGTCCAGTTTGAATACTGACAATGGAATTCTGGTCCCCATACAAATCAGTAGGAAGAAAGACCAGAACTTCACCCCTGATATATAAAACCTTGTAGAGAAGTATTAGTAAACAAAAGTTTTTAAGAGTCAGGAAAAAATATAAAAAAAAAATCCTTGTAAGTCATAAAAAACATTTCAATGTGAAATTCGTAAAATATCACCCTATTTATTCTCTAAGCTTTTCTAGCAACATATAACTTTATTATAACATACCTGTAGAAATCTGATGATTAAGAAACATTATTTTTTCTTAAATGTAGTTACTTAAACATTTGCCAGTTTGGGAAGTTGAGCTAAAGTCTCTTTACAGAGAAAAAAATTGCACACAATTTTCAGCCTTTTCCCTTCTGACTCTCCACATCATTGAGGGTACGGCACGTAACAGTCCACAGGAGAGCCAATGCTGCTCACTGGGCTCCGGGTATTCGACTCGTAAGAATTTGGAGCAATTCCAACCACGCCATCATTTTGAGGGGTTTCTCCTTTCAAAAAGTCATCGTCTTCATCTTCGGAAGTACCCTGCATAAATTTAAAAGAATCAGTGAGAGCAGAAAGATACTTCAGGTCTCTATTAAAGATTTGGCAGAAGTAACGAACACTGAAACCAAAAAGCATAATTCTAAAATAAATTCTGAAACGTTGCAATAATCTAATCTGCTAATCAAACTGTTACAGCAAAGTTTATACAACACCATGAAGTATTTTTATGTGTTATCACAGGAAGGAAAACACACTGCTTGAAGGACTGAAAAATTGGACACAGGATAGACATTCTGCAAGAAGGTAAATAGACTACATAGGAGCTTTAGAAGAACATAATTCAGGATTTCGGTTGTACTATAATTGTCATGACTAGTTGGAATGGTCAGAGGATTAGATGTACTCTCATTATGAAATATGGGAACTAAACTGTATCTTCAAGGTGCATTTCCCAGTGACATCAGTGTCTCCATATTCTGAAAGCGTTCATATCTTTCACAGTGGTCTGTGCTGCCAAATTCCTCTGAAGAAGAGGGGAAAACTGTTCTCAAAGCAAGGATGGATCAACCCCCTAAAGCTTCCTTATTTCAATCACAGTTTCCCCTAAATGTTCCTATCTACTAAATAAAATTAATCCTGCAATAGAAGTAGCTGATAGAGATTTGGCAAAACCAGCACCGTTTCTTGATCAGAAAAGATTACCCTTTTAATGGGTTTCTTCAGATTCTCAAGATCTTCAGCACTCAGTTCTTCCCAAAATTGATAAAAAGGATCAATGGTCTTCTTTGATCTGAAAGAGGAATTAAAACACAGTAGGAGTTAATGTATTCAGTAAAAATTATAGGCATTTTGTTTTAATAATACAATATAAAATGTTTGGCATTTTGATAGCCTTCTGCAGAGTTTTACAAACTATTCAATTAACCCCTGTATTAATCCCATGAAGAAATAACTCTGTTTTGCTGATAACTATAAATTACAATTGTTTGTTTGAGGAGTTCTGATACAGTCAGGTGTCCTAATTCCTAGCTGGGTATTGTAACAGCTACACTATGCTCGCAGATAAGCATAATTTTCTTCCAAATTTTTGAAGGAACATTTAATACTTTTAGTAATTTTATTTATTAATATTACTACATAACTTTGTATAATTAAATATAATATGTATATTTTGTACATGTGAAGATTATAAATAAGTAATAATTTCTACTTCTAAGAAAAGTCTCTGTTCTGTGGAGAAAGATTTATTTTTGAGACATATCAGAATGTTGTCTTCTAACATTTAAAAGTAATTAAAGCATCATAGTGCTCGATATTTTGAAAAGCTGCAAATAATCCACTATTCATTAAAAAAGAAAGATATTTTAAATAAGCTGACATCTCCAATCAAGAATCAACACATTAAAGGTGCAAAAAAACCAAACCAAAAGTCACCAAAAAAACAACATACCACCACCACAGCTCCAACAAAACAGCATAATATTAGCCCAATACATATTTTAGAGATCGCTTAAAAACAGAGAGAACCAAAAGAAGTCACTGAATATATTAACTAGACCTTCCAGGAAACCAGGTCCAACTCCTTCTTCATTACTGTATGTCACAGTGGGGGTAAATTTCAATTCAAACCTTTGATAATCTGTGGTTAAAATACGCAACACGAAAGGTACTAAAGATCAGGGAAGAAAGTGAACTGTAGAAACACTGATAGTTTCTTATAGTTTTAGTTTGTTATTTTCTACAAGAAGGAAATAAGTTGATAATTTTGAAACTATACCTTTTGAGCAGGTAGGGATCAAAGGGGAAGAAACTGTCGAGTGGATTAGTGCATGTTTGCACAAGGTCACCCCCACTGCCACTCCGGACAACTGGTATAAACTGCCTGTTGTTCCTCTCAATAATTGTGTAGCAGAACACCAACTGGTATTTCCTTTAAAAAGGTAAGAAAAAAAAAAAGATAAGCATTTCTAGCATACCAAAAGCAAGAGTTTCAGGTGGTATTAAAAGCTGAAGTTAATTTTTAATAAACATCCCTTCCATCTTGCATTTCCCAACTGATACTAGGAGTTTTCAAGATAGTCACAAGGTAAGGAGCCTGTTCTCTTCCCCTACACTCCCAAAAACTTCACTCTCAAGTAGAAGCACTTTGACTCCAACAATAAAAAAAAAAAAAAAAAAAAAAAACACCCAAAAAAACCCCCAAACCATCAGTTTCACAGGATTCCATTGAAACTGAACCAGAAATAAACTTATACCACTTCGAATATGGGAAGTGTCATATAAGTTGTCTCAGGTAACACTCAATTCTGTTCCTAACAATAAAACCATGTTCTAAGTACTGTGCTGCTTTTAGACACGCACAAATAATCATATTAAGCTGAAACGGAGAGAAATGAATAGGTACCTGGTAATGGCAGCAAACAAGTTCACAACAGAGGGTATACAAATCTTCAGGGGGTTTAGCTGGCACATGACAATGCGCTCAAAATTTAAACTCTGCAGATATGACAGACCTTGAGAATAAGAACAGTTGACAAACATAGATTATATACCATATAAACTGAACTTCTAATATTTTTCAGCCTGATCAGCCTGCACTCTATACACTCCCACAGAAGCACAGCTTCTTATAGTGGAGATCTAGCCCATAGCTTCTTCAGCAGAAAAGCTACTCTAAATAATAATAACCTGCCACAGCCAATGGATCCTTCCAACACAAATGCTACACTTACACGCCTATTACAGAGACTGGCAGAGGCACAGAGTTATCAAGACAAGTTAGTAATTGAAGCCCATGCTAGTTTTACATAGCTAGAATTCAAACGTGCTCAGTAAATGGGGCCAGATATCAATGTTGAGGAGTTACCTGCATTGTTTTGAATGGGGGGGTGGGGAAGCTTATTTTGGTTGGTAGCCCAAGAGGTATACAAGCCATCTCATTTTGTTTAGAGCACACCACCACAAACTTGCCATCAGATACTTGACTGAATTGACCGTTACAAAATACATCAACAGCAAAACTTGCAATGAATCACACCACCATTCAAACATAATATACTCACCCTTCCTTAGGTTTCCATCCAAAAGTTGCTTATGTCGGAAAATAAGTGTATAGAACACTGCCTGACATGTAGAATAAAATGGCCCGTGGAGAGCTACATCACAGTAAGCGTTAGCCCCTGTATCCTGATTATCAATGTATTTATGCAGCCAGTTCACCAGAAGATCCAGGCATGCTTTTACTGTACTATAATGGAGAAATAAAGGGGGAAAAAAAAAAGCGTAAGTAAAGCTTTCTTCTTTATCTCAGCATAAAACGAATCAATGTACCAACACTGAAAACCACAGTCAGTGACGGCACAAGATGCCAAAAGACATGAATCCATGAACGCGTGTTGCATGTGAAATGCACAGTAAGCAACGGGAATCCCAGGCTACAGGTAGTATGGAGAGAGATGCCTCCCATGTCCAACAAGGAATTCCAGTATCAAGTTCAACATTAAAGTCACTGAGTCCACCCTGAACAGCATAAAAATACAGAAAGCATATACATAAAAGAAGACATTTTCACCCATCTGTTGAAGTATTTTAACCCATCTGTATTAAAATACTAGAACACTTGACTTCCCTGTCTCAGAATCTACATAAAATGCCTAACATTAAGGCATTAAAATCAGCTTCTGAAAATCCAAATTCCAAAAAATATCAGCTTCCGAACATCATATACACTGGATATCCATGACTCTGCCCAAAGTCAACAACCTACCCATGCTCAGCATTTGTTGGTAACTGAAACCTTAAACAGGAAGTCGTGAGTCCCAGCAATCATTAGTCTGCATTCTGTAAACGCAAAACTTTCCCAGAAACTTCAAGACAATACTGAGACAGTATTGTAGAAAAGAAAACAAGACCATTGATTTAGGCTTACTGGCAAAGCAGTGGGAATAGAAGACCAACGCTGTGTATGCATTCTGCAAATTCTGTACTTAACCTCAGCAATCATCATAAATTATTTGGCTCTGCCCATATATCAAAACAACTTACACAACTGGAATAAATTTAGCTCTTGCCAAGAAGCTGCCAATATAACTCCCAGCAGTCTGCCTAATCACTGAAGGATTGTTCGGGTCATGCAGTTTTTTCCAAAGATGGTCTAAAAATGCCTCAGCCAAACCCTGGAAACAAGACAGAGAAATCATGAGCTGTAATGCTGACGACACTGTTTAAGTAATAGATTCCTAATACTCCCATAGTTTCTATAACCAAACCATCCAAAAAAAAAAAATATCTACCTGTAACTGTAGTAAATAATTATTCCTACACATGATGGAAAAGCACTCTTTCTTGTGTCTTTTTCTATACTTAATTGTAAAAAGTAAATGGAACCATAAGTCTAGGAAAAAAAAAAGTCAGGAACAGATACACGAGAAGTGTTTAAAAGCAAGAGTGGTAAGAAGGTGAACATGAAGTGACTGTTTACTGTCTCCCGTAGCAGAAGAGGTTAAGGACATCAGGGCAGGGAGACGAATTTACAGAAACAAAAGTGGTTCTTTACCTTAAATGGTTATATTTTGGAACTTTTTGCCACAGAAGTTAGTGATGCCAAAAATTCACATCAGTATAAAAAGCATAGTATCACAAGATATTTTGTCCTTGAATTTGTTCATCCTGGGCTGCTACCATGAAAGAACATTGCTTTGGCTCAGGAAGTTACTGGACTGCTGCTAGAGGCTGAGAGGGTACTAGAGGAAAGCATCATAACATGCTTGCCCTGTTCTGATATTCTTTCCAACACATCCACTATTCACCGCTGTCAGAGACAGGGCATCACTGTAACTAGATCTTTAGCTACCCTTACGCAAAAAGCATGCATGTTCGTATTTTCACATGGTAAGAGAAAGAAACATAGTCTGTCGAGAGAAATGGGAAAATGAGAAGGGGAACACACAGCAGACATGATGTTCAAACTGAAGAGCTAACACAGACAATATCTTTAAGATAGTTTTGGGATGCTGAAGGAACTTGCTTGAGCACTGTGTCTCAGGTTCAAGGGTCCAACTGATTCTTGTAAGAGAGGCCTGCTGACTAAGTTCCTTCACAGTACCTTAGATTCCATCTGTCTACACTTTATGAGCAACATGGGAAGACCAACCACACAGAGAAAAACTTGAAGAAAGGAATAACAGAGAAGGAAAAGAATGCAAAGATACTAATGAATCCTGATGTTTTTTGTAAAAAAAAAAAAAACAAAAAACCACAACCCCAACACAAGGATGCAGAAATGACAGAAGACACTGCATCACTGCATTTTAAAAACAGCTTGTACTCACCAGTTTAAAGCTACAGATGTAAAACATGAAATACTGTACATGACACGAAGCATGGGTTGGTAAAATAAGCTTGTCAAAAACAGACACCAAATCCCGATACAAATCCTTTGTTCTGTTGATATCAAGCTTGCCTACAAAACATATAAAACAGAACAAAATGAGCCATTTGGGGTTTTTTTTCCTGCCCTTATGCTGCAAAAGTAGCACTTGTATCTTTCTAAACCAGTAAGAAACATGTAAAGAAACCCTGTCAAGCTGACCTCCAGGCCTATCCAACATTTGGGCTCATCTGATATCTAAAAAATATTTATAGTAAGACCTTCCAGGACTTCAGTTCTACTGCTTTTTAGGGTGGTGTATATGGAGAATATCTGTGTGTTCACATGTACACACACATACAAACTGGCAGACGTGCAAACTTTGCAATAATGTGTTATTTCAGAAGAGCCAGAAGAAAATACTAAGAAATAAATTACCTGACTTATGCGAAGAAGATACAGAAAAATGGTTCCTAAATATTCTCATTTAAATATACAAATCTAAGAAATTCAAACCCTTAATAAATGCCAGTGTATATTTCTTTCGGGTTTTTTTTCTATAGCGCAAAGCTTTGCTGTATCAATTCCAACTGAGTGACATGGCTGGTTGTTTTAATCTACTTACAGTCCCTGTGATGTTGACAAGATCGATAATTCTAATACAAAAAGCAATGCAGATAATAAAACACTAGTTAATCAGAAAGCATTTCTAATCCCCTAAGTTTTGCAGCACAATGAAAAAACAAAACTCTATTTACCCTTATACCCTGTAATGCCACAGTTTGTATATAGTGTCATATTTATCTAATCAGAATGTCTGCAACTGAAGACTAAACCTCTAAAACCACAAACCTTTGCATCCTCTGCCAATACCACTGGGCAGAGGCAGGAGGAATGCAGATTACAGCCTGCTGATGGCAGAATTCTGCCACTGAAGGGCAAGGGCTCTATTCTGCAGCAACAAAAAGCAAGAACTCATCTTAGGTTTTTCTTAATTGTTAACAAAACAAAAAACTTAGTTATAGGTCAAGTGTTCTTACCATCCACGTGGCAAACATCTTTAATATAGGAAAACAGGATGGTCATCAAAATATCAAGGCGCTCTGCAAGTGGATGGGCCATTCTCTCACTACTGGAAGAAACAACTTTGTTTCCTTTTCTTTCTTCATCTTCCTCCTGGTAGATAAAATGGTGGTCATGTAGCTTTTATATGCAGAACATCATAAAGACAGTAATTGCAGGAAAAGTGAAACTAAATTTCTCTTTCAGTGATATGCTAAAGTTTTGTCTTTTTTTTTTTTTTTTAAAAAGAAACAAAGCAAAACAACTATCTAATTGCACGTCTTAATGTAAGCAAATTTTTGTAAACTAAGCCAACTACCATGAATTCTTCAGTTAGCTTTATGTATAGCTGCTTGTACTTTTATATACTGAAAATGATTCACTGCTTGTATGCTGGGTATTTACATGAATAAAGTCAACACCGGAGAACACACTAATCATTTGTCAGCTGTTCAGATTTCAAGAGCTGTGTGCAGTGCAGTAACAACAAAGCAATAATGTATTCCTAACGACAAAATAATAATGCATTCCTACACTGTCTTAAATCACAGACACCTCAAAAGTGAAAATTTTACTAAAAAAACAACTTCTAGTAGAACAAGATAACAAACCATGTCAAAAAGTCCCTCCTCCGTAGATTTTTCCTCACGATCAGAGTTATTAGCAGCTTCTTCAGCATCTTCAATATCTTGCTGTGGAGTACTAACCTACAGTTGCAAACAAGAAATTAATTTTTCTTAGACCATGACAATAATATGAAACCTTTTTTTATTATTTACGTAAAAAATGACAACATGAATAATTTCTAGAATAGATTTTGTCCTTGACTAAAACATTTTAAAAGGAAATGTTATGTATGCAATACATAACTGCTTGAAACTTTACCTCCAGAATATAAGCTTTCCCCAGACCATTATATGCTGAAGTTCTCCAAAATAAAAAGACTTAGTCATTTTCCTACACTACCCATCTTTTTTAAGACTGTAAATCATTTTACTTCAAAGGAATGATAAAACAGACTAACCACACAAAGAGAAGCACATTCTATGCACATTTACACTGATCACCATGAAACAGTTATTCTGATTCTGGCACAGAGATCCCATGCAGGCTGTAACAGTACACATCATACAGTCACCCTCAGGGGTAGGAACCTTGTAAGACTGGGAATGGAGTGTAAATTTGATTGGTTTTACACTCAGGATCATGAGCATTACTGCAACGTATTTTTTGTTGAGTTTAACACTGAAGCATATTTAATTTCCCACACTGTGTATTTTAACAACAAGCTTCCCTAAAATGGGATACAGAACAAACTTACATCCAACTTTAACAGCTTTTCAATAATAAGCTCCAGAATTTGAAGCCTCAGAGTTGGAAGGTACACCGTAACTCGGAGAAGGTTGTGAACATAACATTCCTGTAACATAAAATTAATTGTTATCTATGATAATGTTAACAGAAAGTATAATTTCTGCCAAGGACTTTTAGAAAACAAGTTTCTTAATTTGTTATCTAAAGAGCCAGAAATATGTTTAAACAAACCGTATTCAATCTAGAATAAGTTAATGTATAAGCCATACATAAACTTTCAATTGTTAAGCTGTGTTGTCATTAACTCCTTAATCTATTTCCGTGCAAATTTTTCCAACTACATCTAGACAGAATGAATATAAATATTCTGTAAGAATATACATATTCTGTATATGTAAATATTCTGCATTAATTCCCATAGGAGTTTATGTTTAAATTTCTCTACAGAAATTAAAACAAGCGTATTCCTCACTACATCTAGAACCAGCTCTACGTCAACAATTCTAAATTCCAGAGATAAGCCTTCTCAGAGTCATTCTGATTGTAAATCAAACCGGTTAACAGGCAAGTTCTGTTGAGTGTCCATGTGTCCAAGTATACACACACGTACAAAAGACAATGCTGCAACTTTCATATAGCAAAACTGTCAAATCAATGTCTAAAAGTCAGTAAAGTGCCACATTTGACTACACCATAGTCTCTTTGTGAATATGCATTATAACACAACCTTTAATTACATGAGCACATATGATTTTTCCACAGGCCATCTGGCTCACTCAGTACATAAAATGGATAGAACTAGTTTAATGAGAATGTATAAATTGGAAATATGTAACAATGCATGGACCATATTTTTAGTACACTTTGAACTTTGCCCTGAAAACACAGTTAGGAAGTTTTTCACAACTCGCTAAATAAATAAAGAAAGTCTTCTCCTAGCACCATGCAAAAGCTATTATACCCTGCATTTTACAGATAGAGAACTGATGCCCAAAGTTATTTGGGCTTAAAAAAAAAAAAAAAAAAAACAAACCCAAAACGAACCAAAAACTAGCAAGGTATACAAAGAATTCCAGGGTTTTTTTCAGTACTTGATGAGTTTGAAACACAGCTCCACCTGAACTTGGCTGGTAGAGCAGGGCTCTCTGCCTTTCTGTAAAATAAAGTGCCAACACATCAAGTTGGGACAAGTAAATATAAAGATCACACAAGAGCTGTAACCTGTCAAAAGCTACCAGCTTGTTTTTCACCACACATGAGCACTATACCAAAGATGTAATAAAACAACACCCTACACTACTGACAACTTGGATTTCACTCAGAATGTCCATTGTTTTCTGCCTTTTATCAAATCCTCTCTTCTTCTCATAAATACTTTCCAGTTTTAACAACAAATGAGACAGGTATCCTACCGTCTCCTTACTATACAACCCTGAGATTCATCGTCAAAGAGGTCCATCTTGTGCATTGATTAAGAAAGCAATCCTGTGGAAAAGATATGCAGTTATGTCATTAAAGACTAGCATAATGCTTATGCACAAGGAACTTCAGTATGCTTGGACAACCTTACACTAAACAGACATACCCATATATATAAAAATACACGTGTGTGCATACATAATATACATAAAAACAAGAATCTTAAACAATACATTCAAAAATCTGCATTCAACGGCACTGAATCAGTTGTCAATACTATAGAGTACATCTACACATTAAAAAAAAAAAAAGTGAAAAAATAAACAAAAATATTCACAGGTCTTACCAGAGTTCTTTCTGATTTATTAATGAAAGGAAAATTTTCCACAAGAATCGGCATGAGAAACTGTGGTGTCCTACAATTAAAAAAAAAAAAACACCAAACCAAACAAATGAAAAAACCCTAAGTAACAGGTGATTAACCACAAAAGCAAATACTGAGCCTCCAGCACTCTAAAGATTGACTGGAATAAGCTTATTTCACAGTAACTTTATTTTAAGTTAAGTAATCTGGTTTTGCAAGGATCACCAAACAGATAATAAGTGGCAAACTTTCATGTAGACTTGTTAAAAGCCACTTCAAATACATTGCTATAAACAACTTTCCCTACTCCCTATTCCCATTAACAGGACTTCCAGCTGCTGATTATTATGGAAATTTCATAATGATTGGATACAACATTCCGACAGCTAGAGAATATTAGGAAAAATCATGCAATGAAATTAAGTACCATACTTCAAATTAAGAGAAAAAAAAGGAATGAATCAGTTCACAAGCTTTAAATCTACAAGGAAAGGACATACGAAACCACAGGATTATATACTTACGAAGGAACATATCTTGCAACAGTTTGCAATGCTCTATGGCATGTATTAAAGTTCTCAGAAACATCTAGAGAAAGAAAAAAAATACTGTTATGCATTTCCTTATAGAAAACTAAATCAGGAACCAGGAAAACCAGTTCATATCAACTAAACATTTTAAAGAATCACAAGGAAATTACTTTTGCAAAAACGTTGGGTTGTTGGATTTTTTTGAGGGGGAGGTGTTTTGTTTGTTTGTTTTTAAGTTGAACTGCCTTACTACCAAAATAAGTGTGAAAAATAATTAGTGGCATCAGAATCAATATATGCCGAACGTGCTGCTAGTCCCAAGGCCAGATACTGTTTTTATACTCTCTCATACTAAACGCTAAACTTGGAAATCCAAAATTTACCCCACAATACACAAACATTTAGAAGATATGTCAAATCCAAGTCTGTAACCAGACAAAAATCTATTGAATAAATCATGCCTCATTTTCACAAGAGTCAAACAGCCAGCTAATCAGGCTTCTCTAGCAGGCTTTTTTTATATTCAGACACTGTCACAATTGAACAGGAGAAAAATAGTTGGGTCATCACAAGCAGAACTGAAGTTTATTCCAGCATTCAAGATAAGAAAACATGAAATTCTTGAAAAACATTTAGCTATCTGTCTGCCTTATCAACTAACACATTAATTATGCAGCATTTCTGTTATAAGTATCAATTGTATTTGAGCTTATGCAGGCAGACAACCAAAAAAAAGACTCAAGAATCCCCCAAACTACCTAACTTTACTGAGGTAAATAAAATGGAAAACAAGTAACTCCTAACTTTTCTTTGGCTTTGAAACAATGTAGGACTGGGCACGTCTTCTGATGAATCCAGTCTTATTCCTGCAGATACTGCACCAATAGGAATATTTTGAAAGTAACAAGGAGAAGGTCACCACACCATTGATTCAAGTACAAGAAATTCTTTGACTTGCCAATTTAAGGATGTACTATTTCTTCATGTTTTACATCAGTTCAGCTAAATCAATTTTGTGAAAAGGGAGCAACATGCACTGTATTCTTCTTTAGTAAAGGTATTACAGCAGCATATATAAGCCGTGCTTCCTTTATACTCACTTTCATCATCATCATCAGAATCTGAAATATCCACATCATCTTCTCTGATGGTTATTCGAGCTAGCAAAAAGTGAGATTACATCAAAATTGTACAAATCTTACAGGTAACGGTTTCAATGCCAAATAAAACACACCGGACAACAGTCTTGATCAGGACTAAAGCATCAAAATTATCCACAGGACTTTCTAAAATAAGCAGAAGCTCATCAAAAAGACTGTTTTATTCACAGAACTGGGAAGTTCTTGAGAACATCCAACATCATCCTCACTGCAGCTTTTGTTTTTTAGTAATAACAGCATTATAGAGTTCATCCCTTTCCGTGGCATCTCCATAAATGGGGTCTGTGTTAGCCACTAAAATGTGTCTTCTAAAAATCTAGGTACAGAAAACTATCACAATTCAGCTATTCAAGTTAAGAAAGTAATCAACAGGGAAAAAAAAAAAAAACCTCAACCCAATAATTAATTGTGTCACTTATTGTATTTATACAGAATTTATCTAGGAAAGACACTTTGATAAGCAAACAAAGACAATTAAGAGAAAAGTGACTTACGGGGGACAAACTGTGACACAATCATCCGGAGGCACGGCCTAAGATGGACAGTTTGTGCTGACACTAGATTGCCAAGAAAACCCAGGTATTCTTCCACTACCTCTCGACTTTTTCTCAACCATGGCAGCTTCTACAAGTAAGCAAAGAGCAAGATGTCAAAGAAAGACGTTTTGAGTAATAAACTCTTAATCTTCCCACATAACAAACAGATATTTACCAGCAAAATGCTGACCAGTTGATCAAGCTCTTTGGTCAAATACACAACAGAAGCTCGAAATTCATGCAGCCAATTAATGAGCTGGGCATCCTTAAAATAAGCAGAAAAAAAAAAAACAATAACTATTCCAATAAACAGTATTACTTATTACTAAAAAATAACAAAATCCTTAAAAGTCAAAGATTAAGATTGTAACTAGAAATTATTTTCACATTAGCATGCAAAGAATTTCTTTAAGTTTTGTGTCCTCACCAATATTAAGTTCTCAAATGCAAGAATAAATGCATACCAACTCCTAAACCAACAGCCTGCCTGGAAAGCTTAATTACAGGCTGAGCAAGGCATGCAAACCTCACTCACACAGAACATATTTAAAAGAAGTGACATTTAATCTTAATTTTATTTGCTTTTTGCTCTAGTTTAAGCAGAAAGGACATTCAAGTCTTGAAATAAGAGAGATACTGAAACAACAGCAAATCTACACAGAAAATCTTACACTGATTTTGCCTGTACACTCTGAAAGGTCTGCTAAAAACAAAGTATTTTATAAAATGTCATTTTTAAAGAGAAAAGGAACTTCATATAGCATTGTGTTTTCTGCAGCATTCTTCTCACAGTTTTTTTGCTTTAAAAGAAAAGGACAACAAATGAAGTGGGTACTCACAGCTATATAGAAAAGCCATTAAATGATACTTCTGAGTGTAACTACTAAATGCACGTCTATCTTACTGCATAATTAAACAATTTTTATTGAGATCATGAGAAGGTAAAAATCCAGCAATTTAAAGGCTGTCAAGGTCAGAAACGACAGTTTGATCTAGAGAAGTATCTGCAAAACCAAGCATCACTGACCTAGAAAGATGGTCTCTGGAACAAAGACAGACCTTCCACAAAACAAAAAGTTTCTCACTCTAGAGCAGAGTCAGAAACATCATTTGTCAAGATGCTGCATAGAAGATATATATATGCATACAGACAGACAACTGATAGTTTTTTGGGTTTTTGTTGGTTTTTTTTTTTTTCATTTGGAGTTTTAATTCTGATAGCTTTTTGCTTTGCGGAAACTGTTAAATGCAGGTAAATGCTTTAAGCAAAGGATCTGGGTAAGCATCAGAATGGTTCGTCTGATGATTCTACTCAGACAGCTGAACTTTAAATCATCAGACCAAAACTCTTACCTTTATGTCTGGATCTGACAGCTGATGCTTTAACAACTCAAAATCTGTGGTCTCACCCTAGCACAGGAAAGAAAAATAAGTAGATAACAGACTTTTTTTTTTTTCCCAGCAAAAAATACAGATTTCATCAACGAATCTGAGCAACCTAATATTGCTGAACAGCAACAAGAATACCACAAATGAGAAAGCTCAGGGAAGGCTGGATCAGCAGTAACAGAGTGCCATTCCTGACAGACACCTGAGGCTGCTGGCTCCTTTCCAGCTGCTCTCCCTGCCACCACTTTTCACCCTCTGCCGTGTGCCAGGCTTCGCATCCACCCAGGGTGTCTCTCAGGTTGACTCACAGGGGAAATCTTTTCCCTTGCACAGCAATACCGCCTGGCACAAGCCTGAAGCACTCAGCCGCCCCCAGTTTTTCCCCCTCAGCCTTCAGACGCGGTCTTGTGCAAGACCAAGACAGGGAATTACCCCCCCAAGCCCCGGCGCCCCGCAGCGCACGCAGCCTGGCAGAAAGGGAGCCGCCCGCCGAGAGCCGCCACTCACCTTTTCGTACTTCAGCAAGATGTCCGTCAGAGTCCCCCCGAACCGTACCGTCTTCCTGGGCGGGGAGCTGATGAACTCGTCCCCTCCCAGCATGGTGACTGACCCCTCACCTGAGGGAAGGCGACAGACGCGTGAGCACCCGCGGGCCTCCCCTCGCCCCGACCGCTCTCCCTCAGGGGCCCGGCCCGCCCAGGGGGGAACCCACCGGCCGCCGCGCCCCTCTCCTCAGCGGACGGGCAGAAGCGACTCCCTCCCCCTCGCGACCCCTCGCCGCTATCCCGCCTTGCCTTGCGGTGGCGGCAGCGCGCGCCTCGCTAGCAGGGCAGACGGCGCCGCGCGCCGCGCCCCTCGCACGCTGCCTGCCCGCGCCGCCACATGCCGCAGCCAGGCGGAAAGAGCGACGTCCGCACCGGAAACGGGGAGGGCCCCGCCCCTCGGGCCATAGAGAGGCAGCGGCCGGAAGGGCCGCTGCCGCTCTGGGCCCGCCGTCGGTGGTGCGGGAGGCGGAGAGGGACGCGTCCGCTCCCAGTACCGGGGGGTGGTTTGGAGGTTATTTGAAATACACGCCAAGCGGCTGCATTAAAGGGCGTAGCAGCTTGGAGATCGTGTAATTCCAAAGGAACTGAACACTAAATGCACACAAGCCTTCGACAACTTGTAGAGCAACCCGGGTAGGTATAAATGGAAACATCGGGTTTCCCCCCCTTTTTTTTTTAATTCAGTTGGGCACATAACGCTGCCGTCTCCAGCCCCCGCACGCTGGTCCCGGCAGCACACGGCCTGCTGTGGCCCCAGCCCCCGGCACCACCCCGGTACCCCACTCCCGCCCCCAGGAGTCAAGACGAACAGGTTTTTTGGAGAATTTACTCATAATTTATTTTCTCCCGGGAGGAGATGTAACCACTTAAGTAAACCATATATACCCATTAGAACTGTCTTTAGATACATCTAAAGCGTCTAACAACGAGCATTTGGTCCTTCTACACAGCTACAAGTTGGGGGTTTGGCTTTTTTCCTTTAGTGGGATATAGGACACAGGTTCAAGCAAGTTTTATGGCTTAACCAGCTACAAAAAAACCCTCTTATATAATTACACTCCTATAACCAGAGCGTGGTTCTTTGCAGTTTTGGCTGTGTTTTCAAACGGCATGCATAGAACTGTCCTGTATTCCTAAAGAAATCCCAGGGTGAGATGCAAACCCCGCACTCCTTCGGCCACACGCCGGCCTGAACCTCTGCCAGAGCTTCCTTCCCAGCACCGGGGCAAAATCTCTTTGGACGCACTTTGCGCTGCGCTCAGCTACCACTGATAAGGGTACCAGGAGACTAAAATAGTGTTAAACGTTTGTTAATGTTTAACTGCCAATAATTCAGTGGCCAGTCTCCGTTTGGTACTAGCCTTGCTCATTTAGAAAGCAAACAGAGGGCATGGAATGGTAACTGGTTTATGTTTTCCAAAGCAAAGGATCAAAGCGTACAGTAGCTATTGTTGCCCCATGGTAAGTGCTTTTCATCTCATTGTTTAGACACGCTGTACTTGCAATATTTTAGTGCTTCTCTGTGCTTAATGTCCTCCTTTACTGATGTGTCAGCTCCTATATTTGATTTTTGAAACATACATACTCTTCATAATTGTGAACATCTGAATCCCATGCAATTTTTGAGTAAAGCTGCAACAGCCAACAACCGTCTAGCTCCCATCTTATGCAACAACTATTAAGCATTGATACTGGATTTAAATCAATCACACTGTCATCTACGCTGAATGCAAAGCCCTACTCAAATCACTCCAGTAATTATGATTGCAACACCAGATCAGAACAAAATTTTCACCAGATTAAGTATGTGAATGGCTGCACACAAAAGTTTTTCCGATTTACAGCTGCTACTAATCATTCCACTTATTAAACATTACATTTCATAATTCAGTTTACAAGTGAAACAATGGAGAATCAGAAAAAGCAAGTTCAGACCAATGAAATGAAAAAGATTCTTGCAAATGACACTGAAACAGTGATGTCTAGGTTTCAAGGAAGGCGTTCGTTCAGCTTTTTTTTTTTTTAATCAGACCATTGTAACAACACGGTGGTGTCACAGTGCAGTTCCTCTAGAAGGAGGAAACAATTGTACACACCTAAAAACTGCAGTTAGTGAAGAAATTACTTTACAGACCTTCAAGTTTAGCGTTCGACTAACCTTTTTGAAAAACTGAGAGCATTCAGAAAACATTAAATTAGAATATGCATAGAAAAGTAAGAAGTTATTCCAATAGTTTACAAGAGAATATTACAAATACGTTTCAAGAGTTCACAAGGAAGAACAGCCACAGTATTCTTAGTAAATATTTTCCTTAAATCCACCTCTAGCATTCCATAAGGTGTGGCATAAAAACAACTGTACATCAGAATTTTAAGACCTACCCATATTTGCTAATGGTGGGCTCAAACTCCTATTGTCAGTTCAAAAACAGGAAATCACAAAGAATTTCTCCATACAAGAATTTTAGGTATCATTAACTTTAATATAAATCTTTTCCCAGGTGCTACTTCTCAGTTACATCTAAATGTATTTTTTTTAATATTTTATAAAATATCAGAGTATTTATTAATCAACAGGGGGGTTTTTTTGGTGGTGTCCCCACCCTCCACCAATGCTTCAGCATTAAGAAAATAATTCCTAACATCACTGGACTAAGAATGCCTCTTTCTTAGTCATCATACTACATCATTTGCAACTATAGAAAATGATGAAAATTTATAACAGTCACTGTAAATTGGTTATTTACACTATAAACAACTTCTACTACATTTGCAATCTTGCATCAGTAGTTTACAATAGATATTTTAAAAGCACCCTTACAAACAAAAGTATTGCACTGGCATCATAAAAATTCACAGTAAGTTTAACTTTCAGACCTTGGTAAAACAGTGCAAGAGCTTTTCATTATGCAAGAGCTTCTTATCTAAACATTCCCAGGTTATTAAAAACAAAAATTTAGAAAAATCCATATTAGACGCTGCAGTGAGTTTTCTGTGAATCAGGTTTGTTTCTTTTTTAGCTCTCACTTCTTAAGAGATCTAGTTTATGTTTTGAAATGGTGGAAAAAAAACCACAAAAACCTTCCTGTTCCAACACTGAAATAGGTGCATTTGGCAGAGATATGGCTCTATGTGTCCATTTTATACAGAGTCCATAATGTTTGCAGTGATCATTCCATAATGAGAGAATCCTATTGCATTGAGTAGGGAATTCTCTTTCTATAATTTGCAGCACTTCCTCCACTTTTAGAGGCAGTATCTTCAATAGTCGTGTCTTCAACAGATCCTGAAGATAATACATTAAGAAAAGGTTACTCCAAACAAGTTTTAGAACAAATAGTCATATAAAATTCTAAACTGTCATTTGAAGTAAGTCTTAAAAGTATTTTTCCTCATGTTTAACAGCCAGTTGGGACTCAAACGAAAGGCCCATTAAGTCAACAGCCCATCTCCAATAGTGACCAAGTGTGGATGTCTCAATATAGGCATAAGAATACAGCATGCAAGTAATATCTCCTCAGGATATTATCTCAGTTGCCACTTACTGCCTCAGGTCTTCCAGAACCAAATATATCTTTCCATCTCTCCTGTTGTTTCCTCTGGCTTTTTGAATCACTAAATTTTTATCTGTTGCACTGTCCCATGTCAAATAATCCCATGCTTCAGCTATATAGCACACAACAACTTGTTGGTTCCTGTGTTTTCTTGGGAAAGCCATTCCCTATGTTCCTTTTTCGTATCACTTGTGGGTGTATAAGCCTCTAGAATATTTTAGACTCTGCATCTTCTTTCAGGCTGAAGGACCCTAATCCATTTGTTATTCCTTTTATAGATTTCATTCCAGATCTTGAGGATTCTTACCCTTCTCATTCACTTCTACTATAATTTATAAGATAGGAAATTGGAACAGTATCCATTATTCAACTTCAATAAGTTATTAATGGCAAGAACCAGAAAATTATCGAAATGACAAAAACACAGAAATAGTTTACGTGAAGAACAAACTTCCTTATTAAGGCAACAGTTAGTTTTCCAAACACTTGCACTTTTTTTTTTTTTTTTTAATTGTAGGAGAAATCTCAAGTTAATGGTTCAGGAAGCTTTTCTAATGACCAGTAGGGTGTTGGGTTTCTTTGCTGGTGTGGCGCTTTTTTTTTTTTTTGTGGTGGTGGTGTTTTTTTTTCCCCTCCTCTTGACAATATCTGGCCAAACATGTTTAACCCGTTTGGTTAAGTTCATAAATATTTCCAGCTGGGGAGAGGATTTTGTCTATCAGTAAGGGATGATCCAATTCAGACAGTTGTTTTACAAGAAGATATAAAATACTTCAGACAAACTTACTTCAAAAGGGAACACTGAATTATCTTTGGAGGTGCAACAATTTGCTACCTCCAAAGCACTCTATATATCAGTCTCTACAGGAAAGAATAAACCATAGATCATTTCTAATTAAAATCAGTAACAAGACTTGAAATAATTAAAAACAATGGATAACTTTCACTACCAGAAGTCCATTACAACAAAATACACATCTGTGTACACATATTTAAAGTAGGACCATCTACAGAGATGGCACATTATTTACTGAACTCAATACCTATAATTGCCTAACCTTTTTCATCTAAAGATTATGGCATAGTCATTTACAAAGGTAATTTCTTCCCTGTAAATACTGAACACTGTCAATTCTATTTAAGAAAAAAATGTCTAAAAAGAGGAGGACTCATTTTCAACAGCCCATTTTCTAATTGCAGATATAGTTAATAATAAACTAAATAACAGTAACAATTCTTTTAAAGTTCTATTGCTGCTGTTCTTTTCCAGCTCCTACAAGTTTTCTACTAAGCAATAGTTATCTATATTCTACGTCCCTACTGTTAGAACTTCCTCTGAAGAAAATTCTGTGGCTTTCAGGAAAGACGGTTTACAACAAAGTTCACGTGAAAGCCGTCAAGAGTAGCTTCAAGATTCAGTTTCAAGGAGCAGCAGAAAAAGCCGACCTTGTACACAGTGAATCAGAACTGCAAGATGTTCAGAATTCTCAAACAGTTCAGACAGTGGAAAATTGTTTTTACAGTTCCTTCAGAAAAGGATTTTACATACAGAAGTGAAAGCTTGACTTTTTTCTTTCCATTTTCAAAGAATTGAGCGTGCTTTTCTTCCTGAATAAACATGGCAGATTAATGAACACAGCAGGGATACTTCGAAAGGCTTGATGACCTTCAACGATGTTTCAAAGCTGGACATGGATGCTTTCTTTGCATACTAGATAGTAGCACATCTTTTTCAGATGACTGAGGTTCAAGACAAGTCATTTAACTATTGATTGCATATACGAGTTCCAAACTAGTAGCTACCGCTCTGCCCCTAAGCTGAATACAAGTCAGCATTTCACTTTTTTTGTTGTTCTTGAAGAAAGAAGCATTTCATGTTGCTAAAGAGGAAGCTTCCCCTCACAAGGGCTCATGTGGGTAGTGGTTAATGGCTATTTCCTTACCCTACACTTAACTTCTGGTGATGTTTAGAGTTACTCTCAGGACCAGTTCAGAACCACAGGGCTTCTGTGCTTGCAGTGAGCTCTGCATGCCAACTTCCTCACGCTCAGGTGTGCTTGACTCCAGCTGGCCTTTTCCATTCTGAGACAGCTACAGGAAGTATCTGCCCTGCCTGATCAAATTTGCACCATCTCTCTCACTCGTTTTCTGTTATTGCTTAAGTTGAGAAAGATTTCCCACAACTTTTTCTTTTTTTTTTTTTTTTTTTTTAAACTGTCAGCTGTGAGCAAGTGCTTTAACATAAGTTTTTAACTGACTCTCAGTGAAGAGAGTTTTCTCAAGTTCCCGACAAACTTAAGGTTCCCCCTCCCGCCCCCAGTTTCCCTTCCACTGAGCCCTTTCCCTGGAGGCCCTGCCCCGGGACGGGTCTCCCCGGCTCTCACCTGCCGGAGTCGGCGGGGCGGCCCCGCGGGCCCCGGGGGCGCTGCAGCTCCAGGTCGGCGGCGGCGCGGGATCGAGATGCGGGAGCGAAGGCGGAGGAGAGGCGGAGGCTGAGGCCGTGCACCAGCCCCCGCAGCAGGCTGTCCCCGCCACCTTTGGGCAGCGCCAGCCCCACGTCGTCGCGCAGCTCCTCCGGCGGCACCTCCAGGTTGCCGGCGTACCAGAACACCCACCAGATGAGGCTGAGGAAGATGCCGATGCCGCCCGCGTAGATGAGCAGGTCGGAGAAGAAGACGTCGGCGAACACACCGGCCAGCAGCACCGCCAAGCCCAGCGCGTCGAAGGCCAGCGCCAGCCAGAAGGCGGCCACGCAGCGGCCCAGTCCGCCAGGGGCCGCCATCGCGGGCCGGGGTAGGGGGAAGCAGCACCGCCGCCTCGGGTCGCCCTCACCTGAGGGGAAGGCGGGGCGCGGCCGGAGGGCGGGGCCGCACCTGAGGGGGACATCCGGGCCACGCCCCGCCGCTCGCACCTGCGCGCGGGGCCACGCCCCAGCGGCCGCTGAGGTGGAAGGCGGGAAGGCTGCCGCCATCAGGGCGGCCACCGCCCTCCGCTTTTCTTTGGCTGCTCCTTTTCGCCGAGGCCCGGTTCCTACCGCCGGTCTCTCCCCGCCAGCGGCGCCCCCCGTTAGGCACCTTCCTCCTGCCTCTGCCTCGTCGAGGCGGTTGACGCAGCCGGTGCTTCTCCCCTTCGTGAGAAAAGAGCAGGAGCTGGAGAGTGGTCTGTGGTGGCTGTCGGCATTTTGGAGCCGAGGCATCCCCTGCAAGGGTCGGTCACTGCCCTTTCCTTGTGCAGGTGAGTGTGAGGCAGACACAGCTGGAGCCATTAAGTGTTTCCAGTTGGGGCAGTGTCACCTTGAGAAGGGGGAGTGAGGCCTCTGCTCAGACACCCTAGAAGGGAGGCACTTAAAAAAAAAAAACGGTCTTGAGATGCACATACCTGTTGCAGACCTCCACACTTGCAAGAGGAGGCAGCCATTAGTAGGCAGCTGAGGTTTGCAGGGCTGTTATAATGTGCATCTGCAAATAGATTAACATAATAGGCAAGACACATATTTCAGTTCACTCTTGCGTCAATGACCTGGTACCTATCTTTTAACACTCTTAAGTCCTCAAGTACAAAAACTATGTTCAGCTGTAGGCTCTTTTGCAGATACTCTCATGAGGCTCTCCTATCTAACAGTTTGTTTAATGATGGGTAAGCCACACTTCCAGTAACTAGAAATACCAAGCCAAGGGCAAGTCTGACAGGCCTAAGAGCATATGCAGCTTCCACATGTTTGTGGAAGTACAGTGTGCCAAGAACGATGCCACTGAGGAAGACTATTCCTCCAATGACAATGAGTGCCATTGGTGTACCATAAGACTGCGGACTCAATTCCTATCATAGCACTTGGCTCACTTATCATTGCTCCTGCTGAACACTGAGAATCAAGACTAGGTAAAGCCACTTCCTCATTAGTGACTGCCTGTGTTACTGACATTATTCCATAAAAGACATCCTTGGGAAATGACAAGCTGAAATCCTCTTAAAAAGAAAAAAGTTAAAATCATTCTTTCTTCAACAATAAAATGTTTCGCTTTGAGACATAATACCACTTCTGTCTTTAGAAGAATTATGGTACCAAAAAGCCTATACTACTATTCTTCCTGATTATTTTCAAATATCTTTTGGACTTTAAAGTCTAAACTTAGCTTCAGTAAAACATCTATGGTTGTATTTCTGCCTCACATTATGGTGTTAAATAACCTTCTAACTTCTGTCTCTCTCAAAAGTGTAAGAAAAAAATGATAATGTATTAGTTATCCAAGTTTGAGTGAGTTCATATACCTTAGTCTATGGGAGTTTATTAGAATCAGAATAGCTCTTAGAAGTCAAGCTAATTTTAGGATTTCATGCTTATCCAGATGGCAGTAGGAATTCTAATAATCATATACAACCCTAAAAGAAACAATCATGACCATTTTGCTTAATCTGAAGATTGTTAGAGTGAGAAGGCAGATCTAATTACAACAGAATAACAAATAGCGAGGGAATTTTAAACAGAAATCAGTATTAATAGTCTTAACTCAGTTTCTTTGGAAAAAGAGCTATTTAAGCCATAGTTCTAGCCCTGTGGTGTTTTTATTGTGTGCACCAAACTTACCTCCCCCTAGGGCCTAAGATGTAATTAACTCCTACAAAATCAGTTTATGAACAAGGTTATCTTCTCTGCATTCCTCCTGCCAAGACTTTGCTTTGATAATATTCAGATATTTGCTTTATTATTAGCTGTTATTCTTCCCAGTAATGCTGAATTTAAGGGCTAATCTGAAAGTCTAAGTTACATTATCACCCTCATCCTACCAAACCTGCACAAATACAGTGATTTCTATAAGCATGGCAGAAGGCTTACAGACTAACTACAGGCATAAATTAGTCTATGTTTTTTTCTAGGTAGATGATATTTTTCTTTATTTATCTGTCCATGGAAATTAATTTTTTCAGCAAGTTTGTTCAAAACACGACACTGCTGAAGTTACTAACAAATTGAATATATTTCCATTTGATGAAAAAAAAAAGCACCCAGCCATATAAATCAGAGTAGAAGTTAAGGTAGTTTTAAAGTTTTCCTCTTTTACAAAAAGAATAGTTCAGCAAGCTTTTTATGGGAGGAAAACAAAGCACTTTGGCTTCAGTTGAGTAATAAGTTACAAGGTAGCTGCACTGAGTTGTTTCAAGGTAGTTTTCGTTTCTAATACTTACTGCAGTCTTTTGAAAGACTTGCTTCCTAACTTGAGTTTGTATTTGTGAGGAACACCAGTTAGTTTGCACTTTAATACAAACACAGAGAACAAATGAGCAATATAGAATAAATTCTAGTCAAAACCACCACACTGTGTGCTACTAAATATTTTAGTTGTATCCTTATTTTAAACCTTTCAAATAAAAGCAAAGACTCCTTGCAAAAGCCTGTCCTTAATCTAATTAAGAGTTTAGATTTAACTCTTGCAGCAAGTTTTAATAATAAAACAAAACACCTTTTTTAAAATGAGAACGTTGATATTTTGAAAGTTACCAACTTCCTCTTCCCTTCTAGCCTGCATACAGCTGCTGTACTTTCAGTACTGCTAAAAAGGACATGAACTCGCACACATTAATGATACACAAAAAAAAAGTTATTACCCAGTCTCCACAATGCAAGGATCCATGAGCCATGTAAAGAAAGCACTGTTTGTTGTTTCTTGAGGTGTTTCAAGAGGTTAGATATCTCTTGATAATTCCATATTTTAAAATATTATTATTCTACACTCTTAATACAGAAAAGTTAACAGATACATTTTTCTATTTAAAACCCCAGAACCTTGGCTGAGGACAAACAGTACCCTTGAAAGTGTTGCTTAAGAATTTAACCAAAGCCCCTTTTCTAAATTCGATGTTATGGGGCTCCTGACAGAACTTGTGGTAATGCAGATTTAGTATAAGACTGATAATTTTACTAGCCATATCATAAATGGCTTTTGTAGTTCATTCCTCCATTATTTCCACCTTCAATTTTTAAATAAAATAAAGATTGCAAGGTCAAGGACATAGTACCTTCAATAATTATTCTGCTGTCTATTAAACCTTTCACCTTCTATTTCTAAAGTCAGTCAGAATAAGTATCACAGAAATAAAAATGGTTGGTCTCCAAGAATTTATACATAAACATACCAGATTTGCTTTAGTCTCTTGATGGTTATCTCCAGAAACATCCTTACAAAGACTTGGGTGCAACTACTGCACACCGGCCATTCACGTAAGACTGAACTTAATACTCACCCATGTGCCTTGGAGAGTTAAACCAGCTCAGCCCTCAGGGAGATGTTTTCCGTCTTAGCTGCTTCTGCCAGTGCAGAAAGTTCAGTTACCTTTGTTACAAGAGCATTTGTACTAAGGAAGTGAAGTGGTGATTTGGTGCTTAAAGCTTGCCGGTTGAAATTAGTTAATTGGAAACAATTGTGTCTCACACCTGATCTGATTCTGCAACGCATCAGCAATAGGCACAATCTCAACTTGAATGAATGTTAGTTTTTCTTATTTCCTCCTTTCTTGATTAGCAAAGTGAAAGGTTTTCTTTGGGGTTTTAAGCAAGAAAAACATTACTAAGAAAGTTTCCTGAATAAACATAACAAATTTGACTCTATCGTTCAATACTGATCTTCAATACATACAGTCTGCTGAGAAGCTGAGAATTATTACCTCCCTGCAACAATGGTAACGTACTGCTTCTGAGCAAGGGTGACTACTGCAAATGTCTCCAAGTGAAGAGCTGCAATAGCTACATCAAATTGTTACTCACTGATTTTCTGAATTCTAAATATATACCTATTTTTAATAAAAGAATACATTACTTATAGGGAGAAGAAAAAATCACATCAGCAGTTTTATATCTTATTTAACTGTCAGAATCCCAGACAGTAAGCAACATAAAAGGAACAAATTCTGCTATATGCTATATGTGTATATATGTATGTACACTTTCCCCCCAATGTTAGTTTGTAGCTGTGTCGATTGGTTGCTTTACCTGTCTTACCTGGCTGTATGAATTCCAGTGCTGCTATCAAAGTAAAGACAAGACTAACTACTGCAGTCCCAACACAGAATGGCTTGAGGTGCTGCAGAATTTCAAGGCGGTACTTGTTAATATTTTCAGTGTAAAGGATGTGATTTTCCAGCATCTAGAAGCTAGTATGGTTCACTAGCAATTACTAATACAGAAGTTAATGATCTTCATTTCATAATTTTCTGCACATGTACAAATTAAGAAACATTTTTAACATGAATGATTAAATAGAAAAGCACATTTCTGGAAAGGAGAAGAGCTCTGTATCTATCCTCTTACTTCTCTATTACAACAGTGAAATAGTATTTTGCAGCCCAGACTAGGAAGTGATGCTTTTGGACAAGATTGAATCTTTTTGTTAGTATGAATCTAACAGGGATCATTGAGTCACACTCTGAACTATTTTGTTTCTTGATTAAAAAATGTTTATGGTATTAGAACAAGAGGTCATGGGTTACAGAAAGTTGACACCATAGATCAACCAGAATCTTTTCATACTCTTCAATGTTCTTTTACCACTTTTTATTTAGAACCCACTTTCTAGGTAGCAAATCTACTGATGTCCTAAATAGGAGACAGGATGGGTTTTTTTTGAACTCTGCAAATTAAACTGGCTACATACTGTTTGATTAATATTCTTGTCTCATGGCTTCTTCCTATCTGAATTTGAGTAAAACACTGCAAAAAAATATTTTTACCACTAGGACTTTTTATCACAAATCTGTCTTGCATTCTCTCTCTGAGAAGGATGTGAAGTAATCTGTACAGAGAGCAACCATTTGGTTATTCTGTAAAATTTCCAATATATAAACTTCCAGTTCTGCTGGGACCAGTTAACCTACTGGCACACCTGGAATTCATACAGGCTTTGGTGTTTTTCAGATGGAAGAGACAATAATATCACAACCAGCGTGCAGCGATACCCTCAATTGTTCTGGCAGTAGAAATAAAGCCCAAAAGCAAAGGTAAGGAGATTTTGCTTGATGTCATAAAGTATAAATGGTCAAAGCATACAATGAGTAAAAAAGTACATGCTTTTTCTTCTTTTTTTTTTTAAACACACCAATGCCCTAGGTAAAAATAGCTAAAACATACTTTAAGTTTGGCTTTTTATCAGGCTATATTAAATATCTGGAATAGGATCAATAGCTGTCAGCCTGTTTTCATTATATTGAACATTTTAAGAAAAAATGGTAGAAGCTATTTCACATTATAAATCACATGTTAAATAGATTGCTGCTCTTGGTATGCATGCTTCTTGCTTCAGCCCTTGTCTGTTCCGGTATTAAGGTATGCTTTAGGAAGATGCAACATTTCTCAGCTTCTTTTCTGCAGTAGCACCCTCCCTACCCTTTGACACTTAAAAGAATTTGAGTGCTTTTAATTTGGGTCAGGAAGAGATAAAAGGTAAGAAATAAAGCCTATTAAGATTGTGAGTTTATTTGTTCCAGCTCATCAGTTAGAAGGAAACACAACTGAATCATTATAGGTCTCTGAATAAAGCTCTTGGGATCAGATTTTCTTAAGAAGGTATTTTACTTCATCAATATATTTGCTTAGTAAAAAGACATCACTGAATGACTATATAAAATGTGTTACAACAGACAACATTCATGCTGACTGTGGCTTGCGCAGCTTCTTGGGTGCTTGCTTTGGTGTTTTTGAAGACTTCTTGGCTGACTGTATTGATTTGCCAGCTTTAGGTGTTGCAAAAGACTTTGCTTCAGGCTTTTTGGGAGTCTTTTTCACCTCTTTTTCTTTTATTGCTTCCTTTGGCATGCTGGGCTGCTTGACTTTTTTCTGTTTTGGTGATGTCTGCAAGTCTGCAAGCTCTTCTGTAACTTTAAGTTTTGGTTTTGGAGTCTCCAGAGCTAGAGATTGTTTCTTTCTCTTACCGCGGGGTGTTTTAGTTTTCTTGCCCAGGTTGTCATCTTTTTCTAGACGTGCTTCCATTTTCTGTATTTAAGACACACAAAAAAATTTACCCTTCTACCTAAGACACATCTCTACTGTTTTTTAAGAATAATCAATGAAAAACATTATAAATGACATATATTTATGATTGAACTCTGCCTTAGCCCAAACAATCTGTTCACATTTCAGTCTAGAAGCAGAAGATTAAACACAGAACTAAATAATGAAAAATAACAAGGCAGTAATAAAGTAAATAGATATAATAAATGCAAGGATCCTCTTGGCCAGTGAAGCCACTGACCTCTGCTGGCAGTGCTTTAAACCACAGTCCTCTTCTTGACACATTTCCAGGCTTAACAGACCGAATAGAGATCAGCTCTATTTGAAGTCCAGCTGTAGATGCACAAACTGACTGCACTCCTATCTGTGCACTAGGCCTTGTATTCCCTCGTATTCATGACATATTCCCAAATGGCCCTCATGAAACAACTCTAATTGTATGTATCACAGGTCTCTGGCAAATACATTACATGAACTAATCCAGATCTGTTGCAGAAGAGCAGCTTGAAGCAACCTGTACGAGTTTTTCTGATGGGCCTGCACATAATCATAGCTTGTTTGGGCAAAAGTGCATCTTTAAGAGTTTAAGAGATGCACCCATCATGAATGCAGTGTAACTGAGTTGAATTTATAAGTGTTATTGTTTTATTAATCCAAATATTTTTCCTAGGTATTTGTTAAGCGTGTTATCAGTCTGGTTGTTTTGCAGACAGGTTAATGACATGATTCACATCATCCCTAATACTGACAACAATGAGTCCATACAGCATTTCATGCAAGCTGCTAGCTCTCAATTTATATTACGTGATTGTTAATGTTGTATATTACTAACCTAGAGAATGTTACTTGTTTTTCCTCAAGTTTTGCAGTCCAGGCAGGAAATGATACATTAAAATTTAATTAAAATATTTTGAATTAAAATTTTATGATTAACTTGATTAAGTATTAAAAGCTGCTTCTCAATCATTTACTCTTTCTTCTGACTTCAGGCTTGTTACTTGACCCAGGCAAAATTGCTGCTATTTTCAGAAAAATACATAAAAGGACAATAACCACTGGTTTCCTCTGTCTGTAAGAGGGGTCAACTAAGAAATAAGAAAATCCTCAAAACAAAACAACAAAAAAAATAAGCAAACAAAAACCAAACCAGACCCCAAACCAAACAAAACAAAAAAAAACCAACAAAAAACCCCACCAAAATCTCCTGAAGTCACCCCACACACACACTCAGCTCTTGGTTTCATGTTATATTAAAAAAAAATAATCCAGTTCACTTGAAGTGTGTTAACACACACACTTCCCTAATTTAAACGGTTCAAAATCTTAAATTTTAACTGAAATGTGAGCTTCTAAATATTATTCAGCAATTACCTCCAGCTCCGCTAGGATGGTTGTTTGCATAGGCACCAATTGTGGAATTTCTTCATCATCATCATGATCACCTGGTTCTTGGATTGCTTCTACCTTTTCTTTTATTGCAAGCTCCTTGGTAGCAGCAGCCGCATCAATTCCAGTTGTTGAAGTGACTTGACTCGAGTTCATTTTTTTAGCTGATTTCTTTGGTTTCTTCTTCTTTTCCTTCTAGAATTAATTGGAAGTACATCTCAGACAAACCCCCATAACAGTGCTAAATGTATAATAACTGTTTCAATATGGTGAAAAATAAGAGAGTCTAGCAACATTAATTTAAATATTGCTGTTTAATACACCTGGACTGGTCAACTGTATGTAAAATATGAAAAAATGCATTACTTTCAGAAGTTTATTATTGCTTACTTATGAGCTGTTTATTATAAAGTCCAGATGCAGTCTTTAAGTTGTGTATACATGCTCCAAATTTATTTTGGACAAAACAAGCAGAAGTCAGTGCAAAGGAATAGCTAATATTTTTCTATTTCTTAAAAAAAGTAGGTGAGTCTCCCCTCATATATACAAGTATATGAACTTGTGAATTATTCAGATGCCACTGATTAGCAAATAAATAATGGATGAATAGTCTGTATCTGTATATGTTAATGAATGTATTTTCAGAAGGCAAATATGAATAAACCATACAAGCAAGTGTTTTAAGAAAGAATCTCAGCTGTCTACAGTTTAGGACTAGAAATGCTTAACTTATTTCCAGTTTGCTTTACAACCCATCAGGGAGTTTCCATGATTTTGTTAGAATTACTGAGTATTTGAAGTGCTCAGAGTCAGGAGCACCTAACCCATTTGTAGCCATAAACGCCTGGGATCAACTGCTAAAACATTTTTACTCAACACATCAGATACTATAATGCATAAAAGGAAGGCAAAGAACTAGTCATTCTAAATTGGTTTTATGGAAAGTTTGAAGAATTCTTTTTTACCTTTACTTGCTTTTTTACTTGCTTTTTTTTGAGAGATGGCTGGCTGTCAAGCTCATCCAAGTTGGAGATATTTGCAGTAAAAATTGGAAGTGCAACTGATTTAAGTGTTTTGAGGTGAAGAATTTTTACATTTTTCCAATTCTGCAACAACAAAAACAGTACGTTATGTAAAAATAACAAGGCTGAATTATGAACTGGCTCAGCTTTAACACAGTCAATCAGCAGTACCTTTGGTAACTTCTTAGCAATCACCTCAGCTGCTGCGATGAT
Organism: Tringa solitaria; assembly: GCA_026413425.1. Taxonomy (NCBI): domain Eukaryota; kingdom Metazoa; phylum Chordata; class Aves; order Charadriiformes; family Scolopacidae; genus Tringa; species Tringa solitaria. The sequence goes on from JAOXJM010000071.1 coordinate 10,593,940, forward strand.
ATTATCTAGTATCTCATCAGCTTTCATTCCAGTGTGACCTACACGTGCTGTACTGAAAGAACAAAAGAATAATATTTCTATGTGGGCAAATAAACATGTATCAAGTTACTTGTTCTTAGGCATACCCAGAAATGAAAAAAAAGCCCACTTATCTGCAATTATCTTCACTTTCATAAAGGATGGCTGGCTATTGCAGAAGTCTTTTGTAATAACAGTCAGAATAGATTTACCTGTACTAATCTTTCTGTATTTGGATATGCAATTTCTGCCTTATACTACTAAGCCTATTACCAATTTAGATAAATTTTAGATACACAATAAATGAAAAAAAGTTTTACAAGTACAGAATATTTTGGAAGTAGTTTTTACCTAATTTAACAGAAATATTTTTCTATGATTGTATGTGCTGTTTGACAGCAACAGTTGCCTAGAAATTCCTTACGTATAAAGAAAGAGACGAAAAGTAAAACTTTATAGTAAAACTTCTCAATAAGTAGAACTACTGATTTCTTCATATGGGGTAAGGTTCAAAATGGCCCATATCCGGAATGCTGACCCTCAATCTCTTCTATTCACATATTAACAGAATAAAAAAACCCTCATTTAAAATTCCTACAGTTAAGGTACAAGGTTACGTCCTTCAAGCGAAGTATTAATCTACTCGTACTTACTAACAACACCCTTTGTTGGTAACTGGCAGTGTAGTCCCCTGGATATGTTTTTGTAGTTCCTTAGCAAGATTTCTGGCTTTCAGGTTTACAGATAAAGGTGCCCTAAAAAAGAAAGGAGGGAAATTTAAAAAAAAAAAAAAGTTACAAAAAAAAAACTAAAACAAACAAGCCAAACCAAAACCCAACCCCCTCCAAAAAAGCCCAACCAACCAAAACTTTACTAAGAACAATCCAGTGTTGAAAAGCTACTGTAAAATGGATACACAGAATCTAAAGACCTACTTTTTCCTCTCATAAAAGTGTTTTCCTAGATGTGAGGGCAAGAGCCTTCTAATTCGGTCATCAGACAGAAAGAGATCAAATCTGTTCAGGAGGCGACGCTTTGCTTCAAATAGTTTATACTCTTTTTTGAGGGTTTTATATGAGATGACCTGCAATGCAAGTAACAGTTTAGTCCCCACTGCTGAAAACACAGCCTAGAACGCTTCTGAGAACTGCAGAGAATTAATTTGAGTAACTGGTAGTCCATCATGGTGTTATTTTAGAACGCTAGAGACAATCCATAGAAAAAGGGAACAGTACTTTTTGTTTTAAGAATGAAACAATATAGACCTCCTACATAGTAACTCTGAATCACCAAACAGAACTTGAATACATGGTAACATCTAAATCAAGGTTAAACACAACAATCAAATTATTTTCTATTTTTATTACTAGTAGCATAAACAATCCAATCCAGCTGCAAAAAACTCAAATATTCTTTTACATTGTGAGATTTTCCAGTTGCTCACTCAAACTAAATATTGAGCGTTTGTCTAGCAGTTACATCTGATTGCCAGAGATCCTGTTTCAAATTGGAAGCAATTATTCTGAGGAAATTTTGAAGTTCAGAAAAACTACAATTTGAATAGCCAGAAAAATCTTACTAGAGATCATTAGCTGAGAACCATTGAGATTGGAATACTGAACAGCAGAAAACAACTATTTTCCCTTTCCGTTGGTACAAGAGAAATGTCAGTACCGCATCACCATATATCTCTCTTACCTGGCTAATACTTTTGATCCCATTCTGGATTAAAAGTTTCCTGTACAGATTTTCAGTCTGTTCTGCTGATAAATTTGGTTCATCCTTTGTGAAGAGGCAAACCTCAGCTGTTTCTGGTCGAATGCCATGGGGCAGTGGTCTACAATGAGAATACGAGATGGACAGGGAACATTAGGAGGTCGTTTCTTACGGAACTAGGTCTACGCTGCCGAGCACCGCAGGAGAGCTATGTATCTAGACTCTGATCGTTGTTAACTACTAAATGTCCTTGGCAAAACCCCTACTTTTTAAAGCACACAGAGCTGTAAAAGTTAAACACTCATATAGCATGGCTCCAGTCAGATACACCGCTGAACCCATCTGTCCTGCCAGGAGCTGCTACCACGCAGGTCCTGGGAGGAGGACGACCATCCATGCTCCTCTCTTTACACCACGACTGCATCCAGACGACAGACAAGTCTTTGTAGAACTGAGGCCCAGATACACAGATGTAAACTTTCTCAACGTAGCGTGTTGTGACAGCTTAAAAGAAAACCTGTCTTTCAGTTTTGGGTATCACAAGAAAGAAGCCGGACTCTTTCAAATGATTTGGTGGTGGGTTAAGACAAAGGAGAGGTTGATTCCTTGAGCTTCAGGGCTGAAAGGCACGTACCTTGTGAGTGGCACCCCCCAACCCCACTGCTCTCCGTGCGCACGAAGCGGGCACAGCCGAGCACCGGCGGCACCCGGCAGGGCAGCGCTCCGGCCCGACGGCTCCCGCTCCCGGCACGGCACGGCGGCCGCCAAACCCCTTCAGCTCAGAATCCGCCAAGTGCTCTTTTCCGAGCCAAATGACAAGAGCCACCCCAGTAACTACGAGGCCGAGGGTGAATTTCTTACATTTTGATGACCTGTGCCACCCCCGGGACCTTCCAGACAGTCACCAGCAGCTGGATGTTCTCGCCCTCGTTGAGGAGCGGCGCCTTTCCCTTGGCCTTGCTTCTGGAGAAAGCCAGCAGGGCCTCCACCGCCTTCTTCACCTGCAACGGCACCGCCGCGGCCGCAGTTAAAGCCGGGATCGTTCTCGGCCCGGCCCGTCTCCTCCCGCCCCGCCGCCCGCCGTACCTGGGCACGGTCCAGCTGCTCCGCTCCCCCGGCCATGGCTCCGCCACGTGCGGCCGCCGCGCCTGCGCACAGCCGCCTTCCGGGGCACGGCGGGGCACCTCCGGGGCGGGCCGAGGGGATGCACCGCCCTCGGCCTGAAGGGAGGTGCGAGATCCCGCCCGCCCCGGAGGCGTGCCGGCCGGTGGGAGCAGGCCGTTCCAGGCTGCGTGCAGCCGGGGCTTCACAGTCTCCAGGGAGAGCGGCTGCGATCCCTGTGCCTGCCTGTCCTGCAGTGAAAACACGGGGTTTGTCACACTCGCCTTGACCTATTGATGGTGTTGTATTGGTCCAACCCGGGATGCTGTTGGGTACTTTTGCTTCCCGGGAAGGCGTTTAGGTGGCTGTGTTTAGCTTGTTGTGACACAGGTCCTTTCCAGCAGAGCTGCTCCCCAGCCTGTTATTCCCCCGCTTCCTCCCAAATGCAGGTTTCCGTATTTGTTGAATATGGAAAGCTTTGCGTTGCCCAATCCCACCAGCCTGTCTAGGTCTTTCTGTATACAAGCCCTGCCCTCGAGGGCACTGATTGATCCTCAGGTCTGATGTCATCTGCAAGCCTGGTGTGACCATGCTTCCAATCACTGATGGATATATTGAATAGAACATGTCTGAGGATAAATCCCAGGAGTACTCCTCTGTTATTGGCCTTCAGGTAGAGTACAAGCCATCATCTCTGCCCTCAGAGCCCCATTGTCTGACCAGCTGTTTGCCATTTGGTTGGCCACACACCCAGACCACAATGTTTAGGATACAAGTAGATTGTGGGAAACTGTTGAAAGCTGTGCTAAAGCTGAGGAGAATGCCATCCACTCCTTTCCCCTCATCTGCAAATCTAGTCATTTTTTCATATAAAGTAATCAGGTTGGTAAGGATGATTTGTTGTTGGTCAATTCGTGCTGATTGTTCCCAGGCACCTCCTTTTTGTGCCCAAAAATGTATTCCAAGAGGACTTGTTCCACAGTTTTTCCAGGGACCAAGTGAGAATGACTGGTCTGTGGCTCCCAGATCTTCCTCTTGGTGTTTTCTGAAGGTGGAGGAACAGTTGTTTTTCTACAGTCATTGTCGAGTCTCCCTCAATTTCCTTTTAAAGATGACAGAGTCTTGCTCTGACTTCACCCAGCTCTTGGGATCCTTGAATGTAGCCTAACTGGACCCAAAATCACTTGCCCCACTCAGCAACCATCCCACATGTCCTTGTTAGTCCTTTTGCTACTACTGTCGCAGTGGAAGGTCTTCTTGTTGCCCTTGACATGCTGGCCTGTTTCAATTGTAGGTGAGCTTTTATTCTAAGACAATCCCTATATGCTTGAGTAATGTTTCTAGATTCCTTCTTTGCAGCCTATCCCTGATTTTACCTCCTGTATTACTGTATTTTTGCACTGGACTGCTGTCATAAGTTCCCTGTTTAACCAAGCCAGTGTCCTGATAGATGTACTTGGTTTCCTGAATATTGGGAGGGATTGTTTTTATTATTGGAGGATCTTGTCTGTAAAGACCTGCTGCCAGCTTTCCTGAGCTCCTTTGCCCTTCAGAGCTGCAACCCATGGGATCCTGCCTACTGATTCTCTGAATAAACCAGTTTCTCTCCCTGAAGTCCAGGAGAGACACATCTTCCTCACAGACCTCTCAGCATCTTGAACACCACTATTTCCAGGTCACTACAGTTGAGGTTACCACTGTGATACCACACATTTCTTCCTTATGTGTGTGAATAGCAAAGGCAGAACTGCTGCATCTCCGTTTCAGTTTAGAAATTCATCGACTGACTACATGGAAGTAGCTCAATTGTGGGATGCTTATTCCATCCAGTTCCATGCTGGGTAAGTGCATTGTTTTGAAATCATATCTAGGCCTCTTTTGGCCTCATTCTCACAGTGCTGTGTGTGTCCTGGCAGCTTTGGGCTGTTTGCATTCATCACACAGGTAAACTGCTACCTGGATAATGCAGCTATGCATAACTAGGGATTAAATACACATGAAATTAGGAGTCTTAGTCATTCACTCTTCTTTAGACTTTTTTCTTGCTCTTTTCTTTTCTAGTTATGGCTTTATTCCTTCTTACGATATGTCTTCCAACAAAATTTGTTGCTCTGTCTGTGTGCCAGTACAAAGAGAAAGGAATTAAAATAGTCCCTTGGCAAGCTGCTTTTTGTAATGATTTATGTTTTCATTCTGCTGGAATAGTTGATATCTTCAAGACTTCCCCAGACTTAGGAAAGAACTGCATGGTCATATACTGGTAATAAAGAGTGAAAAAAAAATCCTGGAAAATGGAAGTTTTAATTTTCTATTGTGTGATTTGTCCAAATGAACAAAATAAAGGAAACTGGCTGAGAAAGAGAAGCTATCCTTTGTTGCCATGTAGTCGTATGAAGTACTGACTAGAGAAATTACTGAAAGGTTAGGAACATGCAGAGCAGCCAAACAGGGCAGACTCATTAAAATCTCTTCAGCAGTGGTAGAACATATGCATATGATATTAGTCCTGGTGTTTTATAATCTGATAATTGTATTAGCCTTGCTCCTATCTCTGTATCGGCTTTGCATATTTTAGAGCAGCCATGTTTTAATAAAACATCAACATATTAGCAAGTCATGTTAAAACAGAACACAAAAAGTCAGATGACTGGGACATCTCTGAATAAGCCAGGCTAGTCTTGTAAGATATGATTGAACAGTATGTTTGAAGCCTGACTGTACTGGGTCAGCATAGCATTAACAGGATAAAACTAAAGAGACTATTATTAGTGACTCAAATTCAAATTTTTCACATATTAGTCTTATCCAAATACATTTTTCTGCAACGTTTTAAGTCTGACGTGACTAAATTTTATTAGATATGATTTAACTGACTTAGTATGATAATTTTCTCTTGAAAGGTATTTGACATAGCTAATAGAGCTGTCTTGGAAAATAAGTTAATCTCTGGATATTTCAGCTTAATACAGCATGCAATGAATATAAACTATAAAGAGTGTGTTTTTAATTTAGCAAGTTCATAAATAATAGCTATTCTTACAAGGGAAATTAGGCTTGTTACCTTTATCAGTGTTACTGCTGTACACTAAACATATTCCACTGTAGCTCTCAATTTAACCTTGTCAGATGATGAAAGTAAGTGTTTTTCCTTCAGCCATTTATCACACTTATTTAAATGCTAAGATATAAAATTACAGAATTGCAAGCCATTCTACCTCATTATTTATTTAGGAGGATGTTTCTATATATCCCTAATTTTATGCTTCCTCCTAGCAAAAGGGATGTACAAGTAGCAATTGTTTCTGCTGGAAACAGGTCTCTGAGGTTTAAGATTATTCCCTTAGCATGCATCCCAAAAGCTCCGGTACCAGGCTTGTGTTCCTCCAGATTATCTGATGTAAAAATCCCAGGCCTCTAGAAGGGTACTTCTCCTAACAACAGTAACAAAAAGAATATGCAGAAATTAAACCAAGAGTAAGTGGCTCCTTACAAAAGGGATGTCAGAAGAGAATCTCCCAGCTAGATCTGGAGTTCAAGCACTATTTTTCTTTAGATTGTATTCCTTTGCAATCCTAGAGTAAGCCTCTAGCTATAATCTAATTAACTGCTTACAGTGCAAGTTATTCACTTATTCAAAGACTACTTTCTCAGAAGCACAGAGGCACCTGTCTTTGTGACACAAGCTGCAAAGTTTTCTTATTTGCTTTGCCTGTCATCAGTTCCACAGGCTTAGCAGCTGACAGAAACACCCTCAAGTAACTTTTTTTTCATCCAACAGTTAGTCTGTCATGTCTCTTATCGCTTTTATTCAGAAATACGTGGACTTTTTTAGGTCTATGTAACTGAGGGGAGATACGGAAAAATCCAATATATGTTGGAAGTTTACACTTTTTTTGGAAGGAAAGCCAGTGAAAGGAAATGTATTTTTAAAAGTTACATACACGCACACACACACCAGATTTTGGGTTTGTTAGCATAAATTTCCATTTTCTATTAAGACTAGACTCCTTTCTAGCATTTCTTCAGAGGAAAAGAAGTATTTTGTCAGGTCTGCAGTGCATTAAAATAAACACAAGGAAAGAAACAGGTTCACAATATAAAATCTTCAGTAGTAACTCCAGTTTTGTTGGTATATTTTTCTTTACCAAATCCTCTATAGGGTATACAAAAACAGCAGAATAAGTAAGAGCCTTTAAGTATCAGTTCAGGAAGAAAACAGTCTTGTATGGAGTACATTTCATCTGCTTTAACATCATCATTTAAACAGTCTGCATTAAGAACCAAAAGCCAGAATAATACAGAATCAAATACTTGGGACATTGAAACAATCTTTTTTTCTTAGGTAATATTCAATAATAAACACTTATAAAAACACATTTCTCATAATTAACAGTTTTTAACATATGGACTGGTGCCGTAAGTAGTCTGAAACAGAGGTTCTTCACTGAGCAATTTTCGCTGGGCTTTTATGCCACTGAAAAAAGAAATATCTGCAGAGGGGCATAAAATTCATGACCAGCAAATATCCCCGTGGATAAACCTCCTCAAAGCAGCCATTTTTCTTACAACACTATTACACCATCACCAATAGCTTGTTGTTCAAGAATACAATTTAGTACCAGAATAAGTGTCTCAGGAAACCGGTGCCATCATGTTTGTGTATCAGTTCCTGATTGTCTGCAAAGATGACCAAGGTAGCTGGAAAGGTTTCAAGTACGCAGTTGATGGCAATTTAGTCAACTGATTGGTGTACCCATTCCTCCATTGAGTTTGCTTTACTTCTTGTAACTTGCAGAAACAAGTAATTATTTTCCTGTTGCAAAATAATTAGTACTGCTGCCCATTTGGATTTCTTTTTTTTTTTACACTTAATTATGGTTACATATACCAAAAGCTTTCCGTTTAAGGACATACAAGGTTATAATTTATAGAATTATAATTTATGGTTTTTTAAGTTACATCATGGCTATACACTTAAGCCATAGCTACACTAAAAACTTTGGCCAACAATCAGGGAGAGGTGATCCTCATTGATACTGCACTGCACATACAGAATGCTGTAAATGTCATTATAGTGGAGGGGGGAGACACCTCCAAATCCCTCCTTTCTACAGAACATGCTCACGGTTTTGGTGGTGTGAATTACATCCACACCAGGACCCAGGAATACTCTGCCGGTATCACACACTAGCACAGTTACACTGGCAGTGCTCCTGGGGTTCCTGTAGCTTCAATCCAACTTCTATTTCTTCTTTTTCCTTTTCCTTCCTTTCAACTGTTGTGGTTGCACAGCTCCTTTATTTTTTTCCATCTTCAAAGCAACACACCACATGTTTTCACAAAAGGAAGTATCCAAAATGGTAATTTAAAAAAGTTTATTACATCAGTGAATCAGCAAATAGTATTTATTTCAAACAAAGCCACATTATCTTTTTTCTTCTTTTATCTATATTTAGCTGTACTCAGTAGTAAAAATGGGACTATAAAATGTAGAATGGAGATGAAAAAGTTGAGATGTAATCTCAGGACTCTTCAAGTATAATGTACTTTCAGCACTTCTACCTAAAATGCAGCCAATTTGTGTAGATTTATGCCTTACAGTTTCAAATCAGTATATTTTCTATAGAATGTAAATATTTTATACCCAAATAAAAACCTCCTACAAGTTAGCAATATCTTTAATTGTATAATGTAGATTTTGTTAATGAACTTTAAATAATTTATCCTCCCTTTACAGATACAGTGACATTAACTGGATTTATGGAAATGGTAATCAAATGCACTAGATGGGATGAGTAATGGAAATGCTAAGACTGGTATTTCAACGCACCAGACAATTTTTCTGTTTAATAATAAACACTCAGTCCAGCCTCCAAATAATGAAGTTTTAGAATCCCTCATTAAGTTTACTCAAAAGTGGAAAAATTCTACGTAGTCAATTCTTTAAAAAACATATTAAAAGTTTAACAATTTAGGAAACTAAATGTAAGTATTCTCCCATGGTCTTTGCACATTTCAAATCCATGAGCTTACTTCAAGAAAGCAGTCAGATATGTGGAAATCTTAAGTCAATCCAGAATATGAACAAGATAGTAAGTTTCCTTGGTTTTAATTTCTTCATTAGTTTAAGATCCAAGGAACTGTGGGGTTTGTTCACTTGATAGGAAAAAAAAGTTACTTTTAAACTCTGATTTACCAAAAAAATAAAAGCCCAGAGATTTGCAGACATAATAAAATTTATTTAAATTCCATGCATTACGGTAGCTACAAGTGTAGTCATATGAAACTGAAGGACAATAACTTCTTCTGTCCATACAATGTAGCTGTAAGTGAAATGAATGGGAGTTCCACAGTTACAAAGAAACAAACAAAACAAAACAAAAAAAAAACCAAAAAAGGTAAATCTGTTTCAGTTTTGAGTTATCTGTGAATTCAGATACAGTCACTAGACTGTAAACTTTTGGGGGACGAGATGGGCTTGCCACAATTGTACAACTGAAAACGTTTAGCTTAAGACATTCTGAAGAAGCTCTGAAGATACCTTTTAATAGTTACTACTAATACTCTGGGAAATGAAAAAAAACCATCCATTAGCCTTCATCCTAATTGTTAGAATCAGGATAGCAATTGTAGACAGTCCATTTTCAAAGTGCAGCTAAATAGGGTTTTATTATGCAGCTCCTTCAAGTTGTACTGAGTAAGCTTTATTTGGAACCAGTTTTGCTTTAATTTCTCAAGAAAAACTTCACTGGTCCTCATAAGCTTACATTGCTTTTTGATATGCAAAAATTTACAGACTGTGCTTGATTCTGACCCTCCCATATTTCAGTATGTGCAAACTCTTCGGGATTTAAATAAGTCTTTCTCCCTCTCAGTTCAGACTGATCTTTAAAACAGCAAGGATTATCCAGCCCTCTAAATTAAAGACAGGGTGAACTGAGTAACTTACATAACTGGCACTTTTTAATTGGCCCAGTTCTCCCACAAAATGCAGCTCTTATAAATACTAATAGGCACTATTGCCACAAATTCTCTTATTTTTGCAAGTTTCACTGATTTACTGGTTGTTAGCATTTTCTGCAGTTAAGAATTTAATAATGCTGAATTTTTATAAAGTCACAATATGTAGTTCTAACCTTCAAAATTGACTTACTGTGTCTAGTAATGAAGTTAAGTCATCCTAAATTTGCCAAAGATATTAACAAATGTAAAGCTAATGAAGGTGCCACATTTGCATGAATGTTTTTTAATTTTAAGAATGCATTCAACAAAGGGAAGGGGCAAACCTAATTATTTTAATACAAACTTGGTTGAGTGCCCAATTGCCTCATTTAAAACTGTGTGTGTGGGGAGGCTGAGGAGTTTAGAAAAGTCCAAGTAACCAAATACCTAGGTTACCGGAAAGTTAAAAAGCTAATGCAACTGCGTTACATCTGGATAAAAAACATTATTCAAAAGCAATTCAAATACCGAAAAAGATTTCAAATTGAATAGTTTATTAACATGGTAGTCATCTTTGTAACATGTGCACACACACTCGCACACTCTGAATGATCTGCCTGGAAAAAAGAGGTCTTAATATATATGCTGGGGGAAATTAAACATTAAAAATCCTTTAGATTTTCATAATTATAGGCAATTATGTCCACATCACTTACAAAGCTATTGCCGAATCTTTCCAAGGAAGCAGAATTTGGGAGAAAAAAAAAAATCTTTTTGGGAAAATTCAACAGTGGCATAGCAGAGCTCTCAATATGAGAAAGCTGACATAATGTGGACCTTTGCTGTGAAATTTGTCTTTGCAAAATATGGGGAGAAGTTTATCAATGGGCAGAAAATAAGAAGGCGGTGTGAAGTAGGCTTTTGCAGAGTCGATTTTCCTCACAGTATTGTGCGGGGGTCATTGAGAAAAATGCTTAGTCCTTCTCTGGAACCAGTTTCAGAACTTTTCCAATTGCAATGGTCTTACCTAAACCAAGGAGATAAACAGTACAGTTATATATATTGCTAATAGAATGTGTAAGTCTCTAAGAACATGAAAACTTCTCCCAAAAATACAGGCTCTTCAAAGTACTAGAAATGATGCAGAGAATAAATTGTTGTGTTGTAGAATGAAATCACCAGTGTATTTTAGAAGTAAAAAAAAAAATCTTAAAAATAGTCAAACTGCTGTTCTCACAGCAAAGAACACAACATGGGTTGTGGAAAGCCTGTTTTACACTCATCCAAGGAGAAGGCAAGGCAGAATCATTCTACTAGATATGTTCACTGCTTTTAAAGATAATTTATTTTAAATACGTCCCACAAATCTATGAGTTTTACCAGGGTGAGCATGAGTTAAAGCCTAACATACAAACCCACTAACTTTAAATAGAGAAACTATGGTATTCATATTGTAGGTGGACATTCCAGGATGCATTAAGAAAACAGCGCTAGCAATTTTTCAAATTCAACCTTTTGTTTCACAGTGCACATTTCTGTACGTTATTCCTCTAAAATAAAGCACTTTTTGTTAGTAGCCAGAAGTCTGCACAATGGCAACAATTTGCTTAGATTTACTTTTCCATTGTTACCCAGATAGTGATTTCCACCAGACACCAGCATTTTAATACCTCATGGCCATGCATGATCTCCTCTTTCAAATAACTGCATTTTTGCAGCAGTAACTGTTGATGAAGCAGTCTTACCCTCATCTCTTAAGGTAAAGCGACCCATCTGAGGGAAATCTTTGAATGTCTCAAGGCAGATAGTTCCTGCTGTCCTTAAACGGGCAATGCATACTTGATCTTGTTTCACAAAACGGGGCCGTGTCTTACTTTTGTCTCCTGTTTTTTTGTCTACCAAGCAGATTAAGGCCTGTATAAGAAAAAAAAATAACTGTGAGTGCTAACAAAGATTACTTTATCTTTAGAGACAAAATTGAAGTGGTATATGAAAGAAAATACTTGGAAATACATTAAAAAACCCCTAAGATTTACCTAAGATAAGAGAGTGTCAATCATGACTTACCACACTTTTCAGAAGGCTTATGCTAACAGCTACAGCCATTTTGGTTATGCTCTGGTACTGACCAAAGATTCCATTCAAGGCCAGAGCTTTGTTGCATTAGTTGCTCTATAGATGTACATCATGACAGAACTCCTTATCCCAACAGGTGAATTGTCTATATTCACATCACAACTTAAAAGGACACTTACTGTTATCTCAACTTCTTCAATACAGGTGTGGATGTGCAGCACAGCATTATAACCTGGGCAGATAATGGATTTGTGCTCAATTATCACTATCTGTAAAACAATTAAAAATAAGTGCATTTTTCCTTATTTCCGTTATAAAGAGCAGAGAATAAACAAATACAGAACTATATTAAAAAGTATAGTTGAACAATACACACATAACAAATTTTGTTAAAGTAACAAAACTTATAACCATGAAAGCATAAAATTGAAGAATTGGCATGACAATATCTTGCTTTCATGATTGTAGGTAATTAAAACATTCATTGAGAAGTTACATTTAAAACAAATTATATTTTAAAAACCCAATTAATAATGTCAAAATCTTAGGTATCTATGTTATTGTCAATTTAGAGATATGATAGTGGATAATAAATCTGAAATGAAACTTCAAACTACTGAAATTTAGATTGGGTGAAGCACAAGCAAAATATTTCAATGCTTTTTACCCATCTATACAGCAATTAAATGCCAGTTATTCTACCTGGGCATCAAACGTGCGTCCAGAATGACACAGGTTGTTGGGATCACAGAGAATAAACCCTGGAAGGATCTCTTCCTCTTCAATTCCCTTCAGTCTGATCTTTAGATTTTCACCTGGGGCTACTGAATCAGTTTCTACATCGTCAGAAAGGATTCCAAGAACTTCCACATTGTGCTTAAAGAAAGCAAAAATGCATTTTTCTATTGTGAATATTCTAGTCTGGTACAAAAATACAATAAATAACTCCATTACAGTTTAAAATCATTATATTTGAATCTGCAAGCTTCAAAACATTTAGAATATTTGAATTATGACTTACCAATATTTAAAATAGCATAGTTAATCAAATGTGGTTTTGTATAATTCTATACTATATATTCAATGGAAAGCAAATTTCAAAAACATCCACTATTTCTCAAAGTGAAATGAGTTTAAAACTTACGGAAAGATGAGAGATACAAAGGATGTATATTATCTACAAAGAGTGCAAAAGCCACATTGTTGTATGGACTCATTACATTCAAAATACAACAGTCTGAATATTAACACAATCCAGGAAGTCCTAGAATCCCAAAAATTCTGCAAGACTTCCTGGAGAAGAGGATAAAAAAATCCCAAACACTCTCCAAGCAAACACCAAAATGTATTTCCTAATGTTCCTGTACGTTGTAACTTCTCTTCTGATTTTTGTATCTACGCAGTACTAGATATCAACAGAAAATAAATACTGGAAAGGCAAGGAAGTTAAAATAAAAAAAAAAAGAGTAGTTTCAGAAAATGGTTTATTGTTCTGACTTCCTGAAATTTTAGTTCAATCCTCATTAGCTGCCCAAGTTATAAGAAAAAAAAAAAAAAGGAGTTATCAAAAGCACTGGCTATTTACTGAATACATTTAAAATCCATTTACAATTTATTAATTTCTCCTAATCAATCCCAAGATAACATGGCTGTCAGATGTGTGTCAAGGTGTCTTATAAAAAGCTATTGTCTGTTAAATTACCTTAAAAGCAGAAAAGCAACCCGAGTTCTGAATGCTAAGGAAGCATAGACACACACACCCTGCCCTGGAAACATCACCCAGGTAAAACATGAAAGCTTAGTTGCATTCAACTGAGCAATAGAAATTTTTCTGATTTAAAGTAATGAATATCTTTAAGAATCAAGCTCTTTTTTTATGGTAGTAACATTTTTTAATATCTAAACCTTACCATACCTTGTTTGGCATCATCACAAGCTGTTGTCCTTTGCAAATAGAGCCTGACTCCAGCTTCCCAAGGACCACAGTGCCCATATCCTCCACAAAAAAAAATTTAAAAAAAATTACATTTTTCTAAAGAGTCTGCTCTATTTATGACTTAATTCTAAGCATGATTACTTAATCCTATGAAGTAATTTAGCACCACTATACTTAATGTTTTGGAAACTGTTCTCATGAAAGATTACAGATTAAGAGTCTCATCTAATGCCAAAATAATTCACTTTCCCTCCCCACCTCTATTCTACAATTGGAAATGTAAACGTATCAAAGGAAAAAAAAAAGATACCCTCTAAAAATAGTCCATTTACTGCTTTCTGATAACAGTCAACTTATACTTCCAACCCTATTATTTTAATTTGTACCTTATATTTATCCACAATTGGCAGCCTGATTGGTCCATCAACTGAACGGTTGAAGTTTGGCAAATTATCCAGGTATGGAATAAATGGTAATCCACTAAAAGAGCAGAAAGTATTTTTTTTCAGTTTTGTGAGCACCCTTCTATTTAACAATTACTCAGAATGGATAAATACAGTCCAACAAAAGGAATGATTTTCATTCTGTCATCATTAAGAACAATGACCTCTAAGACAGTTAAATCATAACTTCCTATCATTACTGTGCACTTTACCCTAACTAACATGTTAATACCCAGAAACTGCATCTAGTTTTTAAGTTATGTTACAGTCATATTTTATACAAGTTAACTATTCCTTTGAGAATCTTGCTAGACATGTGACATGTTTTGGAAATACAAAACTGTAAGCTAGGTCCAAACATGATTTTCATTAATCTGTTTTAACTGTCATGAATGATACCGGAAAACATGACATCC
>JAOXJM010000071.1:10628762-10664606 GCA_026413425.1 Tringa solitaria
CGCGGCCCCGTCCCGGCGCGGCAGTTACCGTGGGGCGGCGGCGGCGGCAGGCCGGGCGGGGGCGAGGGTGGCGGCAGGCCGGGCGCCGGGCCCCCCCTCAGGAAGGACGGCACGAACTCGGCGGCGTGGACGTTGGGCACGAAGGGCTTGGCGTTGACGTTCAGCTGCCGGCTGAAGGCCGCCCCGAGCAGCTCCTGCTGGGCCTCGGCCTCCGCGGCTGGCGGGGCGGACCCCGGGCCGGCGCCGCTGCCCGGCTCGATGTCCGCTTGATCCCAGCAGTCGGGAGCTGAGTCGCTGCTGCTCCCGCTGCCGCTCCCGTTCGCCTCCATTTTGTGGCTGCCCCACAAGCCTCTGCGGCCTCGAAGCGTCTCCCAGCGTCCGGGGTAAGGGGGAAGCCGGCGGCGGCACCGACTCAGCACTCGCTCCGGCGATTCCGCGTGTACTCCACCGCCTCGACGCGAGCGCAGTATGGCCTCCCGGAGCTCCCGTACCCCCTCCCCGCCACCTCCCCTGACGCCATTTTAGTAGTTTTTAGCTCCTGGGGGCTCCATTCCACAGCACGACCGCTGCACGGCGCGAGAACTACGAAGCCCATCATGGCTTGCGTGAGCACCTCTCGGCCCACCCCCGGCAGGGATGGGAAATGTAGTTGCCCGCGTTTCCTGCGTGGCAAGAAACTACAATTCCTGTCAGCCTTTGCGCTCGCCTGTCCCTTCTGCCGTCTCCGCCCCCAACGGCGGGGTGGGGGACGGGACATGTAGTTGGCGCCAAGGCCTCAGGCGGGATACGAACTACCCGTCCCGGCAGGCCCGGCGCCGGCGCTCCCTCAGGCCACGCTTGTGCCTAGCCCCCAGGTCTCTGGGAAATGCAGTTCGCAGTGGCTGTGAGGGGGCAGCGTGGCCGGGCGGCTGCTCCCCATTCCCTCATCCCGTCTCGGCTGAGGAGGGGGAAGATGAGCGTGTCCCGGTGGCTCTCCGGGGCCTCTGGAGCGCCGGACCCTCCGGCGGGGGCTGAGGAGAGTGGGCCCGGCGGGAGGTGTCACCTCAGGGATTCCCGCCTCCCTCAAGGACTCAGCGTCTGGAGGCAGGTGAAGACGTGCTCGTTTTAGCGTTTATATGTGCACAGTTGCACCTACCTGGCCCTAGAAAGCGTAGGTGCGGGGTGACAGTACAGCCAGGGGGGTCCATAAACCTCCCGAGTGAAGATCTGTGACCACACTGTGAGGTGAGGGCCAAGGTTTTGGGACGTGTCCAGCCATAAGTTGACCAGATGAATTAAAAGTTCCAAATTTGGCAACTCTACAGCACGCTTTGGCTTGGTTGTTATTTAAAATGAATAATAATAATAATAATAATAATAATAATAATAATAATAATAAAAAAACCAGTTAAGCCAAATCAGTAGGACTTGTGAAGTACTGAGGCCCTTGACTGGTAAGACTATCAGAACTTATGAAAAAAAAACCCCAACAAAACAACAAAAGAAATCCAAACCCAGAAAACATTGCTTGAAGTTAAGTACATTTGGAGGAGACGAGGAGCAGAGGGGGAAAAGGTAGATTTTGATTAGTAGGCTGCACGTGGCTGTGGCAGCGTTTCATCTTGGAAGGTTTTTCCGTGTAAGTGTTTAGACACAGTGACTGCTTGGGAGAAGGGAATTTCTTGGAGTGCTCACATGTGAGGAGTGAGTCATCTGCAGCATTATTTATATTAGAACACTGTAGGGCAGGTCATGGAGTTGTTTTGGAAGCAGTCAGGCTTAGAACTAAAATGCAAAGATCCCCATTCAGTACAAAATCAGGTGCAATTTTGATTGGAGAACTATTAAAATTCTCACGTAGTGGCATTTATGTAACATAATCCTGACACAGGAACCAGATGGTTTCTGGCTGCACACCAGCAGCAACAGGGACACCCTTGACAAGCAGAAAATTCTACATGGCAGGTAAGGCACATATGTTAATGGAAAAATGTGCTTCCAACCAATTATATTCAAGGAAAATACTAGTGTACAGGGCAGCACTTATGAAAGTTTAAAAAAATAATAATCCCCATCAACACCACAGATAATTTTGAAATAAAAAAATTTAATTCACATTGAAAGACTATACACCTCTGCTAAATGGAAGTCTTTCCTTCAAGCACCAAGATTGTACCCTCACCAGAGCCTAAAGAATGAGTTCTAAAGATCTTGTGAAAGTCACTCTGATTATTCTCTGGTGCAGAGCTCCTCTCCATAGAGGCATCGGCAGGGCTTCAATTGTTCAAAGTTGAGTAAAGTTAAGGAAGATTCTCATGTGTATTTCTGTTGTAATATTTAGAATTTTGTTAAACTACAAGTAATTTCCTCAGCTACGTGGCAATCATGTTTCTGTTAGAAAAGTCATCACCATTCCACTGAAGACTGGGATAGAAGCAGGAATAGGATATGATTGTTTTATTAGGGGAGTGGAGGAAGCAGTTAGGAGAAGAGCTACAGGAATAAGAAATAAGTTTCCTAAGCACCTACTATGATAAAGAACACCTCAATATAACACTCTCCACTTACTAAAGGTTTGTTAGTGGGTTTGTTGTTTTTCAATACTAACTGTTGCTTGTTGGGTGAGATTTATTAACCAGTAGCTATCTGCTACATTTAATTTAGTATGGAAACAAGGTAACACCATTTGGAACAAAGGAGCTCATACCCTGTTGAATAATAGATAAAATCCAGTGGAAACCAAGTTTCATGAATCCTGCTGACAGAGTGGCTTGTTATTGTACACTTTTAACCGTCATTATGAGCATTTAATAGCTCGGGTTTATAATGACTGCAATTCTGTATTACAAGCTTGTTTTTTGTTTGAGCCTTGACACAGCCTACAAGTCAGGAAAGGCTTCATTGGGGGCAGGTACTATATTTTCAGAGAAATTAAGGCTTACTTTAAGATTACCAGCACACTGAACATGTATGTAGCAATTCTTACATACACTTTGGCATTCTTTAAAAAGACTTCTTGAAGGTTTTAGAAATGGAGCTTAATTCTGCCAGCTCCTAAAGTACTGAGTTGTAATAATTTATTTTTTTTTGGGGGGGGGGGAGGGAAGGGTGGTGGTGTGTGTGCAGGGAATGAAGCCAAATTTGCATTTGATCTGAGGTATGGAAGCGTGTATTACCCCTGATTTCAGAGGAAAAGAATTACTTGTGTTATTCAACATTCCTTCCTTCCTTGACCAGCACTTATTCCCTAGACACTTACTAGGATATAAACAATTAGTCCACAGAATTTCAGAAGATGCCAGATGTCCTTCAGAGTGTACAAACCTGTTTTGCAGGCTGTGTCACACGTATAAATTGTGTGAACTCAAACACCAAATTTTTAACAGGGCTAGTAGTTTGTTTTTCCACTTAGGAATAGCAGCTGGTACTCAAAACAAAACCTAAGTGAAGTCATGATAATTTTACTGGCTGAATATCTGCTGGAATGTAAATTATCACATTCTCTTGAGGTTTTAAAGCGTTATAAAAGCTTTTCTTGTTTAAATCTCTTTTGCATCAAAATGTTCAGAATAAATATACTAGCTCTTGATTTAAAAAATACTAAAAAGCTTTTCTTATTGAGAACCACCCATACAAATCCATCATTACATCATGACTGACTTAAATTATCAAAGCACTGCTTAGAAAATAAGAGGTTGGACCACCTCACGGTTAAGAAACATGTGTGGACTGGGGTGGAGAGAAACCGGCTCCCCCACAGTCGCAGTTCTACTTGTTCTTGTGCTGCCTTCGAGCTCTTGTCAGACCCTTTGCTGAGTCAGCTTCTCTCATTAAATTTAGCAACAGAACAATCCACTTCCTTTATCCTCCTGGGTTACTTAGATGAATCAACTCTTAAGAGGTGTTTGACAGATGCCGAAGCTGGTATGAAGTAAGAATGGGGAACAGGACTTCTTTAGCGAGAGCGAGCTATTCACAGATTAAACTATCTCAAGGTGGATTCACCGCTGGTTTGCAGCCTGTGGGAAGTCAATGCTACAGCAGTGAAATGGAGGCCCCCATTCATATGATATTAGAACTAGGAATAGTATTCTGTACTTTAGTAGTAACTTTCATCCAAGGTTCTCACAAGCACTTCACACCCTAGCAGGTATAACTACAAAACACCAATGTTTTAGTTATGTGAACTGAATCAGAAAAGAAAGATACGTTTCCCTAGCAGGCTTCAAACAGGGTAAGAGCTTCAAGCAGTTAACAGCCCACCACCAACTGGTAGGCTTATTAAACTCCATGAAATAGCAGCAGTCTAAGGAGGAAGGAGAGCGGTTTTAGGGTGCTGGATTATAAGCTGTTTGACTCAGTTTACCCTGAGATCAGATAAGTTCCTGAGCTGCTGAAAAATGGGAAAGAAAGTATTTGGATGAGATTGGGAGGAGCAGGAAAGGAATAATAATCTGGTGTGGCAGCAAGCTGAAATTCAACTGACACACTGTGAGCCATGCCCTGAAATTTAAAGGTATTCAAATATGTACATTAGCTATGCACTTAAATGAGTAGCCTGATATTTAGAATTGCTTTGAAGTCAGAATGAGCCTTTAAAAAACAAAGCAAAAAGAACAAGTTTTTTTACCTAGGAGGAAGAAAAGACAAGAGTTACAAGAAAAGACAAAGAGTTAAAAGAAAAATATAGGAAACTGCTCAGCTGTGAAAGTGTTGTTCTAGAAGAATAGGTCTTTATCTGAGGCTTATGTGAAGGAACAATCTCAAAAGACATTCCAGAAATTAACTTTAGCATTACTTAGAAGAAGCTGGAGTTAAATGAGTCCAGAAAATTTTTTCAGAAAGCATGGACTAAGGCTGTACCTAAGTACAAGCAATGTGCCTCTCCTGAAGGAAGGCTGTGTAAGAGTTTTTCTTAATTCCCTTTCATAATATTAACGAGGCCTGACACAGAATTTAAAATACTGAACTAGTTTAAGTTTGATTAGGTGTCAGGAGATTATAAATTAATGTTCTTAAACTCTCACAAATTCTTTTTCCAGCTAACCTGTGGAGAACTAGTGTGTGTCTAGCTGAGACCTAGAGAATAAAAAACACACTGTTTTGGCTATCATGGCATTTTCGAGAGCCAAGTCTTTCATAAACTTTGCTGCTGTTCCTGCATGCATAAGTGAATTATAAAGAGGCTTTTATATTTGCACAAGACCATGTATAATTCAAACTAAGATATCTTGACCCGGAAACATCTTTTCACTGATTTGTTTTTTCTAACCCTGCTATTTAACAAATGATGTTTCTGACCTATTTCTCTCCCTCTGCTGGACACTCACATAATTACTGTATTTGTGGTGTTTTACATTCCTATAGTTTAAGATATTTGATTAAAAAAGATTAAAATAAAAGTCTTCTTTGGTTTTCCAAATGTAGCAACACAACATAAGCCCTCTTCCACAGTCCAGTTGTAGAATTACTCTAAGCTCACAAAGGGGCACCATTGAAGGAATTGGTAATTTAACTCTTACATGTCTCATTGTGGGTTGGTGATGAGTAGTTCTGAGCCAGATTTTTCTTTTTGAGGTCTTCAATCTAGAGTTAAAGCCTTTCCTTTGGAGCAGTTAAAGCACATACCATAGGTTTCAAAAAAAGACATAAAATTAATTGTTTTTACTGTAGACAGCAGAAGAAATACATGGATCCATACATCAAGATACCAGTTTATATTTCTCTTTGTCTATGTCTTTACCTCTCAAATACTTCATATGTTCAACTTGTTGTTTTCCAAGGTAGTCATGTATCTCTCACTTCTGTATATACACACAACCTTTCTTTCTCTTGCTTGTATATCTTGAGAAAGAAAGAGTGAAATGTCTTCTTTTTCACAAGTGCCATCCCTTTTTTTCAGGTGACTTTAATTGGAGGCTCAGAGTTCTCAGCTGTGTGATATGTTGCTTAGTTAGCCTGTTGGGCAGATTTGGAAAATCTGTAAGTTGGGTGCTGCTGAGTTCTTTGTTCAAGGTGCCTGTCTCTGAATGTACAGTTGTTGCAGTTTACTCCTTACACAGAATTTCTTCTGTGTTTTTGATGCTATGAGCCTCTAGACTGATAAATAGGAGGGTGAGGGTGGTTTAAGTAAGTAGTTTTGCTGTCAAAACTGTTTGTTGTGTTTGGGGGTTTTTGCTATCAAAGCTTGAAATAAAGATGGGGGGTTAGGTGTGTGCATTGTGAGGAATCTAGACATAGTTTATAGACCTTATGACAGTTTAAAATGTGGTAAATAGCAAAAGGATTGCTTAATGTGGAAGGAATGTGCTGAGCAAAGAATGCACATCCAAGGAAGGGAAGAATGAGATCACTTTACTGATGTGTACAGTGACTCAATTAGTCTTGGAAAGGTTAGAGACTGGGGGGAATCTATTTAGAAGAAAGGCAGAGACTGTGTGATTTTAGAGATCTGAAAGCCAGGTGTAGGGTTGTTGGGAGGAGGCATCGTGTCAGTTAAGATACTGAAGCAGCTGAAAAGAAAACCTGTTTAGTACAATCCAGACCTGTTCAACTGTTCCTATGTTTTCATGTTGATTAGCAACATTTTGATTGGAAAATTAACCTTCTGCTTTGTTAGAGTAAATTGTTTTCACCTATAAATCTGTTGGATGGGGAGAGTAAATATTACAAGCCTAAGATAAGTAGATTCTCTAGAAGTAATAAATGGAAACAGAGGATATTTCAGCTCCCTAAGACAAATTTGAGGATCTCAGGGGCTGGGATGCAGAGTTGACTGAGCAAGAATGATAACTTTTAAGTCCTGGATCCTCAGGAGATGTTCTTCCACTGGCTGTAAGCTGATATTGTTCTAATAGGAGACAAGTACAAGAGCGTATTTGCAATTCCAGATGCCATCAAATTGTTGGTCTTGTAGCTTGATATAGAGGTAAAAAAAGTGCAGAAAAGGTGGCTAGAATTTTAAGTGGGACTTAGAGTCTAATACAGATACAGAAGGTGAGTTCCTGCTATCAGACAGAATTCAGCTGTATCTCATATATTTCTGAGCTGTATCTCATAATTTCTAGATTGCAATAAAGTATGTTTTTGTAAGATAATGAAAATGTTGACCTTAGCACCAAAAATATCAATGCAGGGTATGTAACATGCTGTTTATTCACACCCTTTCTTATTGCAGTGACTACCTGACATGGAGAAGCTCAGAGCTGCCGCATCCACTGTTGGGTTCAATAACATCTCTAGGCCAGATCTCCTGTCTTATACGTGTGGTAAGAGTTTTATAACACTTAGGTTTCTTATGGAAAGTTTTGCATGCTGGCTGGCTGTCTCCAGGGAGGTGGGAATGGAAAAGTAGTTCCATGTGCTTTCTTTTACCCTTCTTAATTTTCTAGAATTCCAGTTGAGGGAGCGTTTTGTCCATTAGAGATCCCTTAAGATTTTAATTTTTGGTAATGACTAAAACAAAATGACATTATTGTTATGAAGAAAGAATAACAGTGTCATGGGATTTTTAAAGCTGTTCTTCTATAGCTAGTTAACATGTTAACATTGTTGCAGAAAATAATTACTTCATTATGGAATTGTGAGAATGAAATAGTGAGCTTGTTTCTAAATAGGACTAATTACTCTGAAATTGTTCTGTGCCAGTACTTTTATTCCAGAGAAGGCAATTTGCTTGGGGAATTATTCTGGAATAGGAATGGCTAAATAATTACAATTTCCCTCCTGTCTTGAGAGAGAGCACATGTTGGTGCTGTGATTCTGTACATGGGAATTTGAAATAAAGCAATTGTGTGTCACCTAAACTCGTCCACAAACACTGAATGCCTAGGGAATTTGGTTAAAATTATCAGAAGAAAAATTCTTGTTAGACTTTAGTGTATGCCGAGCACTTCACATCATTCTTAGATGTTCATGCACGTTTATTTTTGTTGTAACTCTGTTACTCCTGTTGGCGTTATACCACTCTTAGTTTTAGTTTGTTTTGTCCATCTGCAAAGTCACTAAAATAGTAGTATGTGGGAGATTGTTTTTACAACACATAATGTAAGTGCTTACATTAAGAAATGAAGAAAAAAATAAGTTTACATTCTGTAAAAAATATTGCACCAACATAAAAATGTCACTGGCATTCTAACAAGTATTAGCTTAATCCAAACTTGCTCACACAATTACTGTTTCATGCGTTGTCCTTAGTAGTTACATAACTCTGTTGGCACATGTGGAACATCAAACAAATGAAGAGGTATCTTCTTTCCCCAAAGGGTTTATAGTCCATTAACACTGCTTTTCTGTGCCATGCACTTAGTTTTTTCCATAACTTTGTTCTTAGCTAAGCAAACTTTGAATGTTCTAAGGGGTAGAGGAGTTCTCTGAGTTTTAGTTGACAATGTTTATACCATTTTTATTTTAATTACTATTTTTAAGGAACGTTTTTCTCTTCAGTTGTTTTCTTCTTTAATCTTTTTTGGAAATACTAGATGTAACAACAGCAAGATTCCTCTTTTCAAAGCAGTGATCTAATTAAAATGTGCTGAACCAAACAGGCAAAATCCACATTTTTCTTGATTTTGCACTGTGTCCAAATGACATTAAACAATATTGTGTCTAAAAAGACCATTGTTCTGTGCAGCTTGTAAAAGTTAATGAACAAGATGAATCCTTTAATAACCCCTTCCTTTTGTTATTAGCAGTGTATACCATTCCTAGAACAGCTTATCTCCTCCCAGCTGTACAGTTAAAGCATACACTTAACAAAAGATGGATTTCTGAAAATAGTCGCCTCAGAAAGTTTTAACGCTTTTTTAGGAGATAAATTTCTGTAAGACTGCTGTTCCTTGAAGTGCAGTAACTTTTGGGAAGAAAAAGTGATGGGTTTTTTTGATCTCACAGATTTCTAGGATTATTGTGATGAGGGGACTTATAAGGGACTTTTTTCTTTGGATTTTTTCTGTAAATAGCTTTAGAGAATTGGAGAGGACTCAGACAAGCCTATACTGTAAGACTTGATGGTGTAGGTCAGTTGCCTTAGTGAGTGGGGAAAAAAAATTACATGTGCTACCCAGGAGAGCTATGCCAGCATAAAATGACCAATGTAGAAGCAACTATATAGCCAAAAGAATTCCTTTGTCAGCCTAGCTAATGTTGTTTGTGAAGGGAATGTAACAGTCCTAGCAGAAAACTCTCTTTCTCTTGAGAAGTGATGTGCAATTATGCCAACAGAATTTCTGAAGTACAGTCAGGCAAAAAAGCTGGCACAAGCATGAACAGAGAAACCCTATAGCAGTGTGAGAACTAAGCTTTGTTATTGAAGTTATGTGTGGTAAGTAGACCTTAAGCTAGTGTTCTGAGAGATGAATTTCAATCTTTATGTTTAATTATTGACATAATAGTATTACTTTCTTTGGGTTTTTGTTCAGAGTTTTCATTTTATCATTTCAGTGTTGAAACTCACAATAGCTTTTTTCAAATTACATAGTCAAACATAAAATTCTCCTTAACTTTTTCATGTGACTAATTTCTGTCACATAAGTAATACCAATTTATCACATGTTAAAAATGGGCACTGACAAGGATTTCTGAAAGTCTTAGGCTTCTCCAGATGTTTAAGGAAACCAAAATTCAAATTTGGGTTCATGGCAGGAAATGCTCTGGCTGAATGCTCAGTGCTCAGTATGCCAAAGCAACTGTAACTCTTGGTCTTATGCTCATGTGATAGAAGGTTGTTAAGCTAGAGAGTGTGTGTGTGTGTGTGTACAGCTCCAAAATACTGCCTCCTGGTATGTGTTGTGCTGGTACCTACCTGTGCTCCCTTTTCCAGTAAAAATTATTTGATTACTTGAAATCCTGTTCAGTAGTTTGATATCCTAGTAGAAATGTTAGTATGATAAAATTATTATTCTAAACAACAAATAGATGTGTTAGTGCTTCCAGATGTAGATTTGAAGTTCAGACAGGAGTTGTCAGTGGTCAAGAATCACCTTATGAGAGCATACTGGTCTTTATAAATTGTCCATGGGTGTCACTCTTGAGTCAAACTGGAACATTTTAGAAACAAATCTGAGAATTGTTTTTTCTTTTCTTTTTCCTGTTTTTTCTGCAGTTTACACTTTTCTTTTTAAATTTATTTCCCATTACTCTCCATAATGACGTAATGATCTCAATGCCATCAGGCCAGCTTAACTTGTCTGAATTATATTACTCTTAGAGGATATCTTGGGGAGTTTTTGAGCTTAAGTTACAGTAACCTAACTGCAGAAATGCTTCCCTGGCAACACTTTGTGGATCTACAGTTAAATGACTGATTATTATATTTGATACAGCCTTTCTTATTTTGTACAATTCTACTGATTTCTGTCATCCTTTTGGAGCAAAATCAAGTGACAAGGAGAAAGCACTTATTAGTAGCAACATGTAACTCTATGTGGAAAGCCAGTCCAAGCCTTGTAAATACCATAACTGAAAAAAAAGCTGAAGTGTAACTTCACTGGTAAATAAGCCATATATATTTATTATTCCCTAAAGGGAAATATCACCATAGGAGAACTATCAGTATCCAGTCATCTCAGACTTTTTTTTTGGGGTGTGTGTGTACAGTCTACATATAACAAAATAGCGTGCTACTTAGAGGATTTAATGTGTATTGTCCAAGGCAGTGGATAAATTATTAACATAACATAACTACAGTTTCTAAGTAACAATATCCTTATCTTAATGTCACTTAACAACTTTATTTTCAATGGTTCTGGTTTTTGTTTCATTGGTTGGTTGAATCCAATACTCAGGCATTACATCTCTTACTAAAGACAATTGGTATAATACATTTCTCCCAATGAAGTACTTAAAGGTTTGGGTTTTTTTTTTAATATTAACTTCCTCCTATCAAAATTACTCAAAAATGAAGGTTGCACAAGAAGCTTGTTAAGATAGAAAACGTCTTCCTTACTCCTGTAACTCATCATTTCCCCAAATCTGCTTTATTGCAAGTGCCATCACAAATCTACATAATAACTGTCAAATACATTTTCTGTGCACTGCACCAGATAACCCTCTGTTGAATGAGTTAGCTTTTTCTGGCACAGTTTGAGATTCATTTGTGAGAGTGAATGAATATCACAGTGTTTTAGTGAATTGAGAAATAGTTACACTGGATTAATTTTTACTTTGAGAATAAATATTTGCAGTATGCTTTTTAGAGGCATGGGCAGACAAGAAACGATCCCCCAAAATATCATTTCAAAACTACTCTCTCTAGATGCTTCTCTTCAGAAGTTCTGGGGAATTTCATGTGGTCAGTGAAAACAGCAGGTGAACCACAGGACATAGATTTTGAAATAGTGTGTCTTTTAGATATTTAGCAAGGTCTGTCACTGGGAATTATTTCTCATCAAGATCTGATTACATGCTTGCTTTCAGATGCTTGAGAAGTAGGACTTTTGAATCCTGGGATGTGCAGAAAACATAGGCAACAGGCCACAACAACTGTAATTCCTCATAGCTTTTCTATCATTTGTCGCCTCTGTTTTGTGATTACATACATTAGTAAAACTATATATATCTAAGGAGAAAAGACTTTTATGGTGGTTTATATGAACGACACATTAGAGACCCTTTACTATCATGGTTCCCCGGTTTCCTATGTATGAAAAATGTATTGCTTAGTAATCAAGGATTTGTGTTTTGGGGCACATCTAGCAAAAGAATTCATTTATCTGTAAAGGCTGTAAGCTTTGGGAAATAATATTCCAACTCTAGGAGGGAAACTATTGCTATAAGAGACAGAAGTATTCTCCAGAGCTCTGGTGAAATGAACTGTATTTAGCCTTTTACTTGAGGGGAAGCTCCCTAGAGTTTGATTAAAAAGATGAGATGTCTTGTATTTACTTCTGTTTGCAATATTTTACGATAAATGTGTTTGAACTCTAACTAGACACATAGGAGAATCTGCCACAATATCTTATGATCCCATATACACAATAGAAAATAATTAGACACCATTTCTGCTCTACTTAGAGTTTGACAGGACTTTTAAAACTAAGACATTGGTGAATTTTTTTGTACTTCTGTGGTGGACTTAGTTTCACATCCCTCTGGGTAATCAGCTGTTTATCTTTCTTCTGTTCTGTTTCTGGCCTTTTTTTCCAGGCTGTAGGGAGTAAAACTCTATGAATTGACTGGATTAACAAATTAAAGCTGCTTGCCATGTTGTCAGGTAAGCCCCAGAGTCCTTTCTTGTGCTTCAGAACACTGTAGGGTGAAGAGCAAGACTATCCCTTTCACTAACACCAAGACATTTAATCAGCTTTGCTGTATATAAGCTAACCACATCTTTGGTGACCTGCAGATCAGTCTGACTAATTAGACATGAATTGTATTTGTGCTCAAATAGTCTGATTTGGAATATAGCTTTTAAGCTAACATTTGAGTGACAAAATATTTTAGGAATCAAAATATCAACACTTGTGAGTATCATACAGCAGATGTATTAAAGTCCAATGACAGCATGCTGTTGTGGAGAGAGATATTTTGCATACACAAGAAAAGCCATTGCCAATAAGTAAAAACAGATGCCCCCCTTCTGGACTGGAAAAGAGAGGAAAGAATTTAATAGCAAAAAGTAAAGTAGTTGTGAAGACTTTAATATTACTACTTACAGTAGGAGTTATATCCCGTAGTTCCTTTCATTGTTAATTGTCTCCCAAAGTAATCTCAAGTCTTAGACTCCTCTCTTTAATATTTTTCCCAGAAGTCCTGTATTTGGGTCACACCTACTGGGAGCCATCTCTGCCTCAAGGTGAAGCTATTTGTGTAGCATCAATAGATCCTCTTAAAAATGTTCCACATAACAGCACTGAATTTACAGTATGCCTTGAAATCTCTGTTTATTTTGTTAGTATTATTATTTGGTCTATGCAGTTTCTTCAAAACTATTTAGTGTTGCTGTGTCAAAAAGTGTGCAGGAAAGGGGAATGTGCATTGCCTGGAGGACGTAAGAATACAAAGTTACTATCGTCTGCTGGCTCCCACGGCCCCTCTCAACTGCTTTGTATTACCAGTGACATCGTCAACAACAGCAGCAGTTATAGGTTCTTTTTACTGAACATATCAAGAATTTAGTTACTTTTTCACAAATGTTAGCTGTTTAACCTGCTTGAGAAAAGTAATGTTGATTTAATCACATAAGTTTCAAACTTAGAAATAGAGTGTGTGTCTTACACCTCACTGAAACGGTAAATGGTATTCCTTTTCTTTTTTTTTTAAGGATCATCCAGAAAGATACTATGACCTGGAAAGGAAAACATAGGCCCACATCATGAACTTATAACTCATTTCATCAGGCAGATTTGGACCAGTTCAGGCTACGTTACACTTGAGTTATTTAAGACAGTTGTTTGAAAAATTCTTGAGTGGTGTTTTGAGAGCCATCTGCTTTTCTAGAAATGATCCTAATATCTGCTGCACAATACTATCTTTTGGAATGTAACTTACATGTAAATTATCAATGATATATTTTTCTTTGCTTTAGTAGAGCACAGTAGCGTGAAGTTTGATTTGCGACTTCATTTTGAACCTCAGAATAATATGAGCTATAGAACTGGTCATCTTTCCAGAAGGTTCTTTGAGAGTGTCATTTTACATTTCAGAAGTGAAATTTGTAAGTTTCAGGGATGAAATCATGTCTCTATAAACTGCACCAGAGAAAGTATTCTTAATGTCGAGTGTTAATTTAAATAGTTGTTGTGTTGACGACTTCAGTACATTTTCCCTGGAATTTAGAAATCCGATTCTGGTATAGCAATGGTGGGCATAGAGAAACTAGTGTTTGAAATAAATATACTTGCACAATTCAGTCAAAAGTCAAGAAACTCCAGTGTCATTATCATACTTTAAAAAAAAAAAAGGCAAGAAAACTGTAATAAAATCAGCTGAAACAAAGACAGACCTGAAAAAAAAAAGTATGAAACCAATTAAGGTTCATTCGTCAATTATAGTGCACATGAGATTTCCCTAGGTTACTAAAATAATGTTAGAAGCGTTCAGCAGCTGTGATATAGTGTGAAAGTTTTGGAATTTGAGAGTTGTCAATTTCATAAGGAATTTTACTACAGTAAAGACTGTACCTGTCCCGCAGATGTGTAGTGTTGGAACCAGATGCAGAAAACAACTGTAGAATTAGTCAGCTGGTCCCTTTCTAAAATAATAAGGGGTCTAGTACAAGTTATAGATATGAATATAAAAATGCAAGAACAACGGGCAGTTGCAGCACAGGAAAATACTCTGTGTAAGTAAAAATAGAGAGCATTTAACTGAAGTCAATGGAATTATGTTGATAAAAAATCAAAGCATTGGACCCAGCTTGTCTATCCTGAAATTCACTTATTGTACCTGTGGATACCATAAAGATGCTTTCGTGAATATCTGCCTTCTTCAGATCACAGTTGAGGATGTGATTGTGCTTTCCATGATTGAAAAGGTTAAACAGCATCTTAAAAGCAAAACCTCAATTACTCTATGCATAAGCTTTCAAATGATGCTTCATCAGAAATAGGAGTGATATTCCAGTGATAACTTAGGTTCCTTGCCCTGGAGTGTGACTGTATGAAGCAAGTCAGAACCAGTTTTATGACTTTAGCATCAGCATTGACTTCCTGGTGAAATTTTTGGCATCACCCATGGTCTGCATCCGTATTTTCTTTCATCACATCTAAATCAGATTTTGTCAATTCCTGTTTATCCACTAATCTTGAATAGGGAGAAAAGCCTGTAATAGAAAGCCTGCAGCTGTGCACCTGGCCTACAGAAACAAGTGTAGAAGCCACAATAAACAGTTCCATCTGCTAGAGACAAGAGTACAGATTGCTTTGTTAGACTATTCCACTAAAAACAGGTTGTGTATTCCCATGTGGTGCATTTTGTGGGAAAATAAGTCTCATACATAGTAATGTGGTATGAAATGACAATTCCTTATACAATATTTTTCCTTTCTCTTTCTGTAGACAAAAAGGCAACTAACTTAATTATGTCAAGGAGAAATTTAACTATAAATAAGCCTGTAATTCTAATCTATCTGTGGCAATGACACTGGATAGAGTCAGTTATTACAACTTGCTAGATATTACTGGTTAACTTTGTATTTAAAATAAATTCTAATAGATTAAAAAATCAAGATATAAGTAAGCTGTGTAAATTATTTTCATTGTGGCAGTTTGCTATCAAAGGGTTCTTTTTTACTGGGGGAACACCAAATGCATTTTCAGAAATGTTAAACTTGCTGCATATACACAGACAAC
The DNA here is from genome assembly GCA_026413425.1 of Tringa solitaria. Taxonomy (NCBI): domain Eukaryota; kingdom Metazoa; phylum Chordata; class Aves; order Charadriiformes; family Scolopacidae; genus Tringa; species Tringa solitaria. The sequence goes on from JAOXJM010000071.1 coordinate 10,644,032, forward strand.
TCTATGCATGCTCAGCGTGGCCCATCGCCTGGCTGGGAAGTAGCTGCCATATATGTTCTACCACAAGAACAAAATCTATGGCCCACCTATTTTTCCATGCTGGGTACTGCAGTTCTAGTGCACTGACAGTTATGCATTATGGAAAAATATGGGAAAAATGCAGGTAATGTTTTGAATCAAAATAGTAAAATATTTATATAGTTCTTCTCTCACACTTAGAATACAATCTTATTAAATTTCTCCTACAACTATCTAAAACTCCCAAAATGAACCAAGCAAAAAAGACAATCAAAATCTAATAGACTAGATAGATGAGGCTAATTTGGAATTTAGGAGCAATATCCCAGTAACTGAATCTATAGATTTTGTCTTTCTGTTATAAGTGCCTTACATGTAATTTGTACAACACAATTATGAAGTAACTGTTGAACTTTAACAACATTTTATTTAAAATCAGAAAACCATTCATTCACATGAAATAATTCTTTCATCATCTATGCATTCTAAATGTTATTGTCTATCCAGAGAAACAAGTACGAAGGAAGGTGCCTGAAGGTTCTAGGTGGCAAACCTAGAAACTGAATTGGTTGTATCTTCTTACTGCTATGCCTCCTGCCTCTGTTTTTTTTCATCTTATGGTCCTTGGACTGGGACAAAAAGAACAAAAAGTAAGAATGGCATAGTTTGCATATTACAGGGAAACATAATCACTGCTGCCCATCACCATGAAAAAACCCACAAAATTGTAAAGAAAAGAACAAGCATTGTGAACTCCTCGTTTGAGATCTTCCTGCTTTTCTACAGTTTGTAATGTATAGCACCTGTTCAAGAAATGTCTTCTATAAATAACTATTTTCTGTTTCAGACAAAATTTACATTGAAAATTATCTTGGTGCAGCTGTTCAGTTTTTCTACAATTGTGAATTGCCAAAAAAGGAACAGTAGTTCCTTGGGGGCCTCAGAGTTAAATCCTTTTTATTTAACACGTTACTATGTAGTGGAGCTGTGATCGAAGTCTATTATCGCTAGCTGTTCTTAGATTTGCAAAAACTGAGAACTGAAAAGCCCTTTGTAGATGATCCTCACTCTTTTGCAATTTCTGTGGCTTTCCAGTTCTATAATTACCGACCCTGATGGCACACTGCCCCAAAAATGAATATTTTGATAATTTGCTGCTCTCTTGTAAGCCTTGTCATCTTCGATGCTCTAGTTCACCACCACCTTCATGTGAAAACTACTGTGATAAGAGTAAGTAATATTTCTGCAATCCTTTGTGGCTATGTTGGGCATTTTCATGTTGTGTTTTACATAGAATTTTAAACATAAACACTTAAAGAAATCGAGAACCTGGAAAGAGTTTGTCAGAATAATATATGGGCTCAAAAATACTAAAGATGTATGCAGAGTGTCCTGTATGAGTATGTGTGTTAACAAGAGGAAAATTTTAAAGCTCTCAAGCTTCGCTTGAGCTGTCACTCAATAGAAACTACTCCTTTGACAGAGAAGAAGTTCTATGTGTTGGATGTGTTTACTGTTCATTGGTTATTGTTTACAATTTCTGTAATGCATCTCTTAACTTCATAAGGTACTGATTCCAGTGGAGTTCTTTGGATTTGTTTGAGCTTAGTAATTTTAATGCTCACTCTGTTCACCTTAATGGTCCTATTTAAACGGAAGCACCTGAAGCACCTAAAAGAAAAACTGGAAAACACAGGTGAATAAATAAGATTCTTTATCAAGTAATTTTAGATCATTGTATATTTTAGCTTGTCTTGATATGTATACATTTTGCATATAATTTATATTCCAGATTCTAATAACTGTCTTTGGATTGTTCTGTATTCCTCAAATAGTCTTAATGAAGTTATTAAAGTTATTAGGGAATAAAATATCCAGATGATAACTTGTAAAATCAGCATTCTCTCTTTGTTGGTTCTGGATCAAGTCAGGATTGTTTTGCTGCATATTCATATCTAGCTTACTTGCTGATGTTTGAGAAATCATTTATGAACCCTCAGTAGCAAAAGATCTTTATAAGGGCTTCATCCTCTTCTCATTGAATGCAAAAGGAATTCTACCCAGGTAGAGGATACACAGTCAATATTAGCTTTCCCTCTTCTAAGACATTAAATAATTTTACTTGATATTCTAGCCTGTGAGAAATGTATGTGGAATATGAAAAAAATAATAATTTATTTTTACATTTAAAAGAGTTATATTTGTAGAGTGTTCAGCCAATAAATTGCAACTGTTTAGAAAATATGTGTTAGATTACTTAAATGCTTATCCTGAAGTATAGGGAGTATGTTGTAATAGAACAGAAGATTATTATATATAAATACATCTTCAAAATTTCACTACATCTTAAAACTTTCACTAAGGTTAGGAACATAGTTGGAACATAATGAAATTTGGATCTTTAATTTGTATTAATTGTATGTCTGGTATAGCATGATGTATGTACTAAATTAACTTATGTATATTTACAGACTCTTCTGTGGAGCTGAATAACACCCTCGAGGCTAATACAGAAAGCAGTGTGAATACAGAAGGAATTAGACACTCCCTTCAAAGTGAAACAATAATGTATTCAGTGGAAGAATGCACTTGCAGTGACTGTGGCTCGGTAAAACCTCAGACTGGCTGTGAAACTTCGTTTCCATTACCAGCTACAGAAGAAGGACCTACTGTTCTAGTTACCACAAAATCTTTTGATTATTGCAACTATATTCTGGGTGCTGGGTGACCATGACAGAAGTATAATTTTACTGTATAAAAATAAATTAGTTATTCCAGTATAGATATTAATATTTGCAGTCAGTGGAAAAAGCTAGTACATCATCCTTATAGATCTTCCATTGAGGTTTCATTAATATTGTCATATTATTTCTAATTCTGGTATCTTTTGGTCAAGTATTTCTATATTATTCTCAGGTACTAGTTATTGGAATTTTTAATTTCTGAAAGTCGCTATGTAGGATGGCTTTTTCTGCCTTTAGAGATTGTATATATTTACACTGGATATATGCTAACCCATCGATAAGCAAGTTTGCAAATATATATTTTATATTAAACTCAGATCTTTTGCCAAAAAATTGCTTGATGGTACACAAGGAATGTTCCAAGAGGCAGAAAGGAAAACCCGCATTATGACCCCAGTCTTCTGAAGAATAATTTCAAATAGCCCCTGAGAAGCTTGAAATAGGAATGATCTAATGATGAATACCCGTGTATAGAGTCCTCCCCAGCTCAGATGGTATCTCTGGGTCACACTAAGGGAAGTTGTGTTGTTGTGGAGCACTGTACCTGCAATCCCAATGTATTTCCTGATAGTGCAGACTTTTCCTTAAGTGCCAAGCATTTTTCAGACTGTATTCTATAAAGGTTTCTTTCTAATTTACAGATTTTTGTACTTTTGTGTCATGGTTTCGGCTGGGATGGAGTTGACTTTCTTGCAAGCAGCTGGTGTGGGGTTATGGTTTGGATTTGGTTTGGGAATAGTGTTGATAGCACACTGGTGTTTTTGGTTGTTGCTAAGCCCTCAGGGCCTTTTCTGCTCCTCACACCACCCCGCCAGCGAGTGGGCTGGGGGTGCACAAGAAGCTGGGAGGGGACACAGCCAGGACAGGTGACCCCAACTGACCAAAGGGATTATTCCATACCATGAGATGTCATGCTCAGTATATAAAGCTAGAGGAAGAAAGGGGGGGTGTCCTGGTTTGAAGTAAAACAGACGTTCAGAGTGATGATGTTTGTCTTCCTAAGTAACCGTTATGTGTGATGGAGTCCTGCTTTCCTGGAGATGCTGAACATCTGCAGCTGATGGGAAGCAGTGAATGAATTCCTTGTTTTGCTTTGCTTGCGTGTGTGGCTTTTGCTCTACCTATTAAACTGTATAAATTATATCTATAATTTAAGTTTTTTCCCCGCTTTTACTCTTCTGATTCTCTCCCCCATCCCAGCTGTGGTGGGGGAAGAAAGTGGCTGTGTGGTCCTACCTGCTGGCTGGGGTTAAACCACGACACCCTTTTTATATGTACAAGGACTGCTGATTAGATATAGGCATACTGTCTGCCGTGTAACCTAAATTTCCTGGACAACTGCAACAACAGCAGAAGGAACAGCATTTTAATTTGTAGATAACTTCATATTTCAGATTCTTGTATGAACGAGGAATTAAAATGTTTTAAGACTAGTAAACTATTGCACAGAATCTACCACTGACCAGTATAACAGCATCTTCAGGAGGGTGACAATGAAGCCTGGGCCAGTTGAGTTGCCTGTGTAGGTCTGGCCACATGCGGGCACATTTCTGCAACAGGCCTCCAGATCTATTACATTTATTATTATTACTTTATCTAGGGACCATGGGGGGAAAAAAAAGGGCTATGCGCTGTTGTGCGACGCAGTATGGAGCAGTATGTGGCAAACACAAACCAGCAAGATGATGCCTTAAAATGGGTTTACAATATTTATGAAAATTACTTTGTTACTTTATTTTTTTTTGTACTAGAGGTTTCACAATTTCTGTACCAGTTTTTTGAGACCTGAACCTCTCAGGCCTTGCAGCTTATGCAGCACGGGTACAGAACACTTTATCTCTGTTTTTCTCATTTGCTGTTCGCCCGGTTTTTCCTTCACTTCCCCCTTAGAATGACTACTCCGTGAAGCGGGAAGGTGGTCGCCCCCGGCTTTCCCGGCGGGGTCTCCGCTGCGGGCCGGGGCCGGGGCCGGGGCAGAGGCCAGCGCCGCCCCCGTGAGGGAGCCAGCAGCTTCCCGCCTTTTTCCCGGCAGGGGCCGCGCCCGTGAGGGGAGGCGGCGCCGCGAGGGCTGGCCCGGACCACGGCCGCAGGAGAGCCCTCCGCCGCTGCCGCGGAGCGCTGTTTACCTTCCGGGGCGGCGGGGCGGCGTTCCGGGGCGGAGCGTGTGCGCTGGCCGGCCCGGCTCTGGGCTGTGCGGGAGGAGGGAGCGGGTCCGGCAGACGGAGGGTGAGAGCCCCGCGGCCACCATGAGTGGTGAGTGGAGGGCTCGGGTGGGGCCCTCTCCGCTACCGGGGCGCGCTCGGCGGGGCCGTTGGGTCTCTGAGGCGCTGTCGGGGCTGGCGCGGGCAGAGCTCTCCCGGGGGGTCCCTGTCGCCTGCTCGGTCAGGTGTGGCCTGTCCCTCGCAGGCTGAGGCCCCTTCCTCCCCTCATACTTCGTCGTGGGGCTGGGGGCGGTGGCCTGGGGAAACCCAGGAGACTTCGGTCTCTCTGGCCCCGCAGAGTGGGATAGGGATCAGCCCTACACCGCCATACCCCCCCCCCCNNNNTTTCATTTTGGCTCCCCAAGCCCCTCAAAAACGGTGTTTTACCTCAGTTTAAGCCCCAAAGCCTGCCCTTGAGTGTGACGCTGGCCCACAGCACGAGTGGTGCTGGTCTCGGGGATCTCCATTGCCTCAACCGTGAGGAGCACACAAACCGTGTGTGCCTCAACCACAGGAAATATTCCCGAGAAAATAAATGAACAAGAGAAAACAGTAATTTCAAAAAAAAAAAAAAAAAAAGGAAAATAACATTAATTTACTAATGTGCACTTAGAGGTGAGGAGCATGAGTAGTGGAAAAAGCGGTTCTTTCCAGCGTTTAGGGTGTATCGTTGCTGTTTCTCTAACTCAGTGCTGAGGAGGATGTGTTGGTTGGGAGTGTGTTCGTTTCTGGCCTCCGTGTTACAGTGGAGGTAAATCCTGAGGTTTTTGAGGTGTTTGTGAGGGGAAATATTTAAAAGCTTTGCGTGAGAACTGGGACCCATAAACTTTAAAACTGGAGGAAGCATAGCCACTTGAACAGGCCAGCATGGAGAGTTATTTGGTGGAGTGGAGGAATAAATTTGAATGGATTTTTCCTGTAACTTCGTATCTTTTAAAGCACATCAGTAAGGGTTGGTTGGTTTGTTTGTTTTTTAAGAAGGTAGGTGCTTTAGTAAGTGCTTTCATGGGTCTGCTTATACAATTTCAGTAATGGAAGTTGCAGACAACATTCTGCACCTGAAAATTGGATTGTGTGTTTTTCTCCCACCCTGATTTAATATACCGTGAGATATGTCACCAAAGATAGTAAGAAAAAAACTGAAGAGTTAACTGGAGTAACTACATGCTACATGTTTTATGGATAGCAATCATTTCTGAAAGTGAAACCAAAAATGAAAATGAAAACACTTAAATTGTATTTTTCTCTGTTTTGTTCTTATTTTTGTGGTAAGAAGAAAACAAAAGATTTTATGGAAAAAGAGATAAAGAAAAGGAAAGATTATTGTGGGGAAAACTGTTAATTAGCATTGTGAAGAATGCAAGTAACAGATCTTTCAAACCGTGGAAAAAGAAAGTTTCTCCAATGTTTCAGATCGTGACACGATACAGACTAAATCCTAATTCTGAAGTTTTTAAGAGTCAGTATTTTCATATGGAAAACTTGAGCCTTTCAATGATGAATTCAGTCTGGGACTAGCCTTGTGCATATATGTGCAAATTGAAGCCTAAATCTTCCTAGGAGACTGATCTTTGGGAGCTCTGAATTCTGTGACTCAAAAGGCAGGGTGGCACCCCTTATGGCATAAATCCTCATTGTGTTATTTCTCATCAAGTAGTTATTTCTAATGCTTTTAGTTGTTGTCTTTTTTTTTTCTTTAAACATTGAAGAGATATAGATTTGTGAAGAGAGAAGAACATTTAATTACTTAAGATAGAATAATGCCTAAGGTGACATTAAGGCTAGTAGTTCAATTGCGTGGGTAACCTACCCATGTGTAGCCTTTGCCAAGACCTATATGACTCTTGCAACAACTTTGATGAGACAGTAAGATAATGGAAAGAACACTAATTTTGCACTTCACCAAACATTGCTGTTATACAGTACTGTACAGTATATTTCCAGAATAATCTAAGTAGAACAGATTTGGACATTAGATCTGGAAACAATTCTTCACAGAAAGAATGGTCAGACACTGGAATAGGCTGCCCAGGGAGGTGGTTGAGTCACCATCCCTGAATGTGTTTAAGAGTCATTTAGATGCGGTGTTGGGGAATATTGTGTAGGGGAGAACTTTGTAGAGTAGGGTTGATGGTTGGACTCTGATCCCAAGTGTCTTTTCCAACCTGAATGATTCTATGATTCTATGATCAGGACAGAGAAATGTGTATCATTATTATGCTTGTTTCAGGTAAAGGGGATTGGTAATGTTAACATCATCAAAGTTAACCATGTCCTTTTCTTAGTCGCTGTAACAGCACTGTCTACACTTATTTTCCTGCCCAATTTTAGCCCTTAAAAGGGCTGTTACTAAAATATAGGTAGAAGAACCCTTTTTTTTCCCTAATGGCTATAATTTTTTTTACATATATTTTTTTAGCTACCATGTATTTCTAGTGGATGTGAAGTTAACTTCCTGTTGATTGAGCATTACTTTAATATTACTAATGCTACTTACTAATTACATGCTCATATCTTACTGGACAGTGTTGAATAGGCTAAACTTCAGAGGGAAGTAACATGAGGATACTAGATTTATGTACTTGTCTAGAATTAGTGGTGTTGTCACTTGTTTAATGACAGTTTCAAAAACCATAACAATGCAGTGAATTCAGGATAAGGCAGTAGAATCATAACAATGTAATACAAGGTAGTATTTAAATTAGGCTTGTGTTTGTGTTATCTTAAACTTGTACCCTCAGAACCCGTACTAGAGCAAGTAAAAGGAATTGCAGTCTGAAATTTTGCATACAAGACTTCAAGTAGTATGTAAGAGCAATCTGAGATTTTTTTTTTTTTTTAAGCTGTATGCCACGTGGTGTAGCTATAAAGAATTGGATGAAAATCCTGTTTTCCTGTACTTGTATAGTCAGTTTTCTTCTGCTGTAGGTGTGGATATTTCTGTCAGGGTACAGAGAGAAGTTAGTTTTAAAAATAGGAAAGCATGACCATGAAAAACAAAAAATGATAGGGGTCACAGGGGCAGGTGCAGTACCTGAGCCTATTTTTAACCCTTTTTGACTGCGTAGATGTTGATGGGAGGAGTCTCTTGTAAGTTTCTTAGTTTTTGCAGCCTTATACTTATGTTTTCCAATTATTTTTAGACTTGTATGAACTTCCTTTTTTATTGCAATAGTCTATACAGAGCCTTTCTTCTGAGTAATGTTGTTTTTATGCAGTCTATGTTTTGTATTTGTATGTGTGTTACTGCAGTTTTTAGCACTATTCTGTATTAGTAGAAGGGTATTTTGGTCAGTTTGTAATACACTGTTAGTCTTTAAATCAACTGGAGTTAATCACGCTTGAATGGTACTCTTGTCTGAAAATATGCTTTTTTAAAAGAATTAGTTTAGAAAATGAAGGCTGTAAGAGAGCAAAATCTTATATAGAGATGGTAGAGATTTATTTTTACTTTCCATCTACTTGAAATGAAAACATTACTAAATAGTACTACATTTTCTAAGCTTATTACAAAGAATAATATATCCTCTGCTTGAAAAAATGCACTGTCTTTCAATTTTTACAAATGTTAGACTTTGTGAATATTCATCTACCTGCAAAATTTTTATGTTAAGCACAGCAGTAGAAGAATTCCGAAGACGCGCATTGAGCAGAAGCCTTGGCCAGCCCTCAGTATAGAAGTTGTGTGGCCTCATAGCCCTGTTAATGGTGCAGGTGATCTGAACTGCTGTGGAAATTACTGGTTGTGATCATGTGATCACCTATAATTGTTATTAGTACAAATTTACAAGTAGAATAAAGACAAATACACTTTACACTGCACTCTGTGTAAATTTAGGGCTGTTTGACATCACATGCTTTAGTCTTTTAGCTGATAGTTATCAGCTGCAGGTTTTCTGCATTTATGCTGTTTTTTATATTGTTCACAGTCTGGAATCTGGTTACAAACAATTTCTGTCTTATGAAATAGATACAAATAAGCCAGAGATGTGAATTTTGAAGCTAATATGTATTGCATTTGGAAGACAAACTTAACCCACGTGCTTAGTATTTGATAGGTGCTTTTCAGGTCGTAAAATCATTAATTACATGCATTTGTTCTGAAGTAGTCTCAAACTGTTAGTGTAAGGAGAAATGTTGCATTATGCCTGTTCTCGCAGGTATGTGGGTAGCATAAGATTGTAGAAGAACTGAGTTTTGAAACAGTAGAGAAAATCTGCAGGTTTGTATATATTCAGTGTTAGTGTGCATGAAGGGTTCTACTAGAGGTTGGGAGATAATTGTTTTCCTAATTTACAGTTATATGATTTATTATAAGGCATTTGGATGCATAGGCATGCGTCTCTGGTTTTGGCACTGCATGTGTGGTAAGAACATTGAATATAATTTAATAAAATTGTAATCTCTGAAGGACCTCAAAGTGGAGTGATAGGGATTTTGTGAATTTAATCTTATCTTCATAGTGGCATAACTGGCATAGTTGTTTGGAAGTTAACATGTGCTTGGTATGGGGTTTGTTTCTGGAGTCCTTTACTAGCACTGAGTGTTGTTTACTACTTCACCTGAGTTTGCACGCACCAGAGTATTTGACTAACAGAACCAAACCTCATACATCACGTGTTGGCACAGTTTGAGTCAGAGTTCAAAATCGGAAGTGTAACTTCTTGAAAATCCACTGTAATCAGCTAAATAAGCATTGCCAACCTTAGTTAGCTAGCAGCTACATTTGCACTCTTTTCCTATTGTTTTCTTTATTCCACACTGTGTATTATAGACTTACTGTGGGGTTTTGTTCTCCTAATCCTATATTTGAGATGAAACAAAGCAGAATAATTTCAGTAGGGTAAATTCTGTTCCTTCCTGCTGGTTTAGGAGCAAACTACTTTGATTTGGATTATGAAGACAGGAAATTCTGGGACTGAGACCCCACAGTGTTGGGCAGCAAGAGGAAGAGACATGTATCTTTGGTGTCTTTGCTATTTATGAGATGGTTTATTGTTTGGTCTTTTGATTTTCGGTATCTGGAGAAACTTGCTCATGCAGAGTTTTGATAGCTGGCTTTCAGTCTATGCATATATTAGTTGTATATTCTTTGCGAGGAAGAGTAGAGAGACTTTAATTCCAGAGAGGTTACAGGTTTTTGAAGGGTAATTTGAACTGAAGCTCAGAATAAGGAGATGATAGAGGTGATATAGGTTAATTGAACAATAAATTTTACACATATTAATGGGAGTTTATAAAGCATATTCTGACAAGCAATGTGTTATGCTGTTTGTTATTGAAATGATTGAGAAGTTAGAGATTGCGTAGTTGCTTGTATAGGAATAAACTAGATTTTGTAGGCGTTAATCAAGAAGAACTATGTTGGTAGGTAGATTTTAAGGGATTTACTGTAACAGTTGCTTTCTGTTCATCTGACTTAGAACACTTTATTCATTAAGATTGTTTGACAGTAAGAAGATATTCTTGCTGTCTCTTCCTAATTTTCCATTCTTCTCCTGTGCTATAATGATATACTACCCTGGTAGTTGTCCCAGTCTGAACATTTATGGAGTTGCAGTGTGAGCTCCATCATAGACCTAAATCAATCAACCAACCAACCAAAAAAAATATTTAAAAAAATCTTAAACTAGGTTAGTTCAGGGCTTTCAACATGGCTCTGCAGGTGATTGTGCTAAGATGCTGGGGGCAAGCTGTGCTGATTGTGCACAATTACACTATATTTGCTATTGCTGCAATATACCTTATATCATGAAATCAAAATCTTACTAAAGTAAAACTCTAGATGATATTTTAAATAGTATTCCTGCATGTTAGAGAAAGGCTACTGGGAACCTCAAACCAGACTTATACTGCAGCATTTTACTTAGAGAAAATACATTAATAAATTTAATGGAATAATTGGTGTGGGAAGAAAGTTTTAAGGGTCCTGGTGTTGACCCAAGTGTATTTTTCTTTAAAAAGCTATGTATTTTAAAATTACATGCATTTGTTGAATTTCAGGTTCACAAAACAATGACACTAAAAGACAGTTTCTTCTAGAACGGCTGCTGGATGCAGTTAAACAGGTGAGAAATCCGATACATATTTCTACAGTGTACTTAGTCTGAGTTGTCAGTACCAGCAGGAACTGTCTTTGCCCTTTTCTCTCCTCTGTACCGGACAAAGAAATCTTGGCTTTCACTCAGTGCTACTGAGTTTTTGTGTCTGCTAGCAAACAACTATTGTGCAGTATTTGTTTAAAATTCTTAGTCTTGGTAGATTAGATTTGCATTATTTTTATATATATTATAAATATATATGATAATACAGAACTTACATTATAAACATATGTATTTGTAATACTTATGTGACTGAACTAAATTGTGGTGTACTGCAAAGGCTAAATTGGTTAACATTTTATAGTAGCAGCTCTTTCTTTACACTAGGATTTTAGTGAATGGTTAAAATACAGGTAAAGATGGGATTCATTTATGTATATGTGCCTTGCATCAACATGAAGTTCAGCAAGTAGAATTTCATAGACTGGATTCAATTTAGTAAAGCACTTCTTAGTTGCAGGCTGTGTTTGCCAATGCTTTATTTTGTACTGCTACCTGTTTTTGTAATGACTTTGTTTCTTATATGGAAATATTTCAGAATATTTAGTTTGTTAGTATAACAAAAAAATATTAAAATCTGTTTATTGCAGTGTCAAATACGGTTTGGAGGAAGAAAAGAAATTGCTTCAGACTCTGATAGCAGGTAAAATAGTCTAAGAAACTTCTAACATGCTTAGATTATGTGTCATAATGACATAAAATGTATGGCACAAAATACTTGACACACTCAAAAAGACCCCAGTTCCTTTTGTTTATACAAACACTGACATGTTAAATATTTGACAGCTTAACCAAGACTGATCTCAAAAGTTGCATGTGTTTAAGTGGCTGCAGTGTTCATGACAAAGCATTGAATTCTGAGGTCTGAACAAGAGGTTGGGAGAACCTGTCTTCCCTAAAACCACTTCTGTAATGAATGCATGTTTATTGCCAATAGACCTGTGTTTCGTGAAGCTTGACACTTCAGTGTCAAGTCTGTTTAGTGCATAGGAATGAAAATTTTCTTAATGATTATTTTTTCTTATTCCTGACGTGTTTTTCTTTTTTTTTTTTCTGTATGAGAAGTTGTTCCATTTTATTAATGTAAGTCAAAAATGTCATTTAATTCCTATTAGTTGCATTTGTTGTTTAATATGGCATATTGGTTTCTAAGACACGTGAGAAGATGACTGGCAGACAGAAACTGAATTAATTTAACAAAAGAAGAAATAATGCAAGAGGATAACTTTCTGCCATTTTAGTGAGTTTAATCAGTAAAACGTCTGGTGAGTGCTAGAGTTGCTGCAAGTAGGGGAAGATCACACAGCTAGAAGCAATGGGAAGTGTAGAAAGGATGGAAGAAGCAGCAAGGGATGCGAGGGCAAACCCATCCTCTTTCAGGAGTAGCTTGTAATGCAAGTCTGGTGTGTGTGAAAATCCAGAAGCAGTTTAAGCCCGAATGACTTTTGGCGACTACTGTCATCCTGTCTTGCCCTTGGCTGTTTCAGCCTACAGTGTTTTGGGGAAAGACTTAGAGAAATGGTGTTCTGTTGAATGAGAATAGTGGAAACAGTTAAGTACAGGGTCTGTTCAACACAGGGTTTGTTGAACAGAAGCTGGTGTGAGGGAGGAAGGAAGAAGATGCAGGTGGGATGAAGGGATGGTGGGGCTGAAGCACCTAGCAGTTGGACTGGCTGTACAGCTGTAGCTGTTGGCACAGAGGCGTCAACTAGAGCTAGTTTTTTCATCATTATTGTTCAGTTTATGTGAGACAATGTATTGGTGATGTGTGCCTTTGTAATAGCTTGAGTAAACTCAGCTAGAAGGAATTACCTCCTATGTAGTGCAAATTTTCTCGGTCTAAAACTTCTCCTTTGTTGCTCAGTTTGCTCGAGAAATTGCTTTGCTGCAATTGTTTAATAATTTGAATGATGACCTTTAGTATTTGTCTTCTGATAAACAGTGAGAGTGGGGATTCCCAAGATAAAATGCTGGCCAAATTTTACTTATGGATATCTTTTTAGAATTCAGTAGACATGCTGAATAATGGATTATAGCTTGGCAGTTTCAGGATTAAAAAGGAAGTGGAAATTACATTAATAGATTTGTTTTTTTCTAAATTCCATAGTGCTTGAAGTTGTTACTATGCTAAATATTGTGAGATAATTTTGAAAATGAAGGTAGCCTGAGAATTTAGATCAAAATCTAGTAAAATCCATGATTCTCCAAGTTTTGTTCTCCCAGTGCTTTTTTTGTCTTTGAGATTATAATTCTTCAGAGTTCTGCTATGTCTATTTACACTAGACTTCTCCATGTTTTTCTGTATTTGTTTATTTAACATATCCTTGTGATGCTGTCTAGTAAATACAATACCTGTACTGGGCATTGTAGAACACTTGATTTTTTTTATTTTATTTTGTTTTACTAGTGGCTAAATTTTCCTGTAGAATGCTGCACAGTTTTCTTGCTTTGATTCTTAATGTACATAGATTTTTAAGAATATGAGCTCTTTCACAGAACCTAATTTCTGTTCTGCTTTTTCTGAATTGAAGAAGTCAAGTGGCTTTTTTTTATTTTCCCTGGGTGGTCATGTGTGTGCTGGAATTTCCATCTTTAATAACAGTAGTATTTTTGGCAAAAATAAATCACAACTGCTTCACAATCATCTTTAGTATTGTTTCAGTTATATTCTGCTTTATCAGTAAAGTTTTCCTAACAAAGTAAAATTTTACTAGTGTAAATGTACTGGAAAGCATTATGTGTTAAAAGCTCTTCTGTCCAGGGCAATTGTGATAAATGCACATTTTTTTCTATTGGTGCTTCTCAGATTTTGTGTTTTTTGCAACCCTGAATAGAACTCCGTACTTCTGGAATGTTGGGGCAGAATCCTCAGCCACATTGTCAACTGTTTTTATTTATTTGCTTGAACTTGGTTAAAGTATCTGTCCTTCCTTTCAGTAAGCAGTTTTGGCAGCCACATGATATCTTTGTCAAAGCTTAAGTTTTTAGTACTGTTTATTTAATGGCAAAAATAAAACTTAGAAAAAATAAAATTTCAAAGAAACAGATTGCATTCATGTCTCTTATACGTTAAGCCTTACTATTCCTTGTAGGTTGCAGTAGTATTCGTTTCTTGAGCAGGCTGAGTTTTAAAACTTTGCTGGTTTTACAGTGTTTCTACCTGTATGAAAATGAATTTATTAACTGGGTTATGTTTGGAAAAAAAATAAATCAGGAAACCTATAAATAGTATTGCAGAGAACAACATCAAAAAAAGAAGATTCAACACATCTGCAGAAAAATGTTTCTTATTTCCCTATGACTAGTATTTCTGGAGCACACTAAAATGTATGTTTAATTTTTTCCTGGGCTTGAATTGTAGTGTGCTAATGCAAATTAACAGAATTGTCTATTAATTATATAGGAATTTATAGCATATTTTCAGAAGATCATTCATTGCACCTGTAGTACAAAGTATATTTATGAAAATGTAATTGCATTACATGAAAAGTAGGTAATCTGAAGCTGAAATAACCTGACTAACAAGCACTATAGCAGGTGAGGATGATTTCTCAAATTGATTGGCAGTTCTGAATATGATCTGTGCCCCAGTTTTGGATAGTCATGATGAGAGTGGTGGTCTAAATAGATTATACTGTTTGCAAATAATGAGATTAGTGCATACAAGGGGTCTTTCACTACTTATAAATGTTCACCGTTATATTCTCTATTCAGAGATTTGGAATAAACCTGCTCTATAGAAACATAGTTGATTGTTCTTTTCACATATTTTCTTTAAAACTTCTGTTGCAGAGTCACTTGTTTGTGTGCTCAGTTTGAAGCTGTGTTACAGCATGGTCTGAGGAGGAGCCGAGGATTAGCACTGACAGCAGCAGCGATCAAACAGGCAGCAGGTTTCTCCAGTAAAACTGAAACAGGTAATTCATTAATGGTAACTATTTTATTTTAAACAGTTGATAAGTGCAAGCAAGTGATATAATTTCTAATGGCAGTTTTAAGCAAAGCACCAGGCTGCAGACTGTTGGTAGCGTACTTAATTCTCTCTAAATACTCTCATTAAGCAGTGAAAATGGTTATTGCTTTCTTAATCTAGTTTAACTTTCATATCAAGTTTCTCTAGAAATTTAGCTGCTTGGAAATCTGCACTTCCTACTGTTCCCTCTATGAATACTATCATTGGCAAATTTCTTTTGAATTCTGGTAGGGATAAACATTGTGTAGTTGTGCTTTTAAGTTTTTAGTAAAACATTTTCATTCTTAACCTTGTCTTACTCGGTTCTTTAACTGCCATATTCTATAGTGTTAGATATATTTAAGTATTGATGTAATTTTAAAAACAAAACTTGCATTATGTTAGGTTGTTTTTTATTGCTTTCTTCACATTTAAAGAAAAGATTCCTTTTTGCCTTCTCTTCACCTTGAAGTTTCCCTTGTTTTTTTTTCCAAAAGTACACAAAAGTGTTCATCTTCATCAGTTTGTGTGAAATTTGACGTACAGTATTATGCTTTTTCTTAAACAGGGTACACAAAATATAAAGACATTTCTTTATGGTGTTTGAAACTCCATTAAGTGTAATATGTAACACATACTGGGGTTTTGGTTTTTAAAAAAATATATTCGGTGGTTATGAATTGTTAATACATTTTGCTCTCCAGCCGTAACTTCCAGTTACACCAGACAACTGCATATAATGGATATTACATAAAATGTGTAGTTTGATACAATGAGGTTTTTAAGTTGCTGTAACAACAGACTTGTTTCCTGTGGTTGATAGGGTGAAATGTTTGGTCTTGTGTGCTGACTTTTCTGCTATTGCGTTAGAGCCTCCAGACTTAGCTTTTTGGGGAGTTAAAATTATTAGTTGCTACAGTTAGAGATGAAAATTATAGACTAAGGCTATTGGAATATAAACTATATTTCATGATACTCTATATTAAAATTGAAAGAACTAGTATTTCCTACTATGGCAAAGAATGTGCTACTATGAGAGACTCGTGATAAATATGAAACTGTTCTTTAATTACTTGACAGAACAGACTCTGAAATGTACAATGGCTGCACAGTGTAAATTGTTTACTTTTTTTTTTTTTTGGCTTGAGAAGGCACTAAATCCGGCTTCAGACTGATCTCTATGCTCTCAGCTTGAGACATGACCGCTGTTTGGTGCTGATTGGTGGTATTGCAGTTATCAGAACTATGATATTATTAAAACTAAAGAAACTGTTTTCACAGAGTGATTAATATCTGGGTGAATTGTGTAATGTCAATGTCTTCTCTGCCTACAGTACAATTGTACAATTTGTATTTTACTGAAATTAAAGTGGTCTTACTTCTGAATAATAAGTATTGGATTATGAAAAATAATGTCAATAATTAGGGCTTGGATTTTCACTTAATACTACTCTCAGAAAAGAGAACTTAGCAAATTTAAAATGCCACTTACGTTACTGTTTTTATAAAGTATGTCATGGGGAGATTTAGAATATTGAATATGCTTACTTTCTGTTGGATAGATTTTGATTCAAAACTGTTGATAATAAAAATTTTGAAGCTTTTCAAAATCCTTGATATCTGTAAATAATCAGAATGCCAAGAAACACTTAGTTTTACTCTTAGCACAAGAGGAAACATGTTTATTTTCTCTATTCCTGTAATATTTTCACTTCCTACTTCAGTATTGTTTTGAGCTTTAGCAAGATGGGAAAGTGAATTATTGGCCAGAAGAAACAAATCAATAAATCGCTATCATCTTAATACAAGTCTGGCATTTTAAGGGATGCTTTTTTTTATGTATACATGTGTTTTATTTTTGAAATGCAGATCTAGTAAGTTGAAGCCAAAGGAGTAGAACATATGATATTTGAGTGCCCTTATTTTTTCAGTGGACCTCCTTATTGTTTGCATGTTAATGGGCCTATGAGGTCCTAGTTCAGCAAAGTATATCTTTAGTTTTGCATCCTGCTTTGTCAGTTCAGTTATTCCTGTGTTTTACACATTTGTCTAATTTAGAAGAGCTCTGGGTTATTCTTGCATAGCTGTCAGACCTATTTGGCAAAACTTCTAGTTAATGAGTCTAACTTGCTTGATATGTGTTTAGGTTTTTAAAATTATATTATGAACTTCGCTAATCAAATGCTGTATTTTGCTTTCAGCAGAGATTAATAAAAAACCCCATACCCTAACTGAGCATATTTCAGCAAAAGAAGTCATAAACTGTAGTGAAAACCTGTTCAAAATCTGATTGCATGCTCTTTATTTAGCAGAGAGAAAAAGAAGCATTATGGATAGCCTTTTCTTAAAATTCTTACTATATTAAAAAGATTTAGAGAAGTGAGAGTAAAGTTTGGCAGGTTCAATCTGTTTTCTCTCTCGTGTGAATTTTTCTTCTGTGTCCTTAAGGAAATTTTTTACCCATCTTTTAGCATTTGCTTTATGCTGCCTACATTGAGGTTATGATCAAAAATCAGCTTAATATTTGAGGTGGTAGTGTACCATTCACTTGAACAATAGAATTATTTTTCCTTTTTTGTTAAATTGAAAAATATATCGAGCAAAGACATTCATTAAATTGTCAAAAGGAGTATGTACATGTCTCCTTGAGAGATTGATGTGTTTTAATTTTTTTTGTAATTCTTGGGTTTCTTAGATTTTTTTTTTTCCCCTCTTAAAAATATCCTATTTGGCTTAAATTCAGTTTCTTAATGGGTTACTGACTGTATAGATTAACAGCTTCCAAACTGTTCTAGTTATTCAAGCAATCCTATTTATAGCAAACTAAAGCCACGTGAACATTATTGTTAATGTTATATTTTAAGATACTTTCAAGCAGTATGTATTTGATGCAATAATAATGACTAACATTTGCCAAACTATGTCGTATAGTAATGGTTCTAGTCTTAGAGATGAATTATCTGATGTTTGGTTGTTCTTTTCACCCTGAGAAAATGGTAATATGTAAAAATGTCATAAATATGACCTTGTAATATGTTCTTAATTCAGTTAAGAAACAGGAAATGTAAAATACTAGGTGTTTTATTTTATATTTACAGTTACTGATGTAGATTTTTATTACCTCCAACTGAGAAATTTCAGGCAACTGCAAAAAAAAAACTTTTAATCAATATTTGGGGAAACAGCAAGGAAAGTGCTTTAGTGGAAAGGGGTATCGTTGCCTTTTAAATGTAACACTTTGTTTTTTTAAAGTAACATGCATTTGTCATTTGCATGTCTGCAAATTCTGGAGCTACCTGCTCCTTTGGGCCTGTCTTCTAATATATCACAATGAGCAGTAAGATAGAGTTGTAAAGAAGTTTTTTCCTTTGCATAGTATATTTCCAGAAGAATATATGAACCTTTTCTATGGATGAAATACTGGCTTAAATGTGCTTTTAAATGTGAATTCTATTTAAAAATGTAAGATAGAATCCTTTAATGTGTGTGTTTGCTTTTTCAAAGAAGTGAGAAGTTCTAAGAGCTTAAATAGCCTAACTTCGGTATTTATTTCTGTAGAAATAAATAACCTATTTAACTGGAGAGTTATACAGAGATGGTAAATGATTCACCTTTGTTCAAAGTTATATACCATTACCTGCTTGTTTTATAAAATTGCACATGAATGCATTCCGAGCGTATGAGTTTAATGGTTTTTGGTGCATTTTTTTTATTCCAGAGCCAGTGTTTTGGTATTATGTGAAAGAAGTTCTGAATAAACATGAACTACAGCGCTTTTACTCTCTGAAGACAATTACTACAGATATTGGTAGAGGCCGGGCTTGGTTACGCTGTGCATTAAATGAACATTCCTTGGAAAGATATGTTCATATGCTGCTTGCAGATAAGAATCGACTCAGGTACTATATATGATATCTTTGTAATGCAGGAAATGTATTGACAAAAAAAGTATTGAGATTAAAAAAAAAAAGCAACCAATCAACAGAAAAGCAGAGCTGTAATACTACACCATATTAATTGCTATGCTAGTGAAGCCACTTAACCTCATACTTTCGTTTTGTTCATTGTTGAGATTTTGGCAGCCCATTAAGCTGGTGGCTTGTGCCTATATCAACATGTGACCTGAAACTGGCTTCATCCTAGCATGTGAGAATATGTGCTTCTATCCTTATCTTCATTTCCATTCACTTTCCTAACTCTCTTCCGTATTCTTTCAACAGTTTTCCTCACTAAGACCTTTACATTGTGCTTCGAGGTGCCCCTCACCATTAAAATAGCACAAAGTGCCTTGATCCTATCAGTTCGTCAATGGTAGTTGCCTGTTGCCTTTTGCTGGTGCTCGTCCTGTAATTGAAAAGCTCCAGTAGTCAAGCAGTAGGTAGCTACTACTGCAGGTCACTTGGAAGTGGTTTTGTACCAGTTTGTGAACCTTCTTGTTACAGACTTACTGAGAATAACTTACTGTGCATTGTGAAATCTTGAAGTACTTTGGATGTGCAAAATGCACTTAAATTCACACTTAACTTCACACTTAATTGAGTTCTATGTTTTTCCTCATACATTTTCAGCTCCTTTTCTTTTTGAAAATGTGGGATATTTTCCTTTCTTACCAATAACTGTTGAGCTTGAGCAGAAAGGCATTCTTTCCATTTGCATCAATTAATGGATGGACTAGATAAGATTATTGCCATAACTGAGCTTGTTAATACCTCCTTTTCATTTTTAGTCTGTTGTAGTCCTCTGTAGTTTTCTTGCAAAACACATTTTGATAAGAAATCAAATAAAGGCAAATTAAACAACAAAGGAAAAAAATTCTGAAAATGGTTATGAGGGAATTAGAGACTTGGATTGCTATGTCACTATTTACTCTCATACTTTTAGCAAAACTTGCACAATGTCAGCGCTCTCTGCATTGTACATGAAACATTATTTCTGAAAAGGCTTATTCCAGAATATTTAATAGATTTAAATGTTATTCAAATTCAAATGGGATTTATACAATCCGTTTACATCCCCAGTTCTTATTTGTTTTGGAAACTTTTAAGTTAATCTATCAAAATTGTTTAATATGGGCTGAGGGCTTTCTTCTTACCTGTTTTCATGTTTAGTTAACTGAATACTGATAGTATTCAGCAACATCCTGCTACTAAAAAGAGCAACACAATTCATATGTTCACAGTGAAATTCAGGTTAACATTGTTTTTTTTTCTTACATCCAAATTCCTATTTGACTCAAGTATCCAGGGTAGTTGATGTGGTTTTGGACATTGAAACAGGTCACCTAATTTTAGAATGTCAGAATGGTTTGGGTTAGAAGGGATCTTTAAAGATTGTCTAGTCTAGACCCCCTGCTGTGAGCAGGGACATCTTTCACTAGATCAGGTTCCTCAAGATGAATTGGATCTTTTTGTTTGTATTCATGCATTCTAATATTTGATAAAATGGCTTGGTAATTATGGTCATCTATAGTTATTTAAAAAACTTACATAGAAACATAGAATCATAGAATGGTTAGAGTTGGAAGGGACCTTAAAGATCATCTAGCTCCAACCCCCCTGC